>CM019066.1:351980520-352553020 GCA_009667805.1 Leptobrachium leishanense | reverse complement strand
GTTTCCCACGAGATCCGAAACGTTTCCCACAACCGATACGAAGATTCCTCCGCGGCAGAACCGATCTCCACGGACGTCCCACACCCGCAAGGTCAGTGAACCAGTTGCTCGGGACGCTGAGTGCTGTATGGCTCAGTGGTCGGACTGGTTCTAGGCAGGGGTCCCCTCCACCGCCCGCTAACCCCTTCCCGGGGTCACGCCAGGCGCACGAGACGCCGAGTGCGCGTCACTCGGTAGTCGGGCCAGCGGTAAGCGACGGGGTCACGCAGATTGAGCACACCCGCAGGCGGAACAACATCTCCCATTCCGTCATACTGGTGGCAGCGGTGGGATCGCTCTCTGCAGACCCCAGGGGGACCCTCATCATGGCCGGGTATAGTGCATACAAGCGGGACGTCCTGCGTGGCATGCTGGAGAATCGGGGCGGTGTCCCGGGCTCCAAGAGTCGGGAGACCCTGATGGAGGAATTGAAGAGGATGGATCAGGAGGCGGCGTTCGCGGCGTTGCCTGCTGACACAGCATCGGCAACCGTCCCCGCAGAGCCCGAAGATAGTGAATTCTGCCGGAAGATGCGGGAGCGGATCTCCATGATGGGTCCGGCCCCATCGGAAGCGGAACTGAGGAATCTGGGTCGAGAACTCGGTCAGGAAGAGGAGAGAGAGAGAGAGAGAGCGGTGCACGAACTGCGGCTGGCCGAAGTGCGAAGTCGGCGGAGTAGCCGCTCTCCGTCAGATCGATTCTCCGGGCGGAAAGTGCCGTTCCAGGCGTTCAAGGAGTTTCGGGAAGCCGAGGAGGAAATAGAAAGCTACCTCCAAGACTTTGAGCGCCTGTGTCGGGTGCATGAAGTGCACCGCGCCGACTGGATACGGATCTTGGCAAGTAAGCTGACCGGTCGGGCCGCCGAGGCCTATCGTACGGTGCCGGACGACGAGGCCACCAGCTACTCGCACGTCAAGCAGGCGCTGCTGAGTAGGTACGCCGTGACCCCCGAAGCCAGCCGGATGAAGTTCCGGAATTCCCGCCGGCCCACCGGCGCCACTCACGTGGAGTGGGCCCATCGGTTGCAGAGGGACCTGCGCACCTGGCTCTCGGGAAGCCAAGCGGAGACGGTGACCGAGATCACCCAGCTGCTGCTGCTCGAGCAGTTTTTCGAGCACACACCCTCCGCTATCCGAGAGTGGGTGCGCGATAAGAAACCCCATACGGTGCAACAAGCGGCCACCTGGGCCGACGAGTACACGGACACCCGGAAGCTGCCGGGGGGAGAGCGGACCCCGGCCGGTCGCCCAGCTTTGCCCGCCCCACCACCTCCACTACCTCCACCACCAGCGGTCCGAGCGCCAGTAGCACGGGGCCCCAGCCGGCCCACCAACATGGCTAACGTCCGATGTTACGGGTGCAACCAGGAGGGGCACTACAAACAACATTGTCCCAACCGACCGGAATTGACCCGCCGGCCGGCAGGCCATCGCCGGCGGCCCATTGCTGCGACGCCGGAGCTCCGTGGCCGGAGGCCCCGGAGGAATGGTGGGAGCAGCTGCACGAGGCCGACCCTGTGCAAGCCGCCGCGGATGACAACCGCCGTCACCACCGCCAGGCGGTGTGGATAAACGGACGGCCCGCGGAGGGGCTGCGGGACTCCGGGGCTACCATCACCCTGGTCCGGCCTCACCTGGTTCCGCCGAGCGACCGCCTGCAAAGCACTGTAGCGGTACGGGTGGCGGGAGGAAAAGTGCTCCGGCTTGAGACGGCCCGGGTGCATCTGGACTGGGGGAACGGGGAGAAGGAGGTGCGGGTGGGGTTGCTGAGGCAACTGCCGGCCGAGGTGCTCCTGGGGAACGATCTGGGGCAGCTCATTTCCGCTTACTCCACAGATGCAGCTACCCCGGTAACCACTAGGCAACAGAGCCAACGCCACGGCAGGGGCACTCCGAATGGGACCCAGGTGAGATCTCAACCTAAACCACCGACCTCCCAAAACCCCCAAACCTCCCCGACCTTTCCAACCCCCCAACCGTACGACCGACCCCCCAGACCCTCCCGACATCCCAAACCCCTCGGACCTTCCCGACCTCCCAGACCGCCATCACCTCTCACACTTCGACGGGACCCGATTCCTTCCCTTCCACCTGTCCTCCCTTCCCCGTGGAGTACCCCGGAGACGCTTCGCCACCAGACTCAGACCGACCCCACATTACAGGGCTACCGGGACCGAGCTGGTCAGGGTCTGGACGGCCAGGGGAAAGACAAGGTAGAGTGGGAGGATGGGTTGCTGTACCGGTACACCGTGAGGGAGGGGGCCAAGAAGAAGCAGATCCCGCAGAAGCAGTTGGTGGTGCCTCAGGGCCCGAGGCAGGAGCTCCTGCGCTTGGCCCATGACATTCCCCTGTCAGGCCACTTAGGCCAGACGAAAACCCGGCACAGGTTGGCGCGCGCGTTTTACTGGCCCGCCTTAGCAACGACACCCGCGACTACTGCCGCACCTGCCCAGTTTGCCAGAAAGCTGGGAAGGCTGGGGACCACCCGAAGGCGCCCTTGCGGCCCATGCCCATTATCCAGGAGCCCTTTAGCCGGGTGGCGGTTGACATCGTAGGGCCGTTGCCACGGCCCAGTGCCACCGGTAAGAGGTACATTCTTACCGTAGTGGATTATGCCACCCGGTATCCCGAGGCTGTGGCCTTGGCCAACATCCAAGCGGACACCGTAGCGGACGCGCTCCTCAGGGTGTTCACAAGGGTAGGGTTTCCCCGAGAAATCCTATCCGATCAGGGTACCCAGTTTACCGCTGAGCTCACCCAACAGCTCTGGCGTCTCTGTGGCGTTAAGGCGCTGCACAGCGCCCCGTATCACCCCCAGACCAACGGGCTGTGCGAGCGGTTCAATGGGACCCTGAAGCAGCTCATCCGGGCTTTTGTGCACGAGAACAGGGATTGGGAGAAGTATCTTCCCCACTTGCTGTTCGCCTACCGGGAGGTTCCTCAGGAATCCACTGGTTACTCCCCCTTTGAGCTGCTGTACGGACACCGGGTACGAGGACCGCTGGATCTGGTTAGGGCTCAGTGGGAGGGGGCACCGGAGGAGGATGGGGTTCCTGTGGTGGAGTATGTCCTGAAGCTCCGGGAGCGCTTGGCGGACCTCCAGGGGTTCGTGCAGGAGAACATGGAGACGGCCCAGGCTCAGCAGAAGGCGTGGTACGATCGCGCTGCGTGCAGCCGCTCGTTCTGTGTGGGACAGAAGGTTCTGGTGTTAAAACCACAGCGGCAGAACAAGCTGCAGGCGGCCTGGCAAGGTCCCTACAAGGTGGTAACCCAGTTGGGGGATACCACCTATGTGGTTGTTAGCTGCGCAGACACCAGAATCCAGCGGACGTTCCACGTCAATATGCTGAAGGCCTTCCATGAGCGGCCGGAGACGGTGGACGCCATATGCGCGCCGGCGGCCGAGGAGATGGAACCGTTCCCTCTGGAAGAACTTCCGGGGGTAGCCAAGCGGCCTTCCGGGGTGGATCAAGTGCAGCTGGGGGAGGAGTTAGGACCCGAGAAGCAGGCGCAGGCGCGGCAGCTGCTTCTCACCTACCGGGGGTTTTCTCGGCTCTCCCGGGATATACGGACCAGGCTGTCCATCAGGTGGACACGCCCGGTCAGAAACCACTCCGACAGCCCGCCTACCGGATCCCGGAAGCAGTCCGCGAGTCCATGCGGGCCGAGATCCGGGAGATGTTGGAGCTGGGGGTCATTGAACCATCGGCCAGCCCATGGGCGTCGCCCGTGGTCCTGGTGCCCAAAAGGACGGTACCACCAGGTTCTGCGTCGACTATCGGCGGATAAACGACTGTACTATTACGGACGCTTATCCGATGCCCCGAGTCGACGAGTTGCTAGACCAGATCTCCGGGGGTAATTTTTTGACCACGGTGGATCTGTGCAAGGGGTATTGGCAGATTCCCCTTGCCGAGGAGGTGACCCCGAAGTCGGCCTTCATCACCCCGTTCGGCCTGTACCAGTTTCGAGTCATGCCGTTCGGGATGAAGAACGCCCCTGCTACCTTCCAGCGGTTAATCGATCGCCTCCTCGATGGCCTCCAGGAATTCGCTTGCGCGTACCTGGATGATATAGCCATCTATAGCCAGACCTGGGAGGAACATCTGGATCATGTAGGGACTGTCCTGGGCCGGATTAGAGACGCCAACCTGACCCTGAAGCCGGAGAAATGCAAAGTGGGGATGGCCGAAGTGCAGTATCTGGGCCACCGGGTGGGGTGCGGGATACAACGGCCAGAGCCCGCGAAGATAGAGGCTATCCTAGATTGGCCCACCCCGGTGACCAAGACCCAGGTTCTCGCCTTCCTGGGCACCGCGGGGTACTACAGAAAATTTGTACCCCATTACAGTGACCTGGCCAAACCCCTGACTGATCTGACCAAGAAATCCCTGCCCCGCCAAGTCCTGTGGTCCCCGGAGTGCGAACAGGCCTTTCGGCAACTGAAGGCCGCCTTGACCCAAGCTCCCCTGCTGGCAGCTCCCAACTATAACAAACGTTTTGTTGTCCACACAGACGCGTCCATGTTCGGACTGGGAGCTGTCCTGAGTCAAGTGGGGACGACGGGGGGATCATCCGGTGGCGTTCATTAGCCGGAAGCTGTTGCCACGAGAGGTGGGGTATGCTGCAGTGGAGAAGGAGTGCCTGGCCCTGGTCTGGGCCCTATGGAAGCTCCAACCCTACGTCTACGGTCGGTCCTTCACCGTGATGACCGACCATAACCCCTTGGTATGGCTCAACCGAGTGGCGGGGGAGAACGGCCGCCTGTTGCGGTGGAGCCTGGCTCTCCAACCCTTCAACTTTTCAATCCAGTATCGGCCCGGGTCGCAGAACGGTAACGCAGATGGGTTATCGCGACAGTCGGCCCGGGAACCAGGGGATTGGGGAGCCCCGACTACCTCGGTACGACCCGGTGGGGTCCAACCGAGTGCGTCGGACCTTGGGGAGGGGGAGGAGTGTCACGGGATGGCCCAGCACCCTCAGCCAGGGGCGGTGCAGTGACAGTGGTGACATGGACACTTGGGTGTGGTGGCACGCACCCCGTTTTACCAGTATTTTATTTAGATGTGATTATTGTGTGGTGTAATAAAGTGTTCCCCGTTGGTTTATTGTGTAATGTATTTTCCCTTTGTTTGCCTTGCTCGCCGCCATTTTCCGATCCTTGTGGCGCAGTCAGAATTCTCGATTCGGAAAATGGCCGATTCGAACCATCCGGTTCGAATCGTAAAATGGCCGATTCGGACCATCCGGTCCGAATTGGCGACTCCCTGAAGGCCAAGGGCCAATGGGTCCTGGGAGGGCGGGCAAGGAGTCCCATTGTATTCTAATTCATGTGAAGTTGATAAATGCTTGAACCGTGCATAATAAAGGCAGATTTTGCAGTGCATCCAGCTTTGACTGATGTGTCTTTGTCTCCGCCGTATTTCGCATCTGAGTGTCCCCCGCGATCTCAGGATACGGTGACCACCCGATACGATCCGAATCGAGCGCTCTGCCCCTGCATCGTGTATCAGGGCAGAGGCGCTGCGTATGAAGATTCGGTTCCCAGATTGCTTGGCAGAGACCCGAACCGAAGGGCGCGGCCGTGTACCGCGCTCCGGTATTGCGAGGGATTGCGGTAAGATCCGAATCCCTCGCCCAACCCGGCAGATCCGAAGATTCCTTCATTCCCGATCCGATCCGAAAAGTCATCCGCTTGAGATCCGACTGTTACCCGCACCGAGATCGGAAACGTTTCCCGCGAGATCCGAAACGTTTCCCACAACCGATACGAAGATTCCTCCGCGGCAGAACCGATCTCCACGGACGTCCCACACCCGCAAGGTCAGTGAACCAGTTGCTCGGGACGCTGAGTGCTGTATGGCTCAGTGGTCGGACTGGTTCTAGGCAGGGGTCCCCTCCACCGCCGCTAACCCCTTCCCGGGGTCACGCCAGGCCGCACGAGACGCCGAGTGCGCGTCACTCGGTAGTCGGGCCAGCGGTAAGCGACGGGGTCACGCAGATTGAGCACACCCGCAGGCGGAACAACATCTCCCATTCCGTCATAACTTTATTAAAGCATAAAAAGCAGTCTTAGTCATTAGGACAAACACGATGAAAGCTCGGTTACAGAGCTGAAACGTTGACTAGACTGCTTTTTATGCTTTAATAAAGTCTTTATTATTTTTAAAAGACCTTGGAGTGCTAGCTTTTACTCTTAAAATATATCTATCTATCCACGATAAGAGATGCCCTCTGGGACTCAAAGTTGAAAAAAAACAACTTTATTCTATCATTGTTGAAATGCTACATTTGATCCGACGTTTCGGCTCATTCTGAGCCTTTATCAAGCTTGACCAAGTACAATGCTGAAAATGACATTATGATAGTGCATTAAAAAGCCAGAGTCCACATTGGGTCCTTCCTTTATGGTGTTACAAAATGTGATTTTCATTATAACGGTCGGTTAATTATCTCTGAGGACGAGGGAACTAAACCAAAATATAGGTATATTTTTATTCAAGTCCTAAGAGTGCTGTGCGATTTTGTACTATATATATATATATATTTCATACAAGTATGTGAGCCCTTTGGGATTACGTGGAGTTTTGCATGAATTGGTCATAAAATGTGCTCTGATCTTCATCTAAGTCACAACAATTTGAAAAACACAGTCTGCTTAAAATAGTACAACACAAACATCATATGTTTTCATGTGTTTATTGAACAGAACATGTAAACATTCACAGTGCAGGGTGGAAAAAGTATGTGAACCTTTGGGCTTAATAACTGGTTGACCCTCCTTTGGCAGCAATAACCTCAACCAAACGTTTCCTGTAGTTGCAGATCAGACCTGCACAACGATCTGGAGTAATTTTTGACCACTCCTCTTCACAAAACTGTTTCAGTGTAGCAATATTCTTGGGATGTCTGGTGTGAATCGCTCTCTTAAAGTCATGCCACAGCATTTCAATCGGGTAGAGGTCAGGACTCTGACTGGGCCACTCCAGAAGGTGTATTTTGTTTTGTTGAAGCCATTCTTTTGTTGAATTACTTGTATGTTTTGGGTCATTGTCCTGTTGCATCACCCATCCTCTGCAGAGCTTCAGTTGGCGGACAGATGGTCTTACGTTTTCCTGCAAAATGTCTTGATAAACTCTGGAATTCATTTTTCCATCAATAACAACAATCCGTCCAGGCCCTGAGGAAGCAAAGCAGCCCCAAACCATGATGCTCCCTCCGCCATGTTTTACCATGGGGATGAGGTTTTGATGTTGGTGTGCTGTGCCTTTTTTTCTCCACACATAGTGTTGTGTGTTTTTTCCAAACAACTCAATTTTGGTTTCATCTGTCCACAGAATATTTTGCCAGTAGTGCTGTGGAACATCCAGGTGCTCTTTTGCAATCTTTAAACCTGCTGCAATATTCTTTTTGGACAGCAATGGCTTCCTCCGTGGTGTCCTCCCATGTACTCCATTCTTGTTTTCCTTATTGTAGATGTGTCAACAAAAATGTTAGCATGTGCCAGAGATTTCTGTAAGTCTTTAGCTGACATTCTAGGATTCTTCTTTACCTCATTAAGCATTCTGCCTGTGCTCTTGCAGTCATCTTTACAGGACGACCACGCCTAGGGAGAGTAGCAACAGTGCTGAACTTTCTCCATTTGTAGACAGTCTGTCTTACCGTGGACACATGAACATCAAGGCTTTTGGAGATACTTTTGTAACCCTTTCCAGCTTCATGCAAGTCAACAATTCTTGATCGTAGGTCTTCTGAGAGCTGTTTTCTGCGAGGCATGGTTCACATCAGGCAGTGCTTCTTGAAACCAGTAAACCCAAAACTGGTGTGTGTTTTTAAAGGGCAGGACAGCTTTCAGCAACACATCCAATAATATCACACTGATTGGACTCAAGGTTGGCTCACTCCTGGCTCCAATTAGCTCTTGG
This sequence comes from Leptobrachium leishanense, assembly GCA_009667805.1. NCBI lineage: Eukaryota > Metazoa > Chordata > Amphibia > Anura > Megophryidae > Leptobrachium > Leptobrachium leishanense. The sequence continues at coordinate 352,545,057 of CM019066.1, read as the reverse complement.
AAAAGTCATTAGGCTAGGGGTTCACATACTTTTTCCACCCTGCCCTGTGAATGTTTACATGTTCTGTTCAATAAAAACATGAAAACATATAATGTTTGTGTTGTATTATTTTAAGCAGACTGTGTTTTCAAATTGTTGTGACTTAGATGAAGATCAGAGCACATTTTATGACCAATTCATGCAAAACTCCACGTAATCCCAAAGGGTTCACATACTTTTTCTTGCCACTGTGTGTGTATATATATAATGTTTATTATTGCAGAAGTCATTTACACTTCCCAGCAATTTTAGAGAACTGCTTTACAGAGCTCCTGTGTTACACTCTTCATATGCAGCAAGGAACTCTGGGTAAGACCTGCAAATGACGTCTGTAATTTCTAATTTTTGCACATCCTGGGTCTGTAACACTGAACCCTCTTACGTGTGTGTGTGTATTATATATAATATATATATATATATATCTTCTTTTAAGGTAATTTTTTTAATAATATTGTCTATATACTCTTTATTGCGTATCTTTGTGCTGATTAGGTAACAGTTTATTATATAACCACTCCCCTCCCCCCCGAGCTGCGGAGTCTGTTATGTAACTATCTACAAGCATTAATACATGACGAGTGATTTTATGTTTTTTTTTTTTTTTTTTTTTTTTACAAAACAAATTTCCAACACATAATGCAGAACATTTATGTGTTTGTACGATTGTTTGCCATTTGTACATTTGACGTGTAAAGTCCATGTATGGGGCAATGACCCCTGTGTACCTTTTTTTTCTAAAAAATTTTTTATACATATATATATATATATTCTCTTCTGCAGATATTTTAAAAACCAAACAAAAGTCATTTTGGCGCTTAAAGGGACACTCCCACCTGAAAAATGTAATGTCTTTATTGTGTTTATTTTATTATGTTGCTGATATCTTACATGTGATCTGTTTTTTTGTCTTGTATGTTTAGTTAAGAAAATATTTTCCTCTATATGTGTCACTGGGTGCATCCATTGTGTGATATTTTCCTCTATATGTGTCACTGGGTTCATCCATTGTGTGATATTTTCCTCTATATGTGTCACTGGGTGCATCCATTGTGTGATATTTTCCTCTGTGTCACTGGGTGCATCCATTGTGTGATATAGGGGAAAATATCACACAATGGATGCGCCCAGTGACACTTATTTTCCTCTATATCACACAATGGATGCACCCAGTGACACAGGAAAAGATCACACAATGGATGCACCCAGTGACACAGAGGAAAATATCACACAATGGATGCGCCCAGTGACACATATAGAGGAAAATATCACACAATGGATGCACCCAGTGACACATACAGGAAAATATCACACAATGGATGCACCCAGTGACACATATAGAGGAAAATATCACACAATGGATGCACCCAGTGACACAGGAAAATATCACACAATGGATGCACCCAGTGACACATATAGGGGAAAATATCACACAATGGATGCACCCAGTGACACATATAGGGGAAAATATCACACAATGGATGCGCCCAGTGACACTTATTTTCCTCTATATGTGTCACTGGGTGCATCCATTGTGTGATGTTTTCCTGTGTAACTGGGTGCATCCATTGTGTGATATTTTCCTGTGTCACTGGGTGCATCCATTCTGCCGATGTCCCTATCTCTGAGACCGATCACGTTAACAGTCAGTTTCAGAGAGGCCGCGATGGATCTATTGTTCCGTGCAGGTGCCAGGGGACTTGCGCATGTAAAGTCCTGTTACGGTGCACAATTTGCATTTCCTATGCTACACAAGTAGCGCATAAAACGCAAATTGTACAGGATAGACTCAGGGACCTCCAGGTTTGGGAGCCCCTGAACTGAAGAGGAGGAGCAGCGTGCCGCAAGGTGCAAAAGGGGAGTAGAATTGGGCAAAATAAAAAATAGTAATTGGGTAGAGTGAGTCGGCAGGATCCGCCCAATTATTGAAGGGAAAAAAGGGACATTCTGCTTTTCATTACAGCATTCCTTTAAGATCTTTGGTCTACAGTGAACGTCCAGTGAGAACCTCTCAAACTGAGCTTCTTATTTTCCCTCCCTCTAAGATCTGTATTCCTGCGCCCATTTCCCTTCAGGTGAATGGTGCCACCATTACTTCTACCTCTCGAGCTCGTTGCCTCGGGCTCCTCTTGGACTCCAATTTATCCTTTACTCCTCACATTCAGTCTTTAACCAAATCTTGCTATTTCCACCTAAAAACATTGCACGTGTCAGTCCCTTTATTAATCAGGACTCTGCTGAAATGCTCATCCAAGCTTTTATTATCTCCCACTTTGACTACTGTAACCTCCTTCTCTCTGAACTTTAATGCTGGGGTCAGACGAACGCACTGAACACGTCCGTGTTGCCGCACATCTGTACGTCCGTTGTAGCGTACAATTCTGATCAATACAGACCCACACACGAAGTACGTCCGCACAGACGTGCGGACACTCAACGGACGCGGCAAACGGACGCAAAGCATGCAAGAACGTCAAACCGCTAGAACGGACGTGCGGCGTGCGGCACGTCCGCGTAGCGGCCTGTGTGCGTGGGGGGAGGACGTCAGACACAGGGTCATTGCGGCCTATATAACGGCGATACGCCAGACGTGTCCAGGTGTGGCTGACTGGACCCCTGGTGATACTGCTGCAGAGATGGATGTGGAGAGGCTGATCGACGCTGTTCGCCATCACCCCGAATTGTGGGACACAGCCTGTGAGCTGTATAAAGACAAGGTCAAGAAGACGGCTGCATGGACAGCAGTTGCTAGAGAGGTGTTCCCAGAGTTCGACACATGGCCAGATCATGAGCAGAAACGCCAAAGTGAGTATATGAGTATTAAATTCATAATCATAAACATGATGAACATACTGCAATATACTGCATTTGCTGCACATGATGCCGAATGACCATTGCACGTAGCATTGGACTGTGCCACCACTGCCAAGCAAAGGTGTTGGTCTGTGGTTGTTCAGGGTCCCGCTCCCAATCTGTCAGGCACACCTTGCGTACAATCTCGCCAGCTGTCAATCTGCCAATGCGACAATTATGATGCATGTCCTGCAGACTGTAGCAACTACCAAGAGATACCTAGGACAAAAGGGCAAAGTGTGTTATGATCACATTCAATTAGCCTAACCTATGTCATTCATGTCATGTATTGCAGCACAGGAAGCCCTTGTGAAATGGCGAACTGTTCGCGACAATTATGTCCGAAACCTGCGGAAGAGGCAAGAAGCTGCGCGGTCAGGGTCTGGAGCGAGACAGACCCACAGCTACATATATGGTGAGCAACTCACCTTCCTGCGAAGGACCCTGGAGCCCAGAACCACCACCAGCAGCATGGATCCATCACCATCGGGGTCCCAGGAGCAACAGCCCATGCCGCCAAGTGCATCAGCCAGCTGCTCTGCGGATATGGAGCAATGCGGGCCTGAGTCACAGCAGGAGGAGGAGGATGCTGCAGGACAGGTGCCAGTGACGACAGCTCACACAAGTTTACCGGCGTCCAGACGGAGGAGGGCAGCAGGTGGCACCTTTGAACAGGCCATGCTAAGCTTTATGAATTCGCACCCACCACTACCACCACCACCACCACCACCACGATGCATTCTGTCTGAGAGTGACGACATGGCATTCTTCAGCTCATGCTTGCCGATGCTGCAGAGGATGGACCACACCGAAAAACTTGAGTATCGCCGGTACAGCATAGACAAGATCAACAGCATCTTGTCCCAGCCTCACCACCAGGCCATGTCTCGTCCTGCTATGCCTGACCCACACTATGCTGGTGGGTACTACCGCCATAGCCATAGCCAGTATCTACACCCACCCTTTCCTCCTGGTGCTGTGCCTCAACCGCATCATGCTGGTGGCCACTTCCGCTATGGCCAGCCTCAACAGGCACCCATGGCTCCTGGTGCCATGCCCATCCCACACCCCGACACTGACCAGGGCAGGTACATGCAGGATCCTCATGACCCAGATGCACCTAATTATGAGGATTTGTAGGGTTTTCTTATATTTTTTATATTTTTATTATGCGTTGTACGGAAACAATATATGCTGTGAATATATTGTTCTATGTTTTCGTTTATTGATGATAAAAATCTGTTTTCCTTACATTGTTGTTGGTGTCATTATTTACGTGTGCTGGAATGTGATGCCTGTGTATGTGTGTGACGAAGACCAGTTTTCACAAAATGTCTTTTTTCTATCCATATTGTATCTATTATTATCCACTGGCTATTGATTTGGTTGCTCCTCTTCTACTTTTCTTTTACATCCGTCACAAATAACGGACTGTGTGGCCACTACTGCCTCTTCCGTCAGAAAGTGCGTCCGTACTGCACGGACGCACAGTCCGTACAAAATGCGCTCATCTGACCCTAGCCTAAGAGATCCTAGATTCTGCCTCTGCAGCCTGTAATGAACGCATGTGCCAGACTTATACACCTCACCTCCTGCACCTCTCACACCTTAACTTTCTGTCAATCTCTACACTGACTCCGTTTCCTTTAGAATCCAATTCATTATATTGGTGCTCATGTACAAAACTCTCCGTAACCGCGCTCCTGCCTACAGCTCCTCCCTTATTAGCAGGTACATCCCGTCCCGCCCACTTCGCTCGGCCAATGATCTGCTGCTATCAGTTCCACATACCTTCACCCCCAACTCTCGTCTTCAGGAGTTCACTCGAGCTGCACCCTTTCTATGGAACTCCCTGCCCCCGCAACATCAGACTCTCCCCATCTCTCCAGTCCGTCAAGAAGTCTCTGAAAACGCATTACTTTAGAGAAGCCTATCAGCTCACCCTATGATCCCCAACTGTGCATCTCTTACTCCATCTTCCCATTCAGTCCACATGCGCCCCGCCACTTCACATACCCTATTTACCCTCACCTAATGGGTCACCCCTCTCCTCTTAGATTGTAAGCTCTCGAGCAGGGTCCTCTCTCCTTCTGTTCCCTGTGTGTAATGTGGATTTGTTATTCTGTCTCTCCAATTGCACATCGCTTCGGAACTTGTTGGTGCCTTATAAATACTTGTAACTGTAAGATGTTGTTCTAAATCTTTTATAGCAAACCCATTCATCGTTTTGGGTCGCAACTGAAAGAGGCCTTTTCCAATGGGCAGTTGGAGCAGTTTTTGTCCACTCACTACACGAAAAAAAAGAGGTAGCACTTATATTTTATTATTATTATTATTGTCATCATTTATATAGCGCCAACAGTTTCCGCAGCTCTTTACAATAACCAAGGGGAACGAAATACAAATAAACGGACGTAAGATGGAAAGAAGAGGTGTAGAGGGCCCTGCTCATAGGAGCTTACAGTCTAGAGGAGTTGGGGTACCTTACCAAAAAGTAAAGGAATCATATTGGGTTTCAGCAGTGATAAACTTTATGGAGTGGTTTTGGGACATCTGCCCTGCCTGAGGGCTCTTTGCACATGCTCAGTCTGCCCTTTCAACAGTTCTCTGAAGTCACCCATTTACTCTCTTTGTGAGCAATTAGGCTCAGCTGTCCAAGGGAGTGAGTAGATCCGGTGGAGGCATGGCTATCTCTGGACTCCCTATAAAATCTCACCTCTCCACAAGTACAGTGCTCAGTCGTTCTATGCTTCCTTGTGAGAGCTTCCTGTGCCCTTCCGCTGTTACATCCGATTATCCGTGTGCCAACCTTGGCCTTGCTTCCCGGACTCTGATTCTTTTCCATCCGTCCTGACTCTGGACTATCCTCCACTATGCACGTTGGATTGCCCTCTGGTGCCATTGCCTGAACCGAGTTACCTGCATAAGTGCCGCCTACTGAGCTCCTATCCACACCCGCCCCATCGGAACATAATGAGATGTTTGGGATGCTGGTGGTATGTAGGAGGAAAGTGACCCGAGCATTTCAAATGGAAATAGTGCCAGCTCGATAAGTGACAGTCCTCTAACCTCAAAGTGCCACGCAAGGACCAGATAATCATAAGCGAGTGGGGTTAAACTGATCATTTAATTGGAGTTAGTTTAATGGCTTTGGGATAGGGTGCTCTAATCAACCCATCCATCTTCAGATCTCCCCTGGTGCTCTTGGTTCATGCTTTTCATGCATTTCGTGTCTAAAAATGCAAAATTAATGACTCGATTGTGACATTTCTAGTTATCATGTGTAGAAAAAAATATATAAACTTGGACAACAAGGGTTAAATCTTTCCCATTTGGGTATGTAACGCTCCAGTATTGCGGCTAAAAGCCCTGATTTCGTTAATTTCAAATTCGACGGGTTTAACCCTTTCACTGCTGAGGACGTGTGGGGAACGTCCTCATTGACTCCTAAGGAAAGATAGGGGTTCGTTTGAACCTCAATATCGCCCAACAGTTTTCAGCTAGTAGGGTCATGCTTGGTATCATTAGAAAGGCCAGAGCATGGCCTTTCCAATGATACCAAACGTAACCATGTTTAAAGTAAAGAAAAAAAATAACAATAATAATAAAAAAAGAAAAATGTTTTTTTTTTTTTTTTAAGATGTGAAATGGCTCAGCAGTGAAGGGGTTAAACAGGCGAACCCAATAGGTTTTAATGTAATAAATGGAATTTTTTTTTAAAAAAAAAAACTAAGACCATTTATTATTATTATTTTTTTTTAACTCTATCACTTTAAGGACACAGACTCAGTGATGCCGACTATACACAGGACACCAGGTCACCCTTTTAGACCGGACAAAAGGAAATCCAGCCTAAAGCATAGGAAGGGTTATTTTACAGTGAGAACAATAAAGCTGTGGAATCCTCTGCCTGTTGAGGTGGTTGGGTCAAACAGCGGCTGGATGACTTCCTGCAGACACATTAAATATTATGACCCTTAATATTCTGTGTGGGTAAAAGCTTCTTCATCCAAGGAGAAATCTGACGCCACCTGGGGTCAAGAAGGAATTTTTTCCCAGTGTGTTGCATATTGGCGAGCGCTTCAGACTGGGTTTTTTTTTGTTTCTTTTGGATCAACAGCAGCAGGTGATGTGTGAAAGGCTGAATCTGATGGACACACGGCTTTTTTTCAGCCTAGGTAACTCTGCAAGAAGCAAGAATGTAATCTATAATTGTGCTGAATATTTTTTTACAGGGGATATTTTCTTGCGGGGTGGATTGCGGTGTTTGTGATGAAATGTGTCCCTAGGTGATACGTGTAGTCTAGGTGAGGAGCATATAGCTAATTAGCCACACACCTGATACATTTAAAACGTGGCTCGTCTTGAACCTTGACTTGATTTTCGTGTCGAAATTATTTTCTGCCATCGGTGCAGATCATCACAGAATAAAATGTTGATATTGGAAAAATGTGCTGCGTGAGCGCCGCGCAGAGCTGAATAATTAATGCACAATAAACGAAAACCAAAGGAACTGCAAAATTTTTATAAAGAGAAAACCAACAGCTGAAATATAAAATTCTCCCGCTTTGCAGAGATTGCAGTTTTGGGTAAACAGGCCGCAGTCCAACCCAAAGGGTTAACGGGCGAATAGTTAAAGGGAAACGCTATTAAAAATACAGTTCCCTGGTTTTGCCATTAAATAATTGAGCAGATCCTGCTGACAGCCTCTACAGTTATTTTTAAAAAAATGTTGATTCTGTTTTGGGTGGTTTTACTCCCCTTTTCTCCCTCTCCTCCTCTTCGGCTCAGGAGCTCCTGAACATCGAAGTCCCTGAAGCTTTCTGCATAACTTGCACAGCGCGGGAACCGCAAATTGCGCAGTGCTATGGGATGTATGCAGTTCCGCACGTTACGTACAGAGCGATGGGTCGGAGCTGCACGCGCATGCACAGATCTGATCCATCGGCTGTTTCTCTGAGAACGCTCGCTACAGCGATTGGTCTCAGCGGGTGACGTCGGCCGCTCTGTGTGTGACATCACTGACCACATCTAGTGACAGGCAGCCAGGAAATTCAAAAATCTTGGCTGCAGGTAACAATGGGAGGGGTGGAGGAAATTCTTCCACTTCACACAGCATTTTCTGCCAGATGAAGGGGGGGGCACGCCTCCCATCTTGTCCACTTTAAAAAGATAAAGGGACGCTCTGCTCATCCTGACCACTTTAACAGTTCCCATCTTATGCCAAGCCAAGCCTCAACTCCTGTTGCGGCTCATCTTTTACTGCTGTCTATTGTATATCTACATCAACATAACGGGCAAAAAAAAAAAAAGATAAAAAGCAAAATCCTATCCTTACCTACGGTCCCTCAGTAAAGTGGACGGTGCAGTCCGACACCTCCTCTTGTCATAAACTGAAGGATATAGAGAACAAACTGTTTTTGGCATCCGTCCGCAATTGTGAAATCACTCAATGGCTTTTGAAAGCCAGTGTGTATATATATATACACACACACCGCTGGCTCTTGCACTGAGAATACTGTAGTCAATTTCTCGGTGCTGCACCTGGTCCATATATCCATCCATACAAAAATACGTGCGGATAGCTGATGAAAGATAGCAGACTGAAACGTTGATTATGCAATAAAGAATTTATGCAAAGTCCAGGAGTGCATATTTGTGTATGGATCCTTGGGAGGCCCCGGCAGGCTGCCCTCTACAGTGCCTGATTAGAGGGCCGTGTCTGCCTGATGTTTTAGTAACAAGAATGTTTTATCCCATAGACTTCAATGTTAAAAATATTCCCGTTTTTTAATACGATATCTAATAAACCGTTCATTATAATATTCTGCAATAAAGAGTCTCTTTATTTCTAGAATTTTTTTTAAGCATTTTTTTATACATTTTTTTCCCCGAACTTTTGGCGAACGTCCCAAAAAGTTCGAAGTTCGCGAACTTTCGAACGGCCAATGTGCGAATCGAACTCCGAACCAAACAGCTCATCCCTACCCACCAGTGCCTCCAGGCCATCTGTGGTCAGAAAAGGGGGGGGTGTGAGGATCCTGAGGACGAGCAACAGCACTAGTGGCCTGCTCTACGGTGGGGGCTGCTCAGGTCTCACAAGGTTTTAGCTTGTATGTGCCATTACAGGGATGAATGCTTCATATGCAAATCAGCCTGCTCTCACCCAATGAGGGTGGCCAGTGCTGATTGCCAAGGACGTCATCCCTGCACGATAGGTGCAGCAACCCCCGACGATCGTTTCGGCCTTCTTGGGCCTCGTCAGGAGGGTATAGCTGACACCACTCTAGGCACATCAAGCAAGGGGTCCACGTCTGGATGACCCTGTATAGTTATAGTGAGAAAAGGGGGGTGTGAGGATCCTGAGGACGAGCAACAGCACTAGTGGCCTGCTCTACAGTGGGGCCCGCTCAGGTCTCACAAGGTTTTAGCTTGTATGGGCCATTACAGGGATGAATGCTTCATATGCAAATCAGCTTGCATGTGCCTAAATTTACAGGGTCATCCAGACGTGGACCCCTTGCTTGATGTGCCTAGAGGGGTGTCAGCTATACCCTCCTGACGAGGCCTAATAAGGCCGAAACGATGGTTGGGGGTTGCTGCACCTCTTGTGCAGGGATGACGTCCTTGGCAATCAGCACTGACCACCCTTTCTGGGTGAGAGCAGGCTGATTTGCATATGGAGCATTCATCCCTGTAATGGCACATACTGTAGGGATACAGCTGAGGTTATCACGAACATTAAACGCTTGCATTCTCTCACACCATACACATTAATGGCTACCATAGATGTGTCCAGTTTGTATACGGTTATCCCCCACATGCTGTTGAGAGACTGTTGAGCGAGATCTCTTGTACGGTTGATTACCCGGTCGAATCCATTATACAGATCCTTAAATTGACCTTGACTTCTAATTACTTTTAGATTTGAGGACAATTATTATGTTCAACATACCGGGACGTCCATGGAGGCCTCGCTGGCTCCCATGTATGCAAATACTTGTTTTTTTACGAGTAACAGTATATCCTACCCGCCTTACAGAATGGGTTGCGTTTGTACCTCAGATATATATCGGTGACATCCTGGTGGAGTGGGAAGGAAATCTACAGGGTTTTTCAAAGAGATCCGAATGGCTGGAGAAAGGTAACCGAACAGTGAAATTCATCGTTCGGTTACCTTTCCTGGCCATTCGGCTATCCAGAGAGCAGGCAATTCGCCAAATCCTGGCGAATTGCCTGCACATACGGTGCCTGTTCGGTGCCTGTTCGAGGGCAGTGAAATCCCCATGAAAAAGCACCGCTTCGGCTATTCAGAGAACACAAACCAGCAGTGAAAGGTTCCCGAAATGCCCTGCCATTCGGTGGTTTAATTCGTCAGGTTTATTCAGGCGAATCCCATAGGCTTCAATGTTAAAAATATTCCCGTTTTAATTCAATATCTAATAAACCGTTCATTATAAAATTCTGCAGTAAAGTGTCTCTTCATTTATAGATTTTTTTAATGATATTTTAAGCATTTTTCTGTTTTTTTAAAAAAAGTTTTTTGTTTTTTTAAGTTTACTTCTTTTTTCTGTAACAGCCCTTTTTATTATCATTCATTGGATTTTATATGTAAATTTCAGACATTTTCGCTCAGTAGTTTCTTTGCAAACAGTGTTTCACTTTTCAATCATTCATGCAAACTGTTTTTCTAATTTACTCACTGCATTCGTCTGCGGTGTCGACTTTTTCTGGAGGCTTCGCTGCGCGTGATCAGCTCCTGCTCGGGTTTTTCCGGCGTCTTCAATGGGTTAATCCAGATGTTTTTGCGGGTTTTCGGCATGCGTTCGCTGGGTTTTCGGCAGCTTTTCCCTGCACTTTGACAGCCCTGTGGTGCTTGCTGAATACACCGCAGGGTCGCCGAAATGGGAAAGCCGATTTCCCCCGAATTGAAGAGAACGAAAAGTCACCGAACGTGCGCTGACTTTTCGAATCTCTTTGAATAGCCCTGTTAATTGATTTTGGGGAGATCATGAAAACACTCAATCGATTATCCACTACTGTCAGTGCTGGCACCATGTGTAAGCCGGAGTCTGTGACATTCTGGGATTTAGAAGTCACTCACTCAGGGGATCATGTAAAGTATAGCCTCTTTCGTAAACCTACTGTTAGGAATTATATACTTAGTTTTCATCCGAAACAGCAGATTGCGGCACTAACCATTTCGCAATTCTTGCGAATGATGCAGAACAATTCCTGTGATGACAGTTGTGGAAAAACGGTTGGGAGAAATGTATCATGGGTTTCTTGCGAGGAATTAGGATGTTAAAACTCTTGATGAAGCATTGCTGAGTGCTAGGATTCGATTTAAGGATAATGCAAATTTAACCCCTGGGGCATCAACAAATCGTATGACAACACCTCAGACTAAAATTTGTGCAATCTTACAATACCCACTCGGATGTGGTGCGGAAAAACATCCGGCGTCTTTGGAATATCTTGACCACTGATTCTAGATTACCCAGAAATTTTGAGGAGCCCCCGATGATAACAGGGGCGGATCCAGGGGGGCAATGGAGCAATTGCCCCCCCAAGAAAATATTGCCGGCGGCCGCGTTGCTATCCTCCATAGCATAAAGCTATGCCGCTCGCTGCCTGGGTGGGGTCTATCCACCAGTCAGCCACGATCTCACGAGATCCGGGCTGGCTGGTGGATAGATCTGACCCAGGCAGCGAGTGGGAGAGCTTTATGCCGTCGGCCGTTCGAAGGAGGAAAAGCAGCGGCCGCCGGCAATGACTTAGACGGCAGAGGAGGTGAGCTCGGGGGCAATATTTCCAGAAGAGCTAGGGGCAATATATCTATGTGTGAGCTGGGTGCAATATATCCATGTGAGCTGGGGCAATATTTCCATGTGTGAGCTGGGTGCAATATATCCATGTGAGCTGTGGGGCAATATATACCCATATGAGCTGGGGGGCAATATATCCATATGAGCTGGGGGCAATATATCCACAAGAGCTGGGGCAATATATATATCCATATGAGCTGGGGCAATATATCCACAAGAGCTGGGGCAATATATCCACGTGAACTGGGGCAATATATCCACGTGAACTGGGGCAATATATCCACGTGAGCTGGGGGCAATATATCCACGTGAGCTGGGGACAATATATCCACGTGAGCTTGGGGCAATATATCCACGTGAGCTTGGGGCAATATATCCACGTGAGCTTGGGGCAATATATCCACGTGAGCTTGGGGCAATATATCCACGTGAGCTGGGGGCAATATATCCACATGAGCTGGGGCAATATATCCACGTGAGCTGGAGGCAATATATCCACGTGAGCTGGGGCAATATATCCACATGAGCTGGGGGCAATATATCTATGTGTGAGCTGGGGGCAATATTTCCATTAGTGAGCTGGGGGGGTACCCTGGGCACCCGGTATGGAAAGGGTTTGCAGGGCTGCGCAGTTGGGGTGCCACGTGTATTCTGGCAGCATGGAAAGGGTGCACTGGGTAGCCCACACCTGGGTTACCCTACACTGCATAGCTGCAAGGGGTATGTGCTGGGAGGGGGTACCGTGGGCCCCTCGCATGGAAAGGGTTTGCAGGGCTCATGAGGACAGACCCTGTGCAATGTTCTAGGGAGAGTAACGAGCACAGCTTGTGATTAGGCGCGTCTCTGCCTGTCACTGCAAACCCAACACCAGCTCTTAACCAAAACTGGTAGAATTTCCCCCCCCCCGAAACCTGTGTCTGGATCCGCCCCTGGATGATAAGCTATAAGAGGGGCAGAAATTTGAGCGTCTGTTTGGTCCACACTGACCAATATAGTCTTATGTCCCACAGAGCACCCTCTTATCCGGCCTGTTATATATGTATTGAGTGTACCACCTGTAATTACATCACGCCATGCAAGAGCTTTACCCATCCGGATAGTGGTACTACCCTTTATATCCAACATCGGATTACCTGCACGACAACTTTTGTTATATATCGGACTATGTGTCCTTGTGGACTCGTATTATTTTATTTATTTATTTATTTGAAAAGGATTTTACCAGGAAGGATACATTGAGATTTCTCTCATTTTCAAGTATGTCCTGGGTTCGAGAACATTGAGTGGTTACAGTTGTTACAGAAATACAAAGTAATAAAATGCAAACTATTAAAAACAAAACACAAAAATACAGATTAACATATCATGGGAAGGGCTAGAACCTTGGGTTAATTAGGGTGATTTGCAAAGTGGAAGCAGCTGGAAAGTAAGCTACAAATTTCTGACCAGCACTGGGTGGGTGGGACAGCAGACTCCAGGAGCATGCGTGGCGGCAGAGGGTGATGTGAGTGTGTGTGGCCGGGCTGTGGAAGAAAGAATTTGCAGAGTCAGATCGTGTGTGCTTTAGAGAGTAAATTTGTTTAGGACCTGGGGGGGGAGAAGGGGGAGGGGCAGTCATGGGGCAGGCATATGGCAGCATGGCTTAAACAAAGCAGGAAATACATTTAGCAAGGAAAAGCAAACAGTCAAAATATTAATAGATAGTTGCAAGCATAAAATATTAACAGTACGATTAAAGTCAAAATTGTGGCGTAGAATTGCAGAAGATATGTTGAATCGCCGGCACCTTCAGATTCAGAGTCCAGGAGCACGCGTGGCGGCAGAGGGTGATGTGAGTGTGTGTGGCCGGGCTTCAGATTCAGAGTCCAGGAGCACATGTGGCGGCAGAGGGTGATGTGAGTGTGTGTGGCCGGGCTTCAGATTCAGAGTCCATATATCGGTAAGACCACCAATGATTTGAGGGAAAGGATGGCTAATCACAGAACAGCGATTAGGGCAGCCTTGGGGGGTAAGGAGAGCCCCCAACCGGTTGCTAGGAATTTTTTGGAGAAACCTCATTCTCTTTCCATGATGCGGGTGATGGGCATCGACCATGTCCCCCCCTGTCTAGGAGAGGTGATCAAGCTAAATTATTACTAAAGAGAGCGTCGTATTAGATTCACCGTTTGGATACTTTAGTTTCTAAGGGGCTCAATGAGAAAACTCTGTGTACCCCCTTCTTACCGGTTAGGTGAGACTACTAGGTGCAGTAATATGTTGTAAAGCTTTCTCTGTGTCAGTTGCTCTTGGCCGATGAGAGGGGGGACCTCCGTTCCTTTAAACAATTGTTGAATAAAGCAATTTTATTTCTTCATGTTTTTTTTCGTTTCTTTTGGTATTTTGGTAAAAATGTATTGTATATTATTGATGATTAGTTAGAGATTATGGATTGTTGCAGCAAATCACCAGAAAAAAACTTACATTCATTATCAGAGAAAGTCTGTTGTTGACAAGTTGTTATGGCAACACTATCAGGGTTATTCAAAGAGATTCGAAACGTCACTGCACGTTCGGTGACTTTTTGTTCCCTGCACTTCAGGGCGATTCGGCGATCCTAGTTCACCGATCCTGCGGTGTATTCAGCAAGCACCGCAGGGCCCCCATAGTGCAGGGAGAACTCGCAGCGCAAACACACCGAAACCCACAGAAACAGCTGGATTAACCACACCGAACACGCCGGAGAAACCCGACTAGCCACCGATCGCAGGGCAGCCGCCGGAAAAAGCCGACTTGCAGACGACGAGGTGAAAACCCCCCAAAAAAACAGTATGCTTGAATGTTTGAAAATTTAAACGCTGTTTGCAAAGAAACTACTGAGCGAAAATGTCTGAAACTTACATATGATCCAATGAATGATAATAAAAAGGGCTGTTACAGAAAAAAAAACGATTTAAAAAAAAACAAAAACGAAAATAAAATTGACAAAAAACAAACAAATAATGCCTAAGAGATTCTAAAAATAAAGAGACTTTTTACAGCAGAATAAAATAATAAACGGGTTATTAGATATTGAATTAAAACGGGAATATTTTTAACATTGAAGCCTATGGGATTCTCCTGAATAAACCTGTCGAATGAAACCACTGAACAGCAGGGCAATTCGGCAACTTTTCCCTGCTGTTCGGTGTTCTCTGAATAGACAAACCATTGCTTCTCTATGGGGGATTTCACTGCCCTCAAACAGGCACCGTATGTGCAGGCAATTCACCAGAATTTGGCGAATTGCCTGCTCTCTGAATAGCCGAATGGCTACAAAATGGCACCGTACACTGAATTTCAGTGTCCAGTTACAATTCGGGGCCAGATCGACTCTCTTTGAATAACCCTGCATAGGTTTTCCTATTTATTTAATGTGATCATGTGAGTTATTGCTGATTGAACCATTGATGTGAGTGTGTGTGTGTGTGTGTGTGTGTGTGTGTGTGTGTGTGTGTGTGTGTGTATATATAAGTCTGTTATAATGATTTATGTTTATCCTGATAAACGTCCCTGCGAGGTCTGAAACATATAATTAAAGGAAAATTTCTCTTCATGAAACAAGTCTCCGTGTAGCGGGTTATCGCGAGGTTGTGTGTGTGTATATATATATATATATATATATATATTAAATGTATAAAACTGGCTGCAGATGAGAATAATGAGCGACTGTGGAGCTGCTCGTTATTCTGAGTGCCTCCATATTAATAGACATGTGCATTAGTTTTAGCACTAAAACGATTTAGTCTGAATTTTGGGATAATTTAGTTTTAGTATGACTCAAGAGATACGAAACTGCTCAGTACAAAAAACGAAAGAAACTAAAATAAAATGCACTACATTTTAGTTTCAGTCCTTTTTGTGATATAACATTGCTGAGTGAATGAGACCAGCAATGAAGAGCGCAACATCACAAAGCTACAGAAAAGGTTTGTATGCCTAATCCTTCCCGACCCCTACCCGAAAATCTGACAGTGAAAGCTCCAGAATACTCACTCACCGCACAGACAACCAGCACAGGAGAGGAAACCTTTACTTAACCCTTGCATGTCTATGAGGCAGACAAGATGATAAAAGCAGCTGGAGAAGGAAAACATTAAAATAAATCACACTGAAAGCTAATGACAGAGAAGGGCTGGATAGTAAAAACTCCTTTATAACAAGCAGCGCTGGGAGAAAAGAGGGACTTTATAAAACGAGTGTTATCTCCCCTCCCGCTCTGCATAATAGGGGCTTAGGTCTGATACATTTTATATTATCCAGGAGCACTATCCCCCTTTTCTCATCTATAATACACTTTTTTTATAAAGTCCCTCTCCTCTCGCAGTGCTGCTTGTTATAAAGTTTTTTTTATGTCTGATACATTTAGTATCCAGCTCTCACAGTTACTCTGTCATTATGAGCCTTCAGTGTGATTTATTTGAATGTTTTCCCTGGATTTAAAATGCTTTATTTTATTATAAAAATTAATTTGCACCAGTCATCTCTTCTCTGAGCTTTCAGACTGATTTACTTTAATATTTTCCCTCTCCCCTGCTTTTATATTCCTGTGTCTCCCCCACAGAGATACAAAGTTTAAGTAAATGTTCCCTCTCCTGTGCTGGATAAGCATTGCATTCCGAAGTTCTGCACCCTCCACATGCCAATGCAGTAAGATGTTCTATACAGATAGGGGCATTAATTAATGCAGGAGGATGTTCTATACATTATACAGAGAAAGGAATAAATTGAGGAGGATGTTCTATAGAGAGCGGGACATTAATTCAAGAGGATGTTCTATGCATTATACAGAGAGGGGTATTAACTAATGCAGGAGGATGTTCTATACATTATACATAGAGGAGCCTTTTTGTTTTAGCCTTTTTTAAATCCAGTGGCTGTGAGCGCCGAGATCGGCTGCTTGTTATATTATTTCTCAGTACAATGTATCAGACTCAGCTGTTACAGTAACTGACTGTAACAGCGCTCAGAGTTTCTGTAAAAGAAGGAAATAATATTGTTCTAACCTCTTTATATATAAAAATATTATTTACTAGTGTTACTGAAACTGAGCGCTGTGATGAGCAGCAGTCAGTTACTATAACAGCTTTGCCTGACACATTGTGCTGAGAGTGAGAGATACTGTAACAAGCAGCCGATCTCAGCCCTCTGAGGAGCCACTACAATAGTAATTGTATCCACAGGTTTTCGGATGAATGAAATTAGTTTTCATACTAAAGAACTGAAAACGAATTTCTTTAGCAACTAAATAAATTGCATTTTAGGACTAATCCATTAGTTCAAAACAAAATTTTGTGCTGTGCACATGTCTACATATTAGCACTTCCTGTACAAAGTATATAAAGTTTGGGAAGCATTCATATACAGTAACCTGCCGCAACAGCCGAGCTACAAAAAGAATTTTCCGCTGGGCTGGAATTGCAGGGGAGCTGCCATTATTAACCCCTTCACTGGAAAGTAATTTCCCATAAAACCAATGGTAGAACCCAGTAATTATATGGAAAACCACTTTCCACTACTGAGACTGTAAACATATATTTAGTGCGAGCGTCTATACCTGCATTTTTACAGCATAAACCAATACAGTAAAGGTATTACACAGGCAGAGTGCTTCCCCCGCTGGTTAAATTTTGCTACTGCAGTAGGTATGCATGAGGCGTGCGCAGCACTGACCCATCGGGCTGCATAGGCGGTTGACGGAGCGAGCTCTTGCCAGACTAAGCAGCAGGTCGCGGGGATTATTATTATTATCATTTATGTATAAAGCGCCAGCATATTCTTCCTTCCCCTCTGCGCCCCTAACCCTGCATCAAGCACTCACACAAGACAGACTGCATGGCTCCTTCCCCTCTGCGCCCCTAACCCTGCATCAAGCACTCACACAAGACAGACTGCATGGCTCCTTCCCCTCTGCGCCCCTAACCCTGCATCAAGCACTCACACAGACAGACTGCATGCTCCTTCCCCTCTGCGCCTAACCCTGCATCAAGCACTCACACAAGACAGACTGCATGGCTCCTTCCCCTCTGCGCCCCTAACCCTGCATCAAGCACTCACACAAGACAGACTGCATGGCTCCTTCCCCTCTGCGCCCCTAACCCTGCATCAAGCACTCACACAAGACAGACTGCATGGCTCCTTCCCCTCTGCGCCCCTAACCCTGCATCAAGCACTCACACAGACAGACTGCATGGCTCCTTCCCCTCTGCGCCCCTAACCCTGCATCAAGCACTCGCACAAGACAGACTGCATGGCTCCTTCCCCTCTGCGCCCCTATCCCTGCATCAAGCACTCACACAAGACAGACTGCATGGCTCCTTCCCCTCTGCGCCCCTAACCCTGCATCAAGCACTCACACAAGACAGACTGCATGGCTCCTTCCCCTCTGCGCCCCTAACCCTGCATCAAGCACTCACACAAGACAGACTGCATGGCTCCTTCCCCTCTGCGCCCCTAACCCTGCATCAGCACTCACACAAGACAGACTGCATGGCTCCTTCCCCTCTGCGCCCCTAACCCTGCATCAAGCACTCACACAAGACAGACTGCATGGCTCCTTCCCCTCTGCGCCCCTAACCTGCATCAAGCACTCACACAAGACAGACTGCATGGCTCCTTCCCCTCTGCGCCCCTAACCCTGCATCAAGCACTCACACAAGACAGACTGCATGGCTCCTTCCCCTCTGCTGTCCCATCCAGTGCAGGTCTATAATTTCAGGCCTCTCTTCCAGCTGCCTCCACTTCTCTCTCTAATTACTCTCACTAAGCCCAGGCTTCTGGTTCTTCCTACGCTGCCCTGCTAACCATCTTCACATTTCCTCTGCTCCTATCTGTTTCACCTACCCCAGTCCCATAGATTGTAAGCTCACGGGATGTCTGACTGAGCACTTGGTTAAGTGCTCTATTACCTGGACAGTTTTCCTACTGGCAGGGTCATCTTTTGATTTATGAATGATGTACGTCTCCTGTTTGTGCTCCCCTATTGTGAAGCGCTGCGGAATATGTTGGCACTGTATAAATAATAATAATAATATTCTGCAGCGCTGTACAATGGGCAGAAAATAGAAAGGGTTAAAATACATTAAACAACATTTGACAAACCAGTACAGGAGGAAACGAGAGAGGGCCCTATTCCCCGTGGGAACTCACAATCTAGAAGGGTTGGTGGTGGAAACAGGAGTGATGGGCTGCAAGGTGAGAGTGATCAGTGCTGCGCCAGTGTTCCTTCACTGAGTGGGTCCGTTCTACTCGTTATACGTCTTGGCCGGAACAGGATCCGTAATGACTCCCAATCCTTCCATACAAACACCAACCCACAAATAGATACGTTGATTCATCAACTCCTTGTGCCTGTCAACTGAAAGAGCCAGGATTTCAAATTCCTCTGTTCCGCAAATTCACAGTGACCAGACCAGGTGGAAATGTGACTGCATGTGACTCTGTCATGTTTTGTTATCTTGCAGGTGATCGAGAAGAATGCTGATCCACAGATGACCTTACTGACCTATTTACGGAGAAAACGTATCCAGTTCTGTTACCTTAACTCCAATGAAACAATGAACGGAACACACATTCCTCAAAGTTCCATTTTCTTTTTTAAATCGATACAGAGTAATTTACATAAACATAAAATGTTTTTTTTTCTGCAAGCGCTTCATTACACGTGGTACGCTCACCTCTTATTCTAGACGATATTGTATTTTAATGCAGTTACAGAAAAATATTATTTCATAGTGATTTTTGATTTTGTGATTGAAATTTAAAGGGCCAGTACCACCAAAAAAATGAAGGGCAATATTACAATCATAACTCTAACGTTAGTGCTCAGCTGCATTCAAAGGATATCACCAGGGGGTAGACTAGATGTCATTTAAGTTCCCTGTCTTATCTCATTCAGCTGCCAGCTCTTATCTCAGGTAGCCTGAGGAACAATAGACCTCATGCTGCCTTATCTAAACATTCCCTCCTCCATCTCACTGACTGTCGAATACTGTATAGGATAAAGCACAGCCACAAAGTAAAGCTTTTGCACAGCTTTTGGTAAATGTTGCAACATGGGAAAAATGCACGAAATGGAAACCGGAGATAAAAAAACCTAACTTTATTTTTCCTTTTTACATTCAATTACTTCAAACAAAGAAAAAAAAGCAGCATGTGTTTTATAATGTGTTCTATATAGTGGTTGGCTTGTAACGGTAGTGTCCCTGTATATGTGAATGTATTTATTTATAATGTGTTTTAGCAGGAAGGATACATTGTGATTGCTCTCGTTTTCAGCATCTCCTGGGTTCAAGAACATTAAATTTTTTACAGTCGTTACAGAAATACAAAGTAATAAATTCAAGCTATTAAAAACAAAACTTAAATGAAGCTTTAGTGCAAACGGGGCTGCCATAAGAAATCTTGGGGCCCCTTACTGTACCACTGGTTGGGCCCCCCTTTCCTCATCTACCAATTTCAATAAACGAATTAAAAACAAACGGTTTACCTCCTCTCATAGTTACCTGATTTTGCAGGGAGTAGTTTAAATCCCTGGTGGTCCGGCAGGGGGATAAAAAGCATTACCTGGTGGGTGAGCGCTCGCTATGCACCTCTGCCTGGTGCAGACTATACAAACTATGGGCTCTATTACCATTCTCCGCGCAAATTCGTACGCGCATCGCAATTTTTTTGCACGCAACGTTAAACGTTAAAGCGCGTAAATTAACGCAGGTATTACGATCCGAGCGCATTTTTCATCCGTCCGAAAATATCGTGCATAAAAAAAATACGCGGGAAAACTAGCGCAAATTAACGCTGCGCGCAGAAATCGGTGGGCAATTAGAATTAAGAACCACAATTGTCTCCCGTTTGATTTTGGCAGGCGAAAAAACTAATCTGCGCATATATGCTGCAGCAATAAAAAAAACACGCACAACTTCTCCATTTTATTGTTTGGGTATGTGTAGAATGTGTAACTATACTGTGCTGTATTTTTTTTTTTTTTTCGTGCTGGTGTAATCCGTTTCGGCCAGAACGTTCAGATTTGCCGTTAACACCAGCTTTTCAAAGACGTTAAAATTATGCGCGCAAACGTCGTTCATAAAAAGTTGCACATCGGTTGTAATACCATCCACGTACCGGCGCACAAATGCATTTGCGCTCACAATGATAAGTATGGGATGCGCGCACGAACTTTCGCTCGCACAGGGTAACTCGCGTTAGACGTTAGCACGCATTTTGTGTGCGAACGTCGTAATTTGACGTTCAGCGCGAAGGGTTTTTCCCCTCGCGTTAATGCGTTTTTTGCGCACATGCACATTTTTGCGCGAAGAATGTAATCGAGCCCTATATGTTTCAAAACCAAGTGGGTGCTGTAACATCAGTGTTTCCCAACCCTGGTCCTCAGGTCCTCCTAACAGGCCGGGTTTGCAGGATGTGTGAAGCACAGCACAGGTGATCTGATTTGCTGCTCAGTGATTGCAGGATTCAGTCTGCATTTCCCCCGGGCAATCCTTAAGACCTGTCCTGTCACAGGGATGCTGAGGACCAGTGTTGGGAACCACTGCTCTAGAATTTTGAAATCTTTACATTCGTCTTCCATATTGTCTGTGGATTTTTTGTTCTTAACCCCTTAAGGGCCGCTGACGTACCCTGTACGTCCTGTCCTCGGGTCTACCTTAGACCCGCGGACGTACAGGGTACGTCAGCGGCGCCTAATCCCCCTCCCGCCCGATACTCCCCTCCCTCGCTGGATCCCTCGGCGATCTGGCAGGGAGGAAGCCTGCCCATGTGATTTACATGGGCAGGCGAGGCTGATGACGTTGCCACGCTGCGTGGTGACGTCATCAGCAGGCGTCCCCATGCAAAGCAATGGAGGGGAGGGGGGGCTCCTTCGGAGCCCTCTATCTCCCCAACCATTGCAGCTAGGGAGATGCTTTTTACACCGCTGAAAAGGGGAGAGTCCCTGTTAACAGTTAACTGTTTTGCCGCCGGATCACGTTTCGGTGCCAAAATGCGATTCGAACCTGGAGGGGGGCTGACATCTTGGATGTCAGCCAAGCCTCCAGGTCCCCCCCCACCCACTGACAACCTCACCATATGTGTGAGGATGTCAGTGTGCCAGTTAACCATCTAGCTGCCATGTAGAGATAAGGGGATCATAAGGATCCCTTTATCCCCCGATCCATGGCAGCTAGATGGTCATATTTGACATCATTTGAAAGGCCTGATTATGGCCTTCCAAATGATACCAAACATGACCAGGTTTGGTTTAAAAAAACAAATAAATAAATAAAAAAATAATAAAAAAAATAAATAAAATAAAAAATGTTTTTTTTTTAAAAGTTTTTTAATTAAATTGGACCTAGGCTGTCATCTAAAAATAATTAGCACAAAATGGTCTGAATGAGCGCAGCGCACATAGGTGAACTGTCTCAACAGTGAAGGGGTTAAAAAGCAAACGCATGTAAAAATTGGGTATTTCTAGTCTCGGGACAAAATTTTGTCCCATTTAGCCAGGGTCTTTTTGGGTGGTTGTAGATTTTGGGGATTAAATTACGAAAAAGTGTGTTTTTACCATTTTTTTTCCTCATATTTCATATTTTTTTTATAGTAAATTAATCGATATGATGGAAATAATGGTATTTCTAGAAAGTCCATTTAATGGCGGGAAAAACTGTGTATAATATGTGTGGGTTGAATAAACGAGTAAGAGGAAAATTTGACCTAAACACTAACAGCGCAGAAATGTGAAAACAGCAGCGGTCACTAAAAGATGGATTTGTGTAAAACCGCCCGGTCACTAAGGGGTTAAACTCTGACCTCCCCATGTATCTAAACTACGACTTCCATGATTCCCGTGCCACTTATTTAATTCAAAGAATTGTGGGAATTGTAGGCCATCAGCATCTGTCTGGGGGGGCTGGAGTTTGACGACACCCCTTGCTCATCAGAAGCGTCGCTAATTTGACAAATGACAAATGATTTAGGTAAACTAAAAAAATGGTCGGAGTTGTGACAATTGAGTTTTAATGTGGATAAGTGCAAGATAATGCACCTGGGACGTAAAAACCCAAGGGCTGAATATAGAATATTTGATACATCTGAGGGTTGGGATTTAGGGGTTATTATTTCAGAGGATCTAAGGGTAAGTAGTTAATGTAATAGAGCAGCAGGAAATGCTGGCAGAATGCTTGGTTGTGTAGGGAGAGGTATTAGCAGTAGGAAAAGGGAAGTGCACATGCCACTGTACAGAGCACTGGTGAGACCTCACTTGGAGTACTGTGTGCAGTACTGGAGACCGTATCTCCAGAAGGATATAGACATCTTAGAGAGAGTTCAGAGAAGGGCTACTAAAATGGTGTACGGCTTGAAGGAGAAAAGTTACCAGGAAAGGCTTAATGATCTTAACATGTACAGCTTGGAAAAAAGACGAGACAGAGGAGATATGATAGAAACATTTAAATACGTAAAGGGAATCCACAAGGTAGAGGAAGGGAGTATATTTAAAAGGAAACAAAGTAGCAAAACAAGAGGACATAGTCTTAGATTAGAGGGGCAAAGGTTTAAAAGTAACATCAGGAAGCATTATTTTACTGAGAGGGTGGTGGATACATGGAACAGTCTTCCAGTAGAAGTGGTAGAGGCCAAAACAGTGATTGAATTTAAGCAGGCATGGGATAGGCATAAGGCTATCCTAAACAAAAGATAAATCCAGGTAAAGTATCCATGTAATTGGGCAGACTAGATGGGCCGAAAGGTTCTTATCTGCCGACATTTTTCTATGTTTCTATGTTTAATTTATCAGTTGGCCAAAGTCCAAGACGACCTCCGCTGTATAATAGCCCGCTCATTGATTTGCTGTTTCCGAGATCGATAAAACCTCTCTTGGACGTCTGGTTGTTCCATGTGTAGTTTTGTTAATCCAGTAACACTCTTATAGTTGCTTATGAAGTAGGTCTTCAATCGGCCAGCAGGCTTTTAGACGCTGTGGGTTGGATCACAACCCAACCGTTTATTAGGAGCCGCAAATGGGGCAAAGCAGAGCAAACCATTCCCGTCTGCCCATACGCCATTTATAGCCTCATTCCAGTCGAACCATTGTATCAGCAGCTCATGCCAGAAAATTTTCCAGCCACTGACCGATACTGGAAGCAGGGACGTCCAGGAGCCACAGAAGGAGCTGAGGAAGGACACTGGGAACTATTTGCTCTCCGTCTTCCTGCTGTTCCCGTACAGATGAAGTGGTGGATCGCGTTGCCCTCTGCACCACAGGATCTCAGGTACATAGGTTTTTTTTCCAATCCCTTTAGATTGAAGTTTTAAGTGATTTTGCAAAAACAAAATCACTTAACACCAGCTAATAAAAGCCGGATTTCTTTTTCCCAACATTGGCTCCAAAGGAAAAGTACAAGCGACGCCGGAATAGCTCATTCTTCTCCATCTAGCCATAAATTAACGACTCCTTTTATATTCAACGTATAGGAGCCATAAAGTTACAGTAAACTGTCCAAATATCCGAACCGCAAGCAGAGTTGTAATGTTTGTAGGAGCCATTAAGATAATGCCTGGTGATGTCATGGCTACCAGTTCCAGCCGTTACCTTGCAGCTTAGTTGTGATCTGGCCCCATCAGCCACTGGGGATATTATCACCTAGAAGGTATGAGTATAACAATGAAAAGGTTATAAATAGCATCTTGTATAAGTATTTAGACCCTGGGCCATCTAAATTGCAAGCAGTACTCTGAAATTTGTGGTAGATTCACCTTTGTCTGCAAACATAATTTGAAGACCGGTCTCCAGTGAGGAATTTCGACATTTTGCTCTGGGATTTCCAGGTCGTTTGGGCGTCACACACAGATTCCCAGTTTAATGGCTATCCTTGTGCCCTCTAGTGACCTGACACCCTAGGCAATTGCCTGGTTTGACTTATGGGTGCGCCAGGCCTGCAGTGGATCAAGATGTTAATTAGTTATCTGTCTGGCGTTCCTAGGTTTTAAGTGAGTCCACTTGTCCCCCCTGGAGGCGATGTTCATGTTGTTTTTTGTCCTTCTGTAAGATGACTTGAATTACTGTATCTTACCGTACAATTTCCTTTTATATATTTTTATTCTGATTGGTGCTATTGACCGCCCATCAAATTTTTTTCGTGAGATTTAACCCTTCAAATGCTCCGCTGTTACTTTGCTTTCCTTGACTAAACATCATTCAGTGGGTTTACCCGGAACAAAACTTGGCTGTGGAGAAGGAGGATGCGGTGCGTGCACTGTAATGGTCTCGAGGTACAACCGATTCAAAGGGAAGATTGAGTATCCTTTACTGTGGTCCCTGGACGTTAGACGCATCTTCAAATCTTTGGATTTATGGTTTGGTTACTAGGCTTGTGCACCGATATTTTTTTTTTTTTTTTTTTTTCGGTTCGATTTGTTCGGATGTTTAAAATTTTCGATTCGGCTCGTTTCGACCGATTTCTGTTTTGATTCGGTTCGGTTTGGCTCGTTTTTGTGTACATTTTTTTTTCGGAATATCGACCATTTTTCGTATTTTTGTGTCACTTTGCTTGTTTTTTGTATCGACTTTTTGGAAATTTCGGAAATTTTCGTTTTTTCGGAACGTCTGTTCTCCTCGTTTCAAAGTGTCTACGATAATTCTGGCGATTCTATCGTGTTTTTTTTATTAAATAAAGATCCTTTTTTTCTTATGAATAATTGAATATACATTTCACAACTTTATTTAATCATATTAAAATGGTATGAAAGCCAAGGAACAAAAAAATTAACAAAACGATTAAAAAACGCTAAACTGACCCGAATGCCACAAGAAACAAGTGATACGCATTTACAAATACAAAATTTACAGAATCAGCGATATAACCGATAATAGTTAAATATACGATTTCCAGAATTACCGAAATGGAACCGAAATCACGAATGGAACCGAAATCATGAATAGAGCAAAAATAAATTTCGATTTGACACATTTCAAGTCCATTCGAAAAATCCGAAATTTTTTCGTTTCGGCTCCGAAAACTTTTCGGATCTATCGGTTTTCGGGTCCGATCCGATTCGGAAATTCGGCCGAATCCGAAGACACGAATCGGGAAATTTTGTGAGAATTCCGAAATTCCGAAACGCACATCCCTATTGGTTACATTAATGGAACAAAACAGCCACCAGGGCCACTTAAGTTAACACCGGGGGGATTGTGTCATAGGACACCAAGGTGGAGTACTCGGTTCCACCCTGCTGGCTGCTGGGTAGCCTTTCCTGGTTCTCTGGAAGCAAATCCTATGATGGTTATTCACCAACGTCTGAATTTGCCACCTAATTGTACCGAACGGTGGATTTAACCATGGGGTAATTGCACCGAAATTTTCACAGAATGACCTGAGTTCAGTGATTTCAATTCGACAGGTTTAAACAGGAAAATCAAATAAGTTACTTTCAATGTAATAAATGGAATACTTTTTAAAAAATTTTAAAGACTATTATTTTTTTTGCAAAAACTTTTTTTTAAAGACCTTTTTGTATATTTTTTTAAAGACATTTTTGTTGTTTGTTTGTTTTTTTAAAAGACTTTTTAAATTCTTTTTTAACAGACCTTTTTATTTTTTAAAGGACCTTTTTTTATTATTTAGACACCTTTTTACAAAATTTTTATTGATTTTAAAATCCTATCGGGAGAATTGGAAACTTCATATATGTTTTTTTTAGATCGGTGGAATTTAATTTGCAATTTGGCGCTATTCGCTGACGTCCGATCACTTATTCGGCGACTCAATTTTCAACACAATACGGTGATCAATCCATAAATAGTGAATTCACTAATATTTCTACAAAATGGAATGGCAGAAGTGTGCAGAAATGGGCCGAATTAAAAAAAATGTAACTCCGTTTTGGTGCTTTGTGAATTGACCCCTATGTCAGTGTGTTATCATGGGAAGAGTTGACTGGTCGCCTGGTTGTTGGGCATTGAGACAGAGGCATCACATCAGATTGGCTGTGTACGTGCTAGTGGTGACCGTGCCAATCATCGTACGCACATTGTATGACTACTTCACATAGCCAGATGGCTACTATAAAGCGGGGAGGAGACTGCATTTCTTTAACCACCCTTCCAGACACTATTCAGTGAACGCTTGCCTGGCTCCGATATGTTCTTTGCACCAGGCCGCGGTGACGACAGTGGAAGGCATTGGGAGCACAAAGACAAGGCTTCACCCTGTCCAAGTGAGTTAACCTCAGATAAACTCTCTATAGACCTGCAGATCACTGCACCTGGAGTGCCATGACTGGTTGAGATGCATGACTTCCATCTCCGAGGCCTAGCAGTGTCCATTAGAGTTGTGCATTCGTTTCATAATAAATCAAAATTAGTTTGAAAATTTGTTTATTTTTTATTTCGAAAGTACTTTGAAATAACGAATTGATTTTCATCCGAATTGCAAATAAACGTAACGGTATATAACGAAATTGATTCGTTATACTGTTTCACAAGAGGAACATTGATTAAATGATTCCTGAGCAGGATTTGATTCATTGGAGTTTTATTGCATGATCTGTAATGCGACTGAATATCAACTATTGAATCGATCTCAACTTACAATACATACAAGCACTAAAGCAAACTAAATCAGATTCGTTTCACTGTTTCACGAAGCACCCTGTCCCTGTAAATTGGCCTGTGGTGCTGAATCTGTTGTCAGCAACACAGGCCAATGGACAGCTCAACATTTAACCCTAGTTTGCCTTCTAACAGCAGGAGTTGATTTATTGCGGTTCTAACAACTATCGAATTGATCTTAACTTACAATGGGTTTTTTAGTGATCTGATATACCAAACCAAACAAAATAACGAAACGACACAAAACAAAATTACGAAACGAAAAAAGAAAATGAAATTATTTTGAAACGAAATGAAACAAAACTAATTTCCAACTGTGCACACCTTTAGTGTCCATGTGAATAAGTTACTGTGGGTTAGCAGATCCCTTGCATAATGCGTCTGCTTTTTTGTGTCCCTCTCGTGTTAATGGTTGCAGGAATGTATTGCCAAAAGCCATGGGTCTCAGTGTGGTTTTTGCACGCCTGGGATCGTGATGTCAATGTACTGCCTGCTTCGAAATAATCAGGAGCCTAGCACAGAGGAGATTGAGAATGCATTTCAAGGTACAACTGTGTGTATGGATCAGAGCCCTATGTGATTAATTATTTGTTGAAAAAAAAATAGGATTCAGGAAGAACATCCCAGGACATGCACTGATTATAAGTTTGCTTTGGATTTGTTTCCTGCCCTGTGGCCATGTCATGTAATCCTGTATTGATAGGTTCTTGAGCTCAGAGTTATTATTTTGGGAAAAACCTCCCAGAGCTTCCAAGGCTAGAACTGTAATCCATTGCCTGCTGGAGTATCATAATCCTCTAAATGTTTATAGAAGGCAGAGGATTATGGGTATCTTGCAAGAGAAATGTGCACCAGGGAATGCACTCACCACGTATAGAACAGCAGGGAATCCTCTCGCCTGCTATAGAACAGCAGGAAATTCACTCAAATCGTATAGAGCAATGGGGAATTCACTCCCCACCTATAGAACACCAGGGAATCCACTTGCCTCTTATAGAGCACCAGGGAGTTCACTCACATTTTATAGAGCACCAGGGAATTCACTCACATTTTATAGGACACCAGGGAATTCACTCACATTTTATAGGGCACTAGGGAATTCACTCACATTTTATAGGGCACCATGGAATTCACTCACATTTTATAGGGCACCAGGGAATTCACTCACATTTTATAGGGCACCAGGGAATTCACTCACATTCTATAGGGCACCAGGGAATTCACTCACATTTATAGAGCACCAGAGAATTCACTCACATTTTATAGAGCACCAGGGAATTCACTCACATTTTATAGGACACCAGGGAATTCACTCACATTTTATAGGGCACTAGGGAATTCACTCACATTTTATAGGGCACCATGGAATTCACTCACATTTTATAGGGCACCAGGGAATTCACTCACATTTTATAGGGCACCAGGGAATTCACTCACATTCTATAGGGCACCAGGGAATTCACTCACATTTTATAGGGCACCAGGGAATTCACTCACATTTTATAGGGCACCAGGGAATTCACTCACATTCTATAGGGCACCAGGGAATTCACTCACATTTATAGAGCACCAGAGAATTCACTCACATTTTATAGAGCACCAGGGAATTCACTCACATTTTATAGGACACCAGGGAATTAACTCACATTTTATAGGGCACTAGGGAATTCACTCACATTTTATAGAGCACCAGGGAATCCTCTTGCCTCTTATAGGGCACCAGGGAATTCACTCACATTTTATAGGGCTCCAGGGAATTCACTCACATTTTATAGGGCACTAGGGAATTCACTCACATTTTATAGCGCACCAGGGAATCCTCTTGCCTCTTATAGAGCACCAGGGAATCCTCTTGCCTCTTATAGGGCACCAGGGAATTCACTCACATTTTATAGGGCTCCAGGGAATTCACTCACATTTTATAGGGCACTAGGGAATTCACTCACATTTTATAGGGCACTAGGGAATGCACTCACATTTTATAGGGCACCAGGGAATTTACTCACATTTTATAGAGCACTAGAGAATTCAATTGCCACCTACAGAGCACCAGAGAATCCACTCACCACTTGGAAAGCACTAGGGAATCCACTCGCCACTTAGAAGGCACCAGGGAATCCACTTGCCACTTGGAAGGCACCAGGGAATCAAATTTCAACTTATAGAGCACCCTGGAATACATACGCCCCCCCCCCATAGACCAGGAAATCCACTCGCCACCTATGGAACACCCGGAAAGCCACCTGCAACTTATAGAGCATCAGGGAATCTACTCACCATCTATTGAGCACCAGGGAATCCACTCCCCACCTATTGAGAACCAGGGAATCCATTCACCACATACTGAGCACCAAGGAATTCCCTCGCCACTTATAGAGCACCAGGGAATCCATTCACCCCCTGTAACTTTGAAACACGGCCCCTGAACCACCGGGGGGGGGGAATCGGTTATCATGGTTGCTGTACTAAGGAATATGTGCTACATAAACACATTATTAATAGTACTTGTTAATTATAATGTAATATTAAAAGTTTAAATCACCTATAGTAATTTTATATCTTATATTGTATTTTTGAAAGGGAACCTGTGCCGCTGTACTGGGTACCGGCCAATACTCCAAGGATTCAAGACGTTTGCCAAGGTAAGTTCCAACTTCCTACATGTTGTATAAGGTGCTTTAATTAGGAGCAGCGGCACACCCAAACACCAGTCTCAGGATCGACTATCTGCCAATTAAATTTATCATCTCCTTGTTTAATTTATTATGTGACCCTGGCATTTAGTATGCCCTCGTTTCACTTATTATGCCCCCATTTCATATTATGCTTCCATTTAATTTAGTTTGCCCTCATTTTGGGCTCTTTTACATTCTTCGTGCAAACGTTAACGCGTTCGCAAAAACGCATTAACACGAGGTGCAAAACCCTTTGTGATGAACGTCGTATTACAATGTCCACACAAAAAAATGCGTGTTAACGTCTACCGCGGGTGAAGCTGCGCGAACGCTGTGCGAGTGTACTGTGCGCGTCCTATACTTAACATTGTGAGCGCAAATGCGTTTGTGCGCTGGTACGCCGATGGTATTACAATCTATGCGCAAAATGTAACACACAGCTTTTGCGCACGTAATTTTAACGTCTTTGAAAAGCTGGTGTTAAAGGCAAATCTGAACGTCCTGGTCAAAACCAAATACACCAGCCCAAAAAAAAAAAAAGTTAGTTTAGTTTGCCCTCATTTCATTTATTATGCTGCCATTTAATTTTTTATGCTCCCATTTCATTTAGTATACCCCAATTAGACTTTTACAAGCCCTCATTATATTTATTAAGCCCCCATTTCATTTACTATTACCCCCATTTAGTCTAGAATGCCCTTGGTGTATTACTCACACTTTAAACCTTGACGTCTGGCTCCTGGATACTTGCCCAGCGGCTCCTGTGTTATAATACAAGGATGCATAAGTGCTGTCCCTGAATGCCTGAGCCTGACACATTGCCAAAGCTACACTGCGGTTGAGCCACAGACACAGAGCCACACTTAAAGGTGAACAGCTCTCGTCAACTGCCACCTTTTGTACCTGGCATGGGGCTAACACAAAGCTGCCTTGCCTTGGGCTCTGCCAGGGGTGAGTGAGGCATGTAACTTCCTGGCTTGTTCTTCTTTGGGAATGTGCCCTGGTGTCCTCACCCTAGATCCACCAATGACCAAGAGATCATTTTGCAGGAATGAGCCATTAACTACACATTTTGTGCAATTCAATTAATAGTAAAAATATTGAAAGTATAGAATTGTGTGCACGTCGTCAATGCTTAAAGTCCATTAGCATTAATATACATACAATTCAGAACACTAAGTCACATACTTCCTTTCATACTCTAAGTCCCCTCGGGACAAAAATACTCAGGTCTAAGGGTCTTGAGAAAAGTGAGCATTCGATGCGCGTTTCGCGTTATTTGCTCCTCAGGAATGCTGACTTGAATGTAATAGCGGGGTTTCTCTTTAAAGACCTCCGCTCTAAGTAGTCTCTGTGTCACGTGATCTATTCAACCAATCGATGAATTCTATCAATTAGTGAACCCTTTCCCATTCATAAGTTTAAAGCTGACATATGTCTTACGAGTCCAATAGAAACGTTCCGTTTATTACGTGGTTTCAATGGAAGGTTTTATTTATTTCAGATAGTCAGTTCTTACCGTAAGCTACATATTTTATATCTTGAATCAACTATCCAAAATTGTGATCCGATGACTTTCATCAAAGGTTTATTAGCAAACCGTAAGTTTTTCTATTATTGTGCATTTTATGTTCAGTAATTAAGGATCAATATTGTTTATAAAGGTCGTTAGATTAGATCTACAAAATAAAATAGCAGATACATATAAATAGTACATTCCTCAAATGAATTCTCAATATATTGGTGGCTTGTTGGAGATGTTAGTACATTTTACAGAAACGGAGTGTAATTGAATTCCTTGTTTAATCCCTTGGGGTATAAGGACCCCAATGTAAATATCCAGCGTGATTCTTTTTGTCTCCGTATTCTATCGTAGTCACCTTTTCTCAGGCCCATAGTAATGGCCTCAATTGCTTGAAATGTTAAACATTTTTCATTGCCATTATGGTTAGCCCATACGTGACGGGATATGGGTGTATCAGTTATATTTCTTATGGAATTAATATGTTGCAATATTCTTTGCTTTAATTGCTGGTAGGTCTTGCCTACATATTGTTTTTGGCACTCGCAGGTTATAAGATAAATTACTTTATTTGTCAGGCAGTTAATTGGTTCCTTAATTGGAAAATCTCTTTGTTACTGTACTTTTAAAGGAATAGGAGTTTTTAATATATTGGCAAGCCTTGCATCGTCCACATTTCTGAATGCCTGGTTTTGCTCTAAACCAATTTTCATTTTTGGTTTCTTTAGTAAAAAGACTATGAATTAGGATGTCATTAAGATTGGTGGATCTCCTGGCTGTAAATGATGGTGTTTTAGATATAACTTCTGAAATGCAATCGTCACGATGTAATATCTCCCAATATTTTTGGCAGATTTCTTTTACTTCCTCCCAGCCATTATCAAATGTAGCTATAAATCGGAGTTGTTTTTCACTAATTGGTTTCTTTTTCGGAGTTAGTAATTCTGGCCTATTAGATTGCAAAGCTCTTTGATAAGCTCGCTTGAGACAGTGATTGGGGTAACCTTTCTGACGGAACATTTCTCTTATCTTATTAGCCTCTAATTTAAAGTCATCCAAGCTACTACAGTTTCTGCGGGCTCTTAAATATTGTCCAATAGGAATGCCTGTTTTTAATGGTGTTGGATGGTGGCTGTTCCAATTCAATAAATTGTTAGTAGCTGTTTCTTTTCTGTACAGTTTCGTTTTCAGACG
Source organism: Leptobrachium leishanense (assembly GCA_009667805.1). Lineage (NCBI taxonomy): Eukaryota > Metazoa > Chordata > Amphibia > Anura > Megophryidae > Leptobrachium > Leptobrachium leishanense. The sequence goes on along the minus strand of CM019066.1, from coordinate 352,512,330 downwards.
ATTGTCACTTGTTTTTTCAATAGTAAGGTCCAAAAATTGTGTTTTTTCTTTACTATGGACTAATGTCAATGATAAACCTATGTTATTAACATTTAGTTCTTTCAACCAGTCTTCTAGAGAGTCTTGGGAGCCCTGCCAGAGTAGAAACGCATTGTCAATGTATCTGAACAATTTTTTTACGTTCTGTGTATATTTCTCTGCTGTTTCAACAAATACTACAGATTCCTCCCAATATGTCAAAGATTTGCATAGGTAGGAGCACAGGAAGTGCCCATCGTAGTCCCTCTCTTCTGCAAATAGTATTTTCCATCAAAAAGAAAAACAATTGTGTTTAAAATAAAAGCTAACAATTCTATGATGTAATTCGATTTTTCCTGTGAAAAACGTTTATCCAAGAAGTATTCAAGCCTTGTTCATGGGGGATATTATATTGCCCCCTTTATCTGAAGATTTAATTTCAATAGTTCTTTCATTCCTCAGTTCTTTAATAGCTTGACGTTCTTTTCTCGTAAGATTCTGTGTTTTTGTCCACGGTTGTATTTTTAATTGAAGAATTTCTTTAGTTACATGTCTTACAAATAAGTCAATGCTGGAAAATTCAGCAAAGGGAGGAGTATAGGTCGATTTATTCCTAAAGATCAAATTTTCATCATTTATTATCTCATCATTTTCATCCAACAAATCCATAAGAGTTCTTAAATGAGGGAAATCCTCAGGAGCAATTTCTAGCATTCTAGCTTGTCTCTCGTCTTTTTTTGTATAGACTTCATGTAAGGCTAATTTACGTGCAAACAGATTTAGATCTTTAATCCAAGTAAATTTGGCAAAATTGGGACTAGGGACAAAAGACAAGCCCTTCATTATGACCTGGATGTGATTTTCTTTTAATTGGAAATAAGACAAATTGATGATCTGGTTGTCGTTGTCACTTTCTATTTGTTGTATCCCCGTGTTTTGTATCCCCATTTCTGCCTCGGTCGTAATCTCTGTTTGCAGTACCTCTGTTTTTTTCCGGTTCTTTTAAAAAAGACACATTCTTTTTTCCTTTCATTAGAATTTTCCTAGGTCTATATGAATTGAAATTAGACTGAAAGACTGTTGTATTTTCATTCTCACTCTCTGATTGACTTGATCTTTATTTGAAAAGGATTTTACCAGGAAGGATACATTGAGATTTCTCTTGTTTTCAAGTATGTCCTGGGGTCGAGAACATTGAGTGGTTACAGTTGTTACAGAAACTTATTGTGATGTTTCATTTATACAGGTAAAACTCGAAAAATTTAGAATATTGTGTAAAAGTTCATTTATTTCAGTAATGCAACTTAAAAGGTGAAAGTAATATATGAGACTCATTACATGCAAAGCAAGATAGTTCAAGCCGTGATTTGTCATAATTGGGATGATTATGGTTACAGCTCATGAAAACCCCAAATCCACAATCTCAGAAAATGAGAATATTGTGAAAAGGTGCAATATATTCCGGCTCAAATTGTCCCACTCTAATCAGCTAATTAAGCCATAACACCTGCAAAGGGTTCCTGAGCCTTTAAATGGTCTCTCAGTCTGGTTCAGTAGGAATCACAATCATGGAAAAGACTGCTGACCTGACAGTTGTGCAAAAAACCATCATTGACCCCCTCCATAATCCTCAAAAGGTAATTGGAAAAGAAGTTGGAAGTTCCCAAAGTGCTGTATCAAAGCACATTTAATAGAAAGTTATGTGAAAGGGAAAAGTGTGGCAGAAAAAAGTGCACAAGCAGCAGGAATGACCGCCGCCTGGAGAGGATTGTCAGGAAAAAGCCATTCAAAAGTGTTGGGGACTTTCACAAGGAGTGGACTGAGGCTGGAGTCAGTGCATCAAGAGCCACCACACACAGACGGATCCTGGACATGGGCTTCAAATGTCGTATTCCTCTTGTCAAGCCGCTCCTGAACAACAAACAACGTCAGAAGCATCTTACCAGGGCTAAAGAAACACACCTGGTCTGTTGCTCAATGGCTCCAAAGTCCTCTTTTCTGATGAGAGCAACTTTTGCATCTCATTTGGAAACCAAGGACCCAGAGTATGGAGGAAGAATGGAGAGGCACACACTGCAAGATGCTTGAAGTCCAGTGTGAAGTTTCCACAGTCTGTGTTGATTTTGTTATAGCTGACTATACTAAACCTGTGCTATCACTTTAACTAGTGGCTCCGCCCAGGATGACACAGGTCAGAGGGCACGGCAGCCATCTTCAGGGTCAGTTAGTGTGATGCAGTTATGAAGGCAGATGCATGATCCTGTGTTCCTGTATATAACAGTAAGTGTCCTGCAATAAAGCAATGGTGAACCTGACAGCCCAGCCTCATATCTGAACAAGCAGAGATCATAACAGATTTAGGGAGCCATGTCATCTGCTGGTGTTGGTCCACTGTGCTTCAATAAGTCCAGGGTCAACGCAGCTGTCTACCAGGAGATTTTGGAGCACTTCATGCTTCCTTCCGCAGACGAGCTTTATGGGGATGCTGACTTCATTTTCCAGCAGGACTTGACACCTGCCCACACTGCCAAAAGCACCAAAACCTGCTTCAATGACCGTGTGATTACTGTGCTTGATTGGCCAGAAAACTCGCCTGACCTGAACCTCATAGAGACTCTATGGGGCATTGCCAAGAGAAAGATGAGACATGAGACCGAACAATGCAGAAGAGCTGAAGGCCGCTATTGAAGCATCCTGGTCTTCCATAACACCTCAGCAGTGCCACAGGCTGATAGCTTCCATGCCACATTGCCGCATTGAGGCAGTAATTGCTGCAAAAGGGGCCCAAACCAAGTACTGAGTACATCTGCAGCTTATACTTTTCAGAGGTCCCATATTGTTCTATGTACAATCCTTGTTTTATTGATTGTAATATTCTCATTTTCTGAGATTGTGGATTTGGGCTTTTCATGAGCTGTAACCAGAATCATCACAATTATGACAAATCACGGCTTGAACTATCTCGCTTTGCATGTAATGAGTCTCATATATTAGTTTCACCTTTTAAGTTGCATTACTGAAATAAATGAACTTTTGCATGATATATTCTAATTTTTCAAGTTTCACCTGTTTATGATCTATTCCTTCTTTTACGTTTATTTACAATTAAATTTTTAGTTTGAAAATCTTTTAGATCACGTTGAAATTTAAAATCCTTTTCTTTAGTTGTCAAAACATCGATCCAAATTCTTTTGTAATTTTACCTTCAAATTGATTATATTCTGCATTTGTATTTCTAGATCATTCTTTATTTTATCAAGATTTTCCTGGTCCAATTTTATTAGAAAGGTCATTAATTTTGATTAACACTCCAACAGGATATTCTGCCAATCAGTTATATGTTTTTCTTTAACTACTTTATTTGGAAGGGGAACCTCTGGTCTTAAACCCCTTGGTACCAGTTTCTCTGTTATATACGTTTGTAAGCTTTTTATTTCCCACCATGAATTTATTTGTTCTTGATATACCTTTTGGATAAGAAAAAATGCTTGTGATATATCCCCAACACTTTCATTCATTAGGAATGGTTCATTAGTAAATACCTTCCCCGTCTCTTCTGACCATGCACTAACATCACCCAATTGTTTCAAAAAAGAGAGAATAGAACTTAATGCTCTAAAAGATTGGATAACGAAAGCCCTAGTGATAGAATTATACTTATATATTGACTCAAATAAATGGGTCCTATATAGAAAACTGAGCTGAAAAATATATATTGTTCCAAATTGAACAAGGGGGTTAACCCACACTAGAATACCAACGTAAGCCGCAGAGGAGGCTCGTCAATTTGGAAGACCAAAATAAATAAAACGTAACTTTTATTAGTATGTTAAAAACCACATATAAGACATACAATTAAAAGAAACGATATACTGATACATGCAGTCAGCCGATAAACACACCGAATATTCACTGGTGACTATGATATAATGGTATATATCAAATCGCTGCTAATTAAGTGAAAGAAGGTTCACTTTAGTGGAACATTCGGATGAAAGAGATCCAATTGGTTAGTAGTGTTCTAATTATATTTGTTCATAAGAAAATGGTAATGCCCAAATATATTTTCAATGTTAATTGATACTTATACTTGAATATAGTGTCTCTAAAGAGACGTGGTATAATGTATCATGTGGGCTCAATATAAACACTAAATTCGCAATGGCAAAAAGTCACATATAGTCATCAGAATTCATCAACGCAATTCTTACATCCAATTATGGAAGAAATTCCCTCCTATACTAGAGATACCCAACATGCACTACAACATCTAGAAAATCTTAAAATATCACCAAATACAATATTAGCCAGTTTTTTACGTAATATAATTTTTATTAAGTTTTGTAGCATAGTAAAAACAACAATTAGCGGTGACATAGTTCGCAAAAGGATGTCCAGAGCAATGATATATATATCATACATGAGCTTAAAATATAGGGTATCAAATGCAGATAATATCTGAGGTTGGATAAGCAATCAGAAAGGTATCACCAATCCATTTTATCCATAACTTAAAAGAATAAACAAAACACACATATAACACATATAAAAATGTATAAAAATAATAATAAGAAAGAAAAAACAATTATAAAAAAAAGGGTTATCACGAAAGCTATTCTTATACTGCCATATTCACTGTTCGAACTTATTTTAATTGTGGAGATATTACTTCTGGGTGCCACTCTGCACAGAAGAATCTGGAAGTGGTATGGCGGTCACCTGAGTCTGAGCCTGTGTCGATTGAGCTCCGAGCCGTTCGCCTATGTTTGGATCTAAATTCCGTCCACCAGTACCATGTCCTAAAATATGTGTCAAAGTCTTGTTCGAGAGTGTAATGTAATTCTTCCAATTCCCTGACGTATTCTACTCTATCAATCCAATCAAAGACCATGGGGGGGGGGGTGACGATTGTTTCCAGTATTTTGGGATTAATGCTCTCGCTGCATTAAGTAAGTGTACTGACACCGATTTCACATATTTATCTATTGACATGGGGATGACATGTAGCAAGGCCACCTTAGGATGAAATGGCAAGTCTAAAGTCGTGACCTCTTTAATATACGTCCAGACCACCTCCCAAAACGATTGTATTATAGGACAGTCCCACCAAATGTGTAGAAACGTACCCCTATGTCCTTGACATCTCCAGCAATCAGAAGAGACCGCTGGATATATAGCGTGTAGACGAGTTGGAGTCAAGTACCATCTAGAAATCAACTTGTAATTAGTTTTCTGTACATTAAGAGCCCGGGAGGAGCGAAACGTCACCTGAAATGCCGTCGACCACTCCTCAGTGGTTGAGGGAGTTCCGATGACCATTTATTTGTGTAGGAGGGTAGAGTTTTAAACCGAGCTGTCAATAAAAGGGAGTACATATATGAGAGTAGATGTGGAGGTGGTGGATCTGAAATACAGATTGTCTCAAAAGTAGTCAGAGCCGTAGGTACAGGAACGTCAGCCCGAAGTACCTGTGTTGCAATTGCAGATAGTTATACTTCCATAATGGTGTACTCAAGCGGTCTCCCAGTAGATCAGAAAAAGAGATCAGACCTTCCGATCCAATACAGGCCTTAAGAGGGACATACGGGCCATCATAGTCCAATCCTAGAAAGGACAGGGCATTACCTGGGAGAAAGTCTGGATTATGGGTAATCGGAGTCAGTAAAGAAGGCAATGGAGATAAACCCAGAAGTGTGCGGTATTTACGCCATCTCTTTAACGTTGGGCTAATTGTTGGGGGTGGAGTGGGGACTAATGTTTCTATGGGCACAGTTTGCCATGGGGCTGAGACTATAGGAACCTTGAAAAAAGCTGTTCTAAATGTACCCACAGTTTATGAGGGGGTGACATCGACCAGTCGCTAAGTCTCGTCGTTAATGCAGCGTCATAATAAAGTTCTAGATGTGGTAAACCCAGGCCCCCTCCCGATTTAGGACGGACGAGGACATCGTATGATATCCGTGGTCTATTATCCCTCCATATAAATTTCAGAAAGGTGGTTTTCAGGAACTAAAAAAGGATAATGGTAGAGCAATAGGCAGAGTCTGGAAGAGATACAAATATTTTGGCAGAACTGTCATTTTTTAAAATATTAATACGTCCGAACCAAGAGAACTGCGGTTTGTGCCAGTCTTTTTAAGGTCACGAGATACCCGGTTAAGTAGAGGAACATAATTAAGGTCAAACAATGATGACAAAGCTGACGGGAGCCGTATGCCTTAGTAGGCCAAGAGAACGGGGCCAAGCATTGCAGCGCCGCCTTAGTAAGTGACGTTATGCCCACCCCCATCATTTCACACTTATCTGTATTAATTTTGAAGTTCGACACTTTGGCATATTTCTCAACCTCTTGCAAAAAGGCCTCAGTAGAGCTGACTGGGTTTAGTAAGGTAAGGAGTATGTCGTCTGCAAATGCAGAAATTTTATAATGGTGAAAAGGTAAAGTTACGCCCTGAATATTATCATTATCCCTAATCCGTTGTAGGAATGGTTCTAGAGCCATAATGAATAAGAGTGGGGATAGGGGGCAACCCTGGCGCGTACCGTTGGAGATCGCTATCGGTGTAGAAAGCACCCCGTTAATTCTGAGGACTGCCGTCGGGTTATTATATAATGCTGAAATCCAGGTCAGCCATCTCGGACCTAGGCCAAACTTCTCCAGGACAGCCATCAGGAAGGTCCAGTCCACTCTGTCGAACGCCTTTTCAGCGTCGACAGAGAGAAGGACCATTGGGAAGTGCGCTGTGTGCGCTCTATGAATCAAATTAATAGCCCGGTAGGTATTGTCACGTGCTCCCCTCTAAGAGACGAATCCTACCTGGTCAGGATGGATCAGGGAGGGTAAAAAAGGGCTCAAACGCATAGCCAACATCTTTGCCATGAGTTTAATATCATTGTTAATTAGTGAGATCGGGCGATAGTTTTGGCAAAGCGTAGGATCCTTCCCGGGTTTCGGGATGAGTGCTATCGTTGCCTCAAGTGCCGATTTTGGGAAACCTTTTTTATCTTCTAGGGCATTCAGGGAATGGAGTAAGTGGGGGGACCCAATATGGGTAGAAACGTTTTGTAATAGGCTATAGAAAATCCGTCTGGGCCCGGACTCTTTCCAGTGGGGGTTGCCTTCAAGGCCGCCGCAAGCTCACTCAAGTTAAAAGGGGCATCCAGTGCCTCAGCTTCCGCCTCCGTTAGCTTCACTTGCAAGGATTTATCTAAATACTCAGTTAAGAGATGAGTGGAAGGCTTATCAGGACAAATTGGTCAGTAATCTCCGTGTTCAAGGATAAAAGGCGACCCGTGGAAGACTTCAGTTTGGGGATATAAATTGCTTGATATTTCTGGCGTAGAGCCCTAGCCAACAGTTTACCACACCTATTTCCATGTATATAAAATGAGTGTTTTGTAAGCAAAAGTGAGCGACTGGCCTGCTGGTGGAAGAGCTGTCGTAAGTCAGCTCTCAACGCCACAAGTGTCGTGTAATGTTCAACTGATTCAGTAGCCTTGTGTAGCTCCTCGGCTACCTGGATTTCAGCAAGTAATGCTTGGATTTTAGCTGTCTTTTCCCGTTTACGTCGAGCACCAATTTGAATAAGGGTTCCCCGTATAACACATTTGTGGGCCTCCCACAAGACCGTAGCCTTCACATCGTCTGTATCATTGTCTACAAAATATTGTTTGATAGCCTCAGAAATGCGTTCCCTCTCCACATTGTCAGCTAGTATCGTGCCATTCAGACGCCATTGGAAGGATTTACGGGGCAGGGACGGCAAGGAAAGGGTCATGGACACAGGGGCATGATCTGACCATGAAATATTGCCAATACTAACCGATTTGATGTAACCTAGGTCAAGGTGACGCAACAAGAATAGGTCTAGGCGAGAGTACACTCTAGCTGCAGCTGAGTAATAAGTAAAATCCCGTCCAAGCGGGTGCATTGCCCTCCAACAATCAACCAAACGGGCATTATGTAGTATTTGATGGAAGGAACCGAAGCCGGTGAGGAAGACGCCTCTCCTGGGGCATCAGGTGAAACATTAAAATCACCTCCGCATATCAACGTGCCTTCCGCAAATTTTTCCAGTTTCGTCAAGATTCTGTCCAAGAATGTACATTGCTTAATGTTAGGGAGGTAGCAATTGGCCAGGGTAACTTGCATAGACCCCAAGAGGCCTTTTACAAACAGATAACGACCCCCCGGGTCAGAGCATTGCGTCTGGCACGTAAAAGGCACATGTGCCGCTATTAGGATGGCCACACCTCGTGATTTAGAATTGGAGAAGTTACTATAGAAACAGTGAGGGTAATAACGAGAATATAAACGAACGGACGTATCGCTGCAAATATGCATTTCCTGCAAGAACATCACTTCCCCTTGCATACGTTGTAGGTCGTGTAATGCCATACGGCGTTTAGCCGGGTGGTTAAGGCCTCTCACATTAAGAGTAATAACTTGCAAATCAGCCATGGCAGGGACTACGGTGAATTAGAACTCCTGACGTAACCAGAGTGAAAGTGGAGTTGAGCAATTGAAAGACCAGCATTCTCCCAGAGGAATATACAATATCATCAAAACAGTATAGTGCGTTGTAGAAACTAAACAAACAAACTAAACATAACCAAAAATTAAACATTGTGCATTGGTGCAAAAGCCCAAAATGGACTAAATCCCTTGCGGGATATTTTATGAAAAAGATTGTAGTGGAAAAAACCCTCCACATTGAGACAAAAAATTCAGCACCGCGCGGGGAAGCGGCAAAAAACCCCAGTATATTTGCCGGTCTAAAAACCTGCAGACCTAACCAGTCTACAACCAGTACTCCGAGATCGGTCGGAGACCAAAGGAACAGAACACCCGGGCAAGCCATTGAGGTCGAACTAAGAAATAAAAAACAGTCAGCATCGTGGAAAGCCTAACAATCCCCTCATGGGGGTTCCGTAGAACTGCGGTCTGCTCCACGTGTTGTATCTAGGGGGCGTCGACGGTCCCGTCGAGCAGTGCGCCATGGTTGGCGCTGTGGTAACGGTGGGGGAGGTGCATTCGGGTCTCCTCCAAACCAGCCCCGTACAGTAACTGGAGATAGTTCCAGCGCTTGTAGAAAATCCGGTACATCCTCAGGGGTAGAAATACGCAGGGATCTGTTATCCGCTCGAATGTGCAGTGCAAATGGGTATCCCCATCTATATCGTATGGAGCGTGCCCTTAGTTGGTCTGTGACAGGCTTCAGTTCCCTTCTGGCTTAGAGGGTAGATCTGGACACATCTTGGAATAATTCCACGGTGTGGTCATCGAAAATAATTGAAGGCATGTTCCTCACCGCTTTCATTACCTCCTCCTTCAGAGTAAAGTGATGCACTTGACAAATGACGTCTCTAGGAGCTGAGTTCGGGGCGCCTCTGGCTCGTAAAGCTCTGTGAGCGCAATCCAGATGAAAAGGAGTATCATGGGAACGTTGTAGAAGTTCATTAATTAAATTTTGCAATGTCAGGTCTATGTTTTCGGTTTCACCCAGGGGAGGTTCAGGGAGACCCCTCATGCGTATATTATTGCGTCTCCTTCTATTGTCCAGGTCGTCCACCCAGCGAAATAAGGATGCAATCTGTGTAGCCTACGTGCTCAAAAGTGTCTCAAAGTTCTGGGTTTGAGTTATTGCAGCTTCCCTGTCTTCCTCCAGGTCCTGCACTCTGCCACCCAAATGTTTAACATCTGCCCCCAGTTCCTCAAAGCGCGCGTCAAATTTGGTCTCTAATCTGGCAAAAAGATCTTCCAGGTCTGTCTTAGTGGGTAACAGTTTCAGGGCTTCTCTCACCTCCGAATCATCCACACTGCCAGCCGACAGCGCGGGGCTTACCGGGTCTCTCATGTCTTCTGTGACCGTCGCCATCTTGGATTCGCGGCCTAGTTGTGTCGGCGCCGCCTCACCGCTCAAGTAATGCCGCATTGGTGAAGCGGAGGATAGTGCTGGGGTGCTCGGGCGGCTCATCAGTGCAGTGATCCTTTTTTTTGGGTCCAATCGATGGTGCTAACCGCCGCTGTTCAGTGCCTGTGAAGTGCCCGGGTGAGGAGCTCCTCGATCCAGCGGCCATCTCGGATCGCGCCAAGACACGTCCCCTCAATATTAGCCAGTTTTGATGGGATATCCCTGTATAATAATATCCCCCATGAACAAGGCTTGAAGGCCTGTAAATACTTCTTGGATAAATGTTTTTCACAGGAAAAATTGAATTACATCATAGAATTGTTAGCTTTTATTTTAACACACAATTTATTTCCTTTTGCTGGAAAATACTATTTGCAGAAGAGAGGGACTACAATGGGCACTTCTTGTGCTCCTAGCTATACAAATATTTTTTTGACATATTGGGAGGAATCTGTAGTATTTGTTGAAACAGCAGAGAAATATACACAGACCGTAAAGAAAAGGTTCAGATACATTGGCGATGCGTTTCTACTCTGGCAGGGCTCCCAAGACTCTCTAGAAGACTGGTTGAAAGAACTAAATGTTAATAACATAGGTTTATCATTGACATTAGTCCATAGTAAAGAAAAAATACAATTTTTGGACTTTACTATTGAAAAAACAAGTGACAATCGTCTGAAAACGAAACTGTACAGAAAAGAAACCGCTACTAACAATTTATTGAATTTGAACAGCCACCATCCAACACCATTAAAAACAGGCATTCCTATTGGACAATATTTAAGAGCCCGCAGAAACTGTAGTAGCTTGGATGACTTTAAATTAGAGGCTAATAAGATACGAGAAATGTTCCGTCAGAAAGGTTACCCCAATCACTGTCTCAAGCGAGCTTATCAAAGAGCTTTGAAATCTAATAGGCAAGAATTACTAACTCCGAAAAAGAAACCAATTAGTGAAAAACAACTCCGATTTATAGCTACATTTGATAATGGCTGGGAGGAAGTAAAAGAAATCTGCCAAAAATATTGGGAGATATTACATCTTGACGATTGCATTTCAGAAGTTATATCTAAAACACCATCATTTACAGCCAGGAGATCCACCAATCTCAATGACATCCTAATTCATAGTCTTTTTACTAAAGAAACCAAAAATGAAAATTGGCTTAGAGCAAAACCAGGCATACAGAAATGTGGACGATGCAAGGCTTGCCAATATATTAAAAACTCCTATTCCTTTAAAAGTACAATAACAAATATAGATTTTACAATAAAGGAACCAATTAACTGCCTGACAAGTAAAGTAATTTATCTTATAACCTGCGAGTGCCAAAAACAATATGTAGGCAAGACCTACCAGCAATTAAAGCAAAGAATATTGCAACATATTAATTCCATAAGAAATATAACTGATACACCCATATCCCGTCACGTATGGGCTAACCATAATGTCAATGAAAAATGTTTAACATTTCAAGAATTGGGGCCGTTACTATGGGCCCGAGAAAAGGTGACGATGATAGAATACGGAGACAAAAAGAATCACGCTGGATATTTACATTGGGGTCCTTATACCCCAAGGGATTAAACGAGGAATTCAATTACTGTAGATACTCGAGTATATTGCTGGATTTTGGTGGCAAAAATTTACCTTAAAATTGGAGGGGTCGCGTTATATTCGAGACATCTGCATGAAAAAAATCCCCTTGACTTTCTTATGGATCCCAAGTCTCCCTATTGGCGGATGACGTGGTGGTTGAGCCTACTTGCTGGAGCAGGAGGTCAGAAAACAACACCTCCCTACGTGCTGGCTATTGGTGAATGATTCACTGTGGTCATCTCGCTCCGCCGGCCATCTTATCGCAAGTAAGAAGACGGGTGGCCAGCGGCTTCATATTTAGTAACGCCTACAATCATTCTAGGAGCAAAGCACCCTGGCCTGAGGGGGAGCCTGACTTTGTTACGAAAACCTGGAAGGCTTTTAATGGCTTCCCAGTACAGTATACTTTTATAATTTTGCTCCTCGTGTTATATTCGAGTCTTGTGTATTCTCTCATTTCCATAATAAATCTCCTTCCAATGTGTTATATTCGGGTCGCTCTATACTCGAGTATCTACGGTACACTCTGTTTCTGTAAAATGTACTAACATCTCCAACAAGCCACCAATATATTGAGAATTCATTTGAGGAATGTACTATTTATATGTATCTGCTATTTTATTTTGTAAATCTAATCGAACGACCTTTATAAACAATATTGATCCTTAATTACTGAACATAAAATGCACAATAATAGAAAAACTTACGGTTTGCTAATAAACCTTTGATGAAAGTCATCGGATCACAATTTTGGATAGTTGATTCAAGATATAAAATATGTAGCTTACGGTAAGAACTGACTATCTGAAATAAATAAAACCTTCCATTGAAACCACGTAATAAACGGAACGTTTCTATTGGACTCGTAAGTCACATGTCAGCTTTAAACTTATGAATGGGAAAGGGTTCACTAATTGATAGAATGCATCGATTGGTTGAATATATCACGTGACACAGAGACTACTTAGAGCGGAGGTCTTTAAAAAGAAACCCCGCTATTACATTCAAGTCAGCATTCCTGAGGAGCAAATAACGCGAAACGCGCATCGAATGCTCACTTTTCTCATAAGACCCTTAGACCTGAGTATTTTTGTCCCGAGGGGACTTAGAGTATGAAAGGAAGTATGTGACTTAGTGGAAACCACTTGCTTGGAATCATAGTGTTCTGAATTGTATGTTTATTAATGCTAATGGACTTTAAGCAGATAAGGAAGTATTTGACTAAGTGCAAACCACTCGCTTGTTAATCAGGGTGTTCTGAATTTAATATATATTTATGATATCGGACTCTAGGCAATTGAAGTTGAATTGCGATCCTTTAGTGTCCGGAAACTATTGATTTCTTAACTATAGAACTTTGAATGAACTTTATCCCATTGGGCATTTAGCAATCGAAATAGAATTGTGATTCTTATAAACTGGCAGGTTTCCCTTCCTTCATCCAGATATTGACCCCTTATGGTAATAGTCTTAACCTGCTTCTCAAATCGCCATTAACGACTATATGTGCGAATCATTGGTTAATCCACTTGGACACATTTAGCTTCTCTAAGCCATAGGGGTTTATTACGTCAAGCGTTTCATGAATTATGCAAATTTGTGGTATCGCTTAAATCACTTTCCACTTTGAAATTATTTCAGGATGATCATTATTTAATTTAATTTATCATTCGTGGACTATATAATTACTGTAGATACTCGAGTATACCACTAGATTTTGGAGCCAAATTTTTACCTTAAAATTGGAGGGGTCACGTTATATTCGAGACATCTGCATCACGTGTAAAAAAAAACAAAAAAAGAAACTTTCCTTGCTCTGGATTCCAAGTATCCCAGAAGTTCCGGTAGTCTCGGTGAAGTGAATGCGGGCTTCCTGATGCTTGCAAACACTTCAGGAACTCCCAGATACGGGAAGAGGTGGGATCCATCACGGCCAGAGGGCAAGTTCGGTTTAAGTCAATCATTCACCTCACTCGTCTCCGTTGGCCATCTAATCGCTATTAAAGAAGACGAATGGCCGGCAGCTTCATAAGTAACAACTACAATCATTCTAGAGCAGAGCACCCTGGCCTGAGGGGGAGCCTGACTGGGTTGAGAGAAACTGGAAGGATTTTGTTTACCGGTACAGCATGCTTTTGCTCCTTGTGTTATATTCGAGTCTTGAGTATTCTCTCATTTCCATAATAAATCTCTATCCATGGTGTTCTATTCAGGTCGCGCTATACTCGAGTATCTACGGTATAATTACATTTTCAATAAAGCTCAGCCACTCGGACGGCAAAGGTATTCTGTGCCTGTGGCAGCACAACTAGCAATTTTAGGATCACGAGCAGCACAAGAGTCACATGTCTCCCCTTAGTCCATCAAGCACAGACATTACCCAACATTCACTTTCACTCTCAGGGTATATTTTTTCCATACATATGAAATTTCAATATTAACCCTTTTCACCACCAATGGATTTTCCAGAAAGTCACTGTCAAGGAACAGTGTTTTTTGGATAATCATTTTTAATTAATTATACAGTAAGAAATATTTGGGCATATACCCAATGTGTTCCTTACTGTAATAACCTATTAGGCAGGGAAAAGTCACCATCTGCTGGCCGAAAGGAGTTACTGCAGTTCAGGTCTCTGTGCAGGTTCAGCCGGGGAGATGTCGCCATCTGCTGGCCGAAAGGAGTTACTGCAGTTCAGGTCTCTGTGCAGGTTCAGCTGGGGAGATGTCGCCATCTGCTGGCCAAAAGGAGTTACTGCAGTTCAGGTCTCACAGGTTCAGCCGGGGAGATGTCGCCATCTGCTGGCCGAAAGGAGTTACTGCAGTTCAGGTCTCTGTGCAGGTTCAGCCGGGGAGATGTCGCCATCTGCTGGCCAAAAGGGGTTACTGCAGTTCAGGTCTCTGTGCAGGTTCAGCCGGGGAGATGTCGCCATCTGCTGGCCAAAAGGAGTTACTGCAGTTCAGGTCTCACAGGTTCAGCCGGGGAGATGTCGCCATCTGCTGGCCGAAAGGAGTTACTGCAGTTCAGGTCTCTGTGCAGGTTCAGCCGGGGAGATGTCGCCATCTGCTGGCCAAAAGGGGTTACTGCAGTTCAGGTCTCTGTGCAGGTTCAGCCGGGGAGATGTCGCCATCTGCTGGCCAAAAGGAGTTACTGCAGTTCAGGTCTCTGTGCAGGTTCAGCCGGGGAGATGTCGCCATCTGCTGGCCAAAAGGGGTTACTGCAGTTCAGGTCTCTGTGCAGGTTCAGCCGGGGAGATGTCGCCATCTGCTGGCCAAAAGGAGTTACTGCAGTTCAGGTCTCACAGGTTCAGCCGGGGAGATGTCGCCATCTGCTGGCCGAAAGGAGTTACTGCAGTTCAGGTCTCTGTGCAGTTTCAGCCGGGGAGATGTCGCCATCTGCTGGCCAAAAGGGGTTACTGCAGTTCAGGTCTCTGTGCAGGTTCAGCCGGGGAGATGTCGCCATCTGCTGGCCAAAAGGAGTTACTGCAGTTCAGGTCTCACAGGTTCAGCCGGGGAGATGTCGCCATCTGCTGGCCGAAAGGAGTTACTGCAGTTCAGGTCTCTGTGCAGGTTCAGCCGGGGAGATGTCGCCATCTGCTGGCCAAAAGGGGTTACTGCAGTTCAGGTTTCTGTGCAGGTTCAGCCGGGGAGATGTCGCCATCTGCTGGCCAAAAGGAGTTACTGCAGTTCAGGTCTCACAGGTTCAGCCGGGGAGATGTCGCCATCTGCTGGCCGAAAGGAGTTACTGCAGTTCAGGTCTCTGTGCAGGTTCAGCCGGGGAGATGTCGCCATCTGCTGGCCAAAAGGGGTTACTGCAGTTCAGGTTTCTGTGCAGGTTCAGCCGGGGAGATGTCATGCAGACACAGTCCCAGATAGTTTCAAAAAGTGTTATCATGCCCACGCTGCAAAAACTAAAGGGGCCTGTTCTGGAGCCCAAATGCAAAAGAAATTCATTTGCAATGATACTTCATTTTCGGATTGTGTTAACACCATCTTGGGCTGCTTTGCTTGCTACTACTGATTGTGTATACACTGTGCAGAAACATCAGCGACATGTTCTGGAACCCAAATGAAAATGAATTTCGCTTGCAACAAACTAAATTCCTTTGCATCGCTCCTGTGGAACACCTTATCGGCTATACTCAATACAGGGGCACCAGGAGGCGCCTTGCAGATCGAGTATAGTCGATCTTGGTAGGGAAGAGTTTAAGTGAATTTGGGAAATTTGAGAAAAATACACAAACCAGTTCACACACATTTCTTATCGTCCCAGTGAATTTGCAGAGACAGAGCAATCCATGCAAACATACTGCATATTATTCAGCTCACTTTAAAGGAAAACCATCCGCCGGCGCATGTTATGACACAGATAAATGAGCTATAATGTAACAAATTAGGTTAAGCATGAGAAATCCTGCCAGGGGCTCCACGTAACGTCAGGATTATCACTTCCTGCCCTGCACATTATTCTGCGGGGAGGGCAAAGTCAGAGTAAATGCATTCCCATGATTATTGCTCATTTGTGTAATTTCTTTAGAACTGTTAAAGAAATGATACTTAAAGGACACTAAAAAAATGTAAGCTGTAACTAGACTGCTTGCACATTACTGTACAACCAAAACCACTTTATAAACACATTATAAAACACACATTATAACACACAATATAAAACCTATAACACATTATAACACATTATAAAGCAAATTATAAAACATATTGTAACACACAATATAAAACCTATAACACACATTATAACACACAATATAAAACAAATTATAAAACATATTATAACACATTATAACACACAATATAAAACAAATTCTAAAACATATAACACATTATAACACAAATTATAAAACAAATTATGAAACATATTATAACACACAATATAAAACCTATAACACACATTATAACTAGGGATGAGCGGTTCGGGTTCGGACGGTTCGGGGTTCGACCCGAACTTGGCCTGTTCGATGAGATCGCAAACACCGAACATTTCCGGGTGTTCGCCGCATATTCGACTACAATGGACCACAATGCATTTTCCCACTGGCCTGAAGCTCGTAATTGGCTACAGCCTTGCACCTGACCACAGGTCTGGTGCAAGACTGGTTCAACACTATGCCAATCACCGCTCAGAGTCCTGATTGGGCACATTTTGGCCAATCATGGGCTCACAGAGCTAAGTCCCGCAGCACACTATATAATGTTTCCACGCGCCGATTCTGCACGCATTTCAGAGGAGATTTCAAAGGAGATAGTTGTGTCTTGTTACTGCCGGTCTGCCACGCTACTGGGGGGGTCTGGGGGGTCTCATTTCTACCAAATATCAGGGAATTTAGGTGATGTGTGTCTTGTCACTGTGCCAGCAAGTTTTTTTGGGTTTACAACTTTCTTTAAAACATTTGTGAATTGAGGTGATTTTCGGGGTCTTGTCACTGTGCCAGCAAGTCTTTTTGGGTCTCATTTATACCAAATATCAGGGAATTTATGTGATGTGTGTCTTGTCACTGTGCCAGCAAGTTTTTTTGGGGTTTACAACTTTCTTTAAAACATTTGTGAATTGAGCTGATCTGTGTCTTGTCACACAGCCAGTACCACGCATTATTATGGGGGTCACAAATTTCTAAAAAACATTTGGGAATTGCGGTGATCTGTGTCTCGTCACACATCCAGTACCACGCTGTATTTCGGGGCTCACTAATTTCTACAAAACATTTGTGAATTGAGGTTATCTGTGTCTTGTCACTGGCTGCCAGCTATCAGTGTGTCTCACTGAGTTATACCAGAGTTCTTTAAATCTTTATACCAGAGTTGAATCAGAGTTCTGTATATATTAATCTATATCACTCACCATGTCTGAAAGAACAAAAAGGACAGGCAGACGCTCCCAGACACAGATAAGA
Source organism: Leptobrachium leishanense (assembly GCA_009667805.1). NCBI lineage: Eukaryota > Metazoa > Chordata > Amphibia > Anura > Megophryidae > Leptobrachium > Leptobrachium leishanense. Next base: position 352,494,896 of record CM019066.1, on the reverse strand, counting down.
GGGCAAGCAGCCCCTGTTTCGGGAGGCTGTGCCTCTGGTCGTGGTGGATGTGGTGCATCCTCTGCAGGGGCACGCTTGTCCTTTCTAACTGGTGCTGGCCGTCTTAAGCAGCAGCAACATACAGAGGAGTTGGTGGATTGGCTAACCAGGCCATCCTCATCCTCCGAGTCCTCTGCCAGCCAGGCTTCTAGTGCTTTACAGTCCACCTCAGCTGCCAAAGCATCTAATGCAGCCTCCATGTCCACAGCTACTCCTGCCGTAGCCTCGCTATCACACACGGAGGAGTCAGCTGAATTGTTTGACTACAATGAGAGTGACATGCTGCTTGAGGATGCGCAGCAAGTACAGTGTTCTGATTCAATCTCTGATGTTGAGGAAGGGAGTATAATCAACCTAGAGGAAGGGGGTGCCAGTGATGACACACAAATAACTGGCACTCATGTTGCCCCAGCAGCTGCAGCATACTGCCAAGTTGGCTCCAGTGACAAGGAGATAGGGGGTGATGATGACAATGATGATGAGGTCACTGACTCCACCTGGGTGCCAGATCGAACAGAGGAATTAAGTGAGGAATAGGGGGAGGAGGAGGCACAGCAAACACGAGGCACAACATCCTCTGTGACCAACCGTAGCACTAGCCAGTCCAAGGCATCACATGTCAGAGCTGCTCCGGTGCAGAGTGCTGTTGTCTCAAAGAACACATGCAGGAACTCTGTTGTCTGGGAGTTCTTTAAGAAATGTGCAGTAGAGCGCAGCGTTGCTATTTGTAATCTATGTCAGATGAGGCTTAAGCGTGGGAAAGATACCGGACACTTGGGTACCACGTGCTTGAGGCGACATATGAATAAGTGCCACACATCCCGTTGGCGCAAACCTTTGCGTAGGTCCTCCTCCTCCTCATCTGTCTCTACCCCCACTGTATGTCCTGCCATGTCATTGCCTACAACCTCCACTGACAGGGATGATGCTACAGTAATGGATGTACCAGGTCCTTCCTCACAATGTGACATCATCCCAGTAGCTGAAGATTTACGCAGTCAGATTACGTTGCCGCAGCTGCTGCAGCGAAAGAAAAAATATAGTCCCAACCATCCCCAAGCACAGCGTCTAAATGCCAGTTTAGCAAAATTACTTGCATTGCAGCTGCTGCCTTTCCAGCTGGTGGACTCTGCTCCCTTCCGTGAATTTGCTGTACCACAGTGGCAGGTTCCAAAACGCTATTACTTTTCACGCAAGGCCATTCCAGCACTATACCAGCACGTGGAAGACAATGTTATCGAGTCATTGGCAAAGGCAGTCGGCAGCAAGGTGCATGTGACTTTAGACACGTGGTCCAGCAAGCATGGACAGGGTCGTTACATTTCCTTCACGGCACACTGGGTAACTCTGATTGCAGCTGGGAGGGATCCAAGACGGGCTCTGTGCTGGAGCTTGTTCATTCACCATGCCTCCAGAAAGCTGCTTGTATGAGGTCTGTCTGCTCCACCACCACCACCTCTTCCTCCTCCTCTTCCTCCTTCTCTGTCTCTGGCGAAATGGCAGTTAAACCAACACCTGACAGGGTCTACGCAATGGCTCAAGCAAAAAGATGCCATACTGTGCTTGAGCTGGTTTGTTTAGGAGACAGGAGCCACACCAGGTCAGAAATTTTGTCAGCTCTGCAGGGGCAGGTGCAGAGATGGTTAACACCACGCCAGCTTGAGCTGGGAATGATCGTCTGCGATAATGGCAGCAACCTTCTCTCCGCCCTACGCAAGGGTAAATTGACGCATGTACCATGCCTAGCACACGTCCTAAATCTGGTGGTACAGCGTTTCCTAACCTAGTACCCAGGGCTGCCAGAGCTTCTCATCCAGGCCAGAAAAGTCTGCAGCCACTTCAGACGGTCATTCCCAGCAAGCGTTCGCCTGGCAGAAATTCAAAGAGTTCCACCTTCCCACAAACCATCTGATCTGTGACATGCCCACCAGGTGGAACTCGACATTAGCAATGCTGCAGTGTCTGCACAAGCAGCAGAGGGCCATCACCTGTGTGAGTATGGCACAAGGACAGGTTCAGGTCAACTTGGTTTCTCCCCCCCCCCCGCAGTGGCTGATGATCAAGGATGCATGCACTGTACTGTCACCATTTGAGGAGGCAACGAGGATGGTGATCAGGGACAGTGGATGCATCAGTGACACAATTCCTCTAGTGTTCCTGCTGGAGCACACTCTGCGGGGAATTATAGATGTGGCTCTAGAGGCAGAGCAGTGGGAGGAAGAGGAGGCCTTCCCTAGCTCTCAAGGCCCCAGTCTTTCCGCAGACAGCATTCCAGCGGGTCCTACTCAGATCAGACAGGAGGAGGATGAGGAGGAGGAGGAATATTTAAGTAGTGGGGGCATTGAAGGTGGGGATTCCTCAAGGGAGGGTTTTGTGTGTGTCCAGAAACAGAAGGGCTAGTGCGTGGCTGGGAGGAGGAAGTGCATGATACGGTCATCCTCATTGACCAGGAAGACTCGGAAGCTAATGCCACCTCCAACCTACGCAGCATGGGCTCCCTTATTATGCAAAGCCTGCTAAAGGCCTGCTAAACCACAGGATTCGTACTATCAAGGAGAGGGATCATTACTGGTTGGCAACCCTTCTTGATCCACGATACAAGGGTAAAGTTGCAGAGCTCATCCTGCCCGCACAGAGGGAGCACAGGATGAAAAAACTTGAAGACGCTCTAAAGCAACACTTGTGTAACACCTTTCCAGGCACTGGTAGATTACCAAGTGCTGACACACGTGCTTCTGAGGCTGCGGGTGATCAGAGGAATAGTGGTGAAGGCCAGGGCCGCTTGACCGATGCTTTTTTAATTTTTTTTAGTCCTCGACGCCCAGGGACGTCAAATGTAGGCACCCATTGCCAGCTTCTTCACCATATGGTGCAGGACTACCTAGGGGCAAGGGCAGACCTGGATACCTTTCCAGCAGATGATCCACTGGCTTACTGGGTGTTGAGATTGGATCACTGGCCAGAATTTAGCCAATATGCTATGCAGCTACTAGGTTACCCTTCATCTAGCGTGCTTTCCAAAAGGACGTTCAGTGCCGCTGGAGGTTTTGTCACAGACAAAAGAGTGCGTCGGTCCACCGACTCTGCAGACCGGCTGACATTTATAAAAATGAATCAGTCCTGGATCAGCAGCTATCAATCCCCTGATGCCGAAGTAACGGAATAGATCGGGTATGTCTTCTGCATGCACAAAACCTCCAGCACTGCATTCTTCCACAATACCACAGAGGGGTTACTGTATGATGATACTTGCTGGCCTGGCATTAAAGGCACAATATCTGGTGAGATTTTGCCGTTTGTAAGCTGACCCGTGTGACCCGCTGTCGACTGCTGATTGTCTGCTGAAGGGGTATGTGCCTGGCACCCTGCTGATCTGACCCTGTGCCTTTTCGCTTCGTTTGGTGGACATTAGGGGTGCTCGCGTGGCTTTGGGCCTACTTTGAAACCTACTGCCGGTGGCCATTTTGGGAGTTGGCGCGCCTGACCTGGAGTGTGGTGCGGCCTCTACTCTGCTGCCTTCTCGCCCGACATCGAGGTTGACACTGGAGGTGATGCTTTGTCAGGCGGTGGATCCCTGCTGCAGGGCCGATTATGCCTCCCCTGATGTGGCCTTTCCCCCTCCTCCGGGACTCTGAGTGCCGCGCTGCAGCGGCTGGATAGCTATCTACACTCCCTGTCCTCCGACGATGATCGGCCGCTCACCCGGGGAGACCTGCGTGGTTTTCTGGAGGCTCTGCGGGGAGTTCCGGATGGAGCTCCGCGACTGGCGCTGTCCGCTGAGGTTGCAGTAGCGGATGAGCGGATTCCTGAAGACGCAGCCCTGGGACCTCGGCCTATGTTCGGCGCTGCTGGGACGCGGCCATCAGTCATCCCTGCGGAGACGAAGCTGCTGCCTTCGGCACAGCCAGGAGAGGCCCTGGTCGCCCCGATGGGGCCGAGAATCCAGGAGGCTGCGAGTGATATTCCGAGCGGCACACTTCCTTCAGATGGCAGGCCGCCGGAGGGGCCGCCAGTTCCGGGCATGCTGGATGGATGGCGTGGATGGGTATGGCGGTCGCTGGAATCGCTGCGAACACGGAGTGCATTCGCTCTGAGGAGATTTGGAATGTTCCTGCTGGGTGCTGTCCCTGAGGGGGCTAAATGTCTTGTTTTTTTGCTGGACACTGGCTAACTCTTTATAGTAGGGCCCTGTCCTCCTCTCCTTAACGGCTACCGATCCTCGGCTGCATATCGTTCCAATTTTTGACGGCACCCCTCACCATGATGACATCCCCCTCCCGTAGGGACCTTGCTTAGTCCACCCTTTATGACCTGCACTCCCCACTTTGCTGGCTGCCCTGTTAGTCCCTTCTGAGTGACCCCCACTTAGCCTATTCAGAGACACTTTTTGAGGACACCCCTCCCTCTGGACACTCTTTTGCGGACCTTGTCTTACAGAGAGGTGGTTCTGTGTTCGCGCTTGTTCCCCCCCTTCTTTTTTTTTTTTTTTTTTTTTTTGTATGGGACACTGGGTAGGTCGGGGCGAGCCATTAGAGTGGTACCATGGCTCTGACCGCTCCTTCTGGCCCCAGATCACCCAGCCATGTGGCCTCTCCCATGGCCTCTAGTTACCTGCGGGATTTCTGGAGCGAGCCAGGGATGCCACCTTTCACGGGCAGTCCCCATCCTTTTTTTTTTTTTTTTTTAAATTATTTTTGCCTACACAGATTCCCTACCTGCTGTTGGGCCGCTGATTCCACCACCTCTCTGATAATGCTGAGTATGCCTATTTGAGTGTCCCTATTTGTTCCCTTGTTGAATACTGTTCTATGCTTTCTATGTCTATTATATTGATGACTTGTTGCAAAATAAAAAATTTTGAAATACAAAAAAAAAGGCACAATATCTGGGTGCACTGACGCCCATTAACAGATCAAAAACTTTTCAATATAGGACCACATGGTCCACCCCTGCACTCTTCCACAATACCACAGAGGGGTTACTGTATGATGATACTTGCTGGCTTGCATTAAAGGCACAATATCTGGGTGCACTGACGCCTTGACCAGAATCATATCTTTTCAATATAGGACCACATGGTCCACCCCTGCACTCTTGCACAATACCACAGAGGGATTACTGTATGATAGTACTTGCAGGCCTGGCACCAAAAGCACAATATTTGGGTGCACTGCCACTGACGCCTGTATCAGATTCATATCCTCAGAGGGGTTACGGTGTGACGGCACTGTTGGGGATGCTAAAGGACCAATTTTAAAGCACCTATTGTTACTTTCATCCAAAGCCTGCATATATTTCACAATAATTTAGCCAAAAAAAATCAGTAAACTTTTTCTGCGTGTCCGAAAATGTCTCCTCTTTTCATACAGACTGCCACCCCAAACAGTTGTTTATGGATAGATTAAAGGAAAAGCATTTACCGTCATTTGAAACGTCATTTTTTGGTTTTTAAGTGTTTCTATACATCCTAGAAATCCGCCACTTCACGGGCAGGTTATGGGGACCTCCTAGGCACGATATTTGAAGGAATTTTTGGTTTTTATTTTTAACCCTTCTTTCATGGAAAACTCACTGTCCCTTTAAAAACTTTTTTTTTTAAACTTTTTGTTCTTGTTTCCTGTCCCCCAGGGCCCTACCCGGACCCCCATACACCTTTTATGGCAAATATGTAGCAAATATGCCCTCTTGGAGGGCTCTCTAAAAACCGAATTTTCAGCCCCATTGACTTGCATTGGGTTCGAGTTCGGGTTCGGACCCGAACAAATGGGAAGTTCGGGATCGGGCTCGAACCGAACTCGGGGAGTGTTCGGCTCATCCCTAATTATAACACACAATATAAAACAAATTATAAAACATATTATAACACACATTATAAAACACATTATAAAACACAGGCTGATTCTTTTTCTTTGTTTGACGTAATTTCATGTAAAAAGGAAAAATAAAAGTTAGAATTTTATCTCCTGTTTCCATTTTGTGGATTTTTCCCATGATGCAACATTTACCAAAATCTTATGCAAGTCTTGCTTTACAGCTGGGATATAGGATAAAGCAGTAGAGGTGAGGCAATGGGGTGGATAAGGGAATGTTAAGTCAAGGCTGCAGGAGGTCTGAGGCTAGGGTCAGACGAACGCAGTTTTAACGTGCGTTTAGCCGCACGAAATCACGGCCGTGCTAGCAGCAAATGACGTCCAATGCCGGGGAACACACGACGAACCGCCGCACGAACGTTCGTCCGTGCAACGCAAGTGGCAAACGAACACATTTTTTAGAGAACGTCAAACCGCTACTACTGACGTACAGAGTGCGCTGCGGCCGCATAGCGGCGTGTTTGCGTGATTAGGAGACGTCAGACGCTGCTAATGTCCGGCTAACATAACGTCCAGACACAAAAAGTGTTTTATTGATGATCCGTACAAAATCACGAACGAATATGCGCATCGTATGACCGCTAACGTGTATTTCGTGAAAAAATACGTCCGTTCGGTCGACCTCACTTTTCCACGGACGACGCGAAAAATGCGTTAGTCTGACCCTAGCCTGATGTGAGGTCCAGGTTTCCTGAGATAACAACTGGCAGCTGAATGAGATCGGGGAGTTTAGAAGACTTCTAGTCTACGCCCTGGTGATGTCCTTCGAATACATCCCACACAATACAATGATGTGAGTCGGTGACTGACCCATTCACTCCATTCTATGACCAAAGACACACAGTGAGGAGCAAGTGATGGAAAGATAGTGGGGGAGGGGGGGAGTTTACAACACAAAATATCACACAATGGATGCTCTCAGTGACACATATAGAGGAAAATATCACACAATGGATGCACCCAGTGACGCATATAGAGGAAAATATCACACAATGGATGCACCCAGTGACGCATATAGAGGAAAATATCACACAGTGGATGCGCCCAGTGACACATAGAGGAAAATATTTTCTTCATTAACCCCTTTACTACCAAATGGTTTTACAAAAAAAAATTTGTCAGAAACCAGTGTGTTTTTTTTTGTAAAACCATGTTTAACCCTTTCGCTGCTGAGGCTTTTCACACCTCTGTACTGAGGTCATTTTTACCGGTTTTGCTCATCATGTTTAAACGCGTTTTGAAGGCTTATGTTAGTATATTACCCAGACATATTATATATCGTTCTTTCCGTCAGACTCGGTAGATTCATAATATGTCATTATTATATGTATACGTCATGTCATGTCTGTATATTATAACAAAAAATGCAATAAAATATGTATTTTCAATAATTTACAACGTGTAAAGTGTTTTTTTCACATTTTAACATGCGAGCAATTGCGGTTATATTTTGTATGGGGTGCGCTTGTTAAAAAAATTAGAGATGGGGTCTCGTTACATTTTTTTTTGGGGAAAATTACACGATTTTTAACAAACGCACCGCATACAAAAATCGTTAGTGCAGCATCATTGTTCACATTATAATTGAAATGGGAACAATATTGCTGCATTAACGAACCAAAAAAAAGAAAAAAAAATGTTTATTTTTTTTTATAATTTTTTTTTAATTTATTTTTATTTTTAATTTTTATTTTTATTTTTTTTAAAAAACTTTTTTCACTGTAGTGTTTGGTATCGTTGGAACGGCCATGCTCTGGCCGATCCAACCATACCAAACTTTAACCCCTAGCTGCCACGGATCTGGAGATAGGGAGTTCATTGGAACTCCCTATCTCCACCGTTGGTGGCAGTTAGGGGTTAACTCTAGGACTGGCGTCATCGTGCTACGCACGATGACGCCAGTCCTCAGGGGGAGTTCCCGGAGGCTTGACCGACATCCAAGATGTCGGCCAGCTCCGGGAAAGGATCACGAACCGGCGCTTTTCAGCGCCGATTCGCGATCCAGCTCCCCAGGGGTTAATGCCAGGCACCATTTGGAAGGGCAGGCTGTGCCCTTCCAAATGGTGCCTGGGTTAACCCCCGCAACGCCGCCGATCGGGAGGGAGAGAGCTCCTCCGCACATCGAGGATGTCAGCCCGCACCGGAGGGGCCAGCGATCGGCCGGAACCCGGCCGAACGCTGACCCGAAAGGGAGGACGCGCTCAGCGCGTCCTCCGCACAGCGGGAGCCATGTGGAGGACGCGCTGAGCGCGTCCTCCGCATGGAAGTGGTTAAATAAATATACAGTAAGAAATATTTGGGCATATTCCTATTGTATTTCTTACTGTAAATTACCTATTTGGCCAGTAAATGGTGCCATCTACTTCCAAATTGAGTTACAGCCTTTTGACCTGCAGCTTGATTTTTTTTTCCCCTGCATCGCTTGCTGAAAGCCTGATGTAAGGGCATCATCAGCCGATTTTACACAGTGTTAGATCTTTGAGCATTATGCCCACAGAGCCTAAACTTTGGGGGCACCTTCTGCAGCCCAAAAGCAAACAAAATTTGTGTGCTTCCAACAAATTTAATTTGCTTTTGTCCTTCAGAGCTGCAGATAGAGATATCTCAAACTCAGTAGTGAAGGGGCTAAACATACAAGAGAAAAACAAAACACATGTAAGATATCAGCAACATCAAACAAACACAATGAGGACATTTCATTTTTTGGTGGTACTGGCCCTTTAAATGTATCTGTTTTTCCCGCATGCGCAGGGCCAGGGAGGCTGCTGTGGCAAAAAGGCAGAGAGTGGCTGCTGCATGAATGTTAAAGATGACCATGAGGTAGGTGAGCTCCATCCCTTGACACAATGCAAACAAACCTATACTAAAGGGATTTATATTGTATCTATCATATCCACAGGATCTAAGGCAGGGATCAGGAACCATGACGCTCTGAAAGTCTTGGAACTACATTTCCCATGAGTCTCTACCAGCAGCCTAATGAGTGGCTGAGCATCATAGAAGATGTAGTTCCAAACATCTGAAGGGACACGTTTGCCAAACCCTTGATCAAAGGGCTGCTATGAGCTTCTAGTTTAAGTCTCTCTTTCCTAACTCATGATATTTACTAACATCGTATCCAAAATAAATAAATAATCGAAACAAAGTGAAGAAAAAAACAACAAAGTATCCAGAAATAATTCTACTAAAATACTACAACGCAGGGGCTGGCAATCTCGGCCATCCAGATGATTTGGAACTCCATTTCTACATGAGGCTCAGACAACCTAATTAGCTGAGGATCATGGGAGATGTAGTTCCATAACATCTAGGAGGCCAAATAGGGTCACCAGGTCTGTCATGTTTTCCTGGACACCTATTACTATTTCAAGCGCAGGGGAGCACAGGGAAAGTGCTGCCCTGCAACATGTATAATTCATACGCTGCAGAAAGGAAGTCAAGGCAGGTCACCTGGGACTCCTTTGTGATTTCTTACCTGCAGCGTATAGATTATACATGCTGCTTGGTGGCATTTTTCAAGCACTGCCCATCAGCATGAATAAATTATGGACGTTACGGCAAACCTATGGCCAAGGTTGCTGATTCCTGCTTCAACAGGTCCGTTGCTAGAAAGAGTTAACTCCGCTTTTCAATATTCTGTTGGAAATAAAACTAGTATCAGCTTGGATAATGCTAATAATGACATGCCTGAAAGGTGATAGAATACAAAACACATTCCACTTGGTTAGTTACTATCGCGCCTACAAACAATTCACGTGACTAAAGTGCAAAAATCGCATTTTAGAGAATATACAGTTGTGTTCAAAATTATTCAACCCCCACTGAAATTGAGTGTTTTGGCCAGTTTGACATTGATTTTGATCATTCAGTCATCTTGCTTACAATTAAATCAAAGAGGCACGTGTAGGTCAGACAAATATAACATAACATTTATAATGAAATAACCACAAATGTCTTTTCTGTGCTCACATCATTATCAGTTTTATTCAACCCCCAAGTGACATTCAATCTTAGTACTTAGTACAACATCCTTTTACAGTTATAACAGATTTTAAACGTGAAGCATAGCTTGACACAAGTGTCTTGTAGCAATCTACGGGTATCTTCGCCCATTCGTCATGGGCAAAAGCCTCCAGTTCAGTCACATTCTTAGGCTTGCGCACTGCAACTGCTTTCTTTAAGTCCCACCAGAGGTTCTCAATCGGATTTAAGTCAGGTGACTGCGATGGCCACTCCAAAATGTTCCAGCCTTTAATCTGCAACCATGCTCTAGTGGACTTGGAGGTATGCTTGGGATCATTGTCCTGTTGAAAGGTCCAACGTCTCCCAAGCCTCAGGTTTGTGACGGACTGCATCACATTGTCATCCAATATCTCCTGGTACTGAAGAGAATTCATGGTACCTTGCACACGCTGAAGCTTCCCTGTACCTGCAGAAGCAAAACAGCCCCAAAGCATGATTGACCCCCCGCCATGCTTCACAGTAGGCAAGGTGTTCTTTTCTTCCTCCTCCAAACATAGCGTTGATCCATGGGCCCAAACAGTTCTAATTTTGTTTCATCAGTCCACAGAACACTATCCCAAAACTTCTGTGGTTTGTCCACATGACTTTTGGCATACTGCAGTCGACTCTTCTTATTCTTTGGAGACAGCAAGGGGGTGCGCCTGGGAGTTCTGGCATGGAGGCCTTCATTACGCAGTGTGCGCCGTATTGTCTGAGCTGAAACTTCAGTACCCACATCTGACAAATCTTTTCTCAGTTCCTCAGCAGTCACACGGGGACTTTTCTCCACTCTACGCTTCAGGTAGCGCACAGCAGTCGAAGTCAGCATCTTCTTTCTGCCACGACCAGGTAGCGTTTCAACAGTGCCCTTTGCCTTGAATTTGCAAATGATGCTTCCTATGGTCTCTCTTGGTATGTTTAACATCTTTGCAATCTTCTTATAGCCATTGTCCTTCCTGTGAAGAGTAATCACCTCTTCTCTTGTCTTCCTGGACCATTCTCTTGACTTCACCATGTTTGTAACCACACCAGTAAATGTCTAGAAGGAGCTGAGTATCACAGTCATTTTAAAGCTGCCTAATTGGTGCTTATTATGCTTTATTGCTGCTCCGTGACATCCACAGGTGTTTTCAATACCTGATTGAAAACACTTGAATGAACCTCTGTTCTTCAGAGTGGTAGTCTTTAAGGGGTTGAATAATTGTGTCAATGAAGAATTCACAAAAGAAACATTTACTACTGTATTACAAAACCAATTGATGTCATTTTAGTTGCATATGGTTCTTTAAAAAGTCCTTGTAGGATTTCATTCTGAATACAATTACAAATGTACACTAAATTCCCTAAAACCCTTTACAGCATTGGGGGTTGAATAATTTTGAACACAACTGTAGCTGTGGGCATTATGTCCACAGGGTTAAAACTTTGGGGGCACCTTCTGCAACCCAAAAGCAAATGAATTTAATTTCTTTTTTGCTGCAGATCAGCAGATCTCAATATCCTGGCACCAGATGGTGCCTTCGAAGCCCGAGATATCTCGATATCGGTAGTGACAGAGTTAAAAGATATTTTTCTCCTGTAATGGAGCTGGGAGGAGACTCCTACAACTGAGGTTTAGTGCATTCCCAGACACTGGATAGTTGTGTTGACATGATGTCTGTTTACAGCATCTCTAGCAAAGCAAGTAAAGCGAATCTATTGTTGATGTTTATTATTTGAAAAGAGTAAAAATGTATCCGTGTACAATAACACGTCTGAAAATGTCACAGGAGCCGGCATTCCTTTGATCTGATTTTCATTAAATCCACAGCAAATGCCTTCAACACACTTTGACTCGTCTGCATTTAAGCCCTTGGACCCCACTCAAGAGACAATTTTTCCTCCAGAATTACTGGTAAATACTTTGTAACTTGAGCGTTATTTACTGTCTTTTATAATGTATTACTATTTATTATTGTATTCACAAAATAAAATGCACATTCATGCGGGAGGGGGGTGCAGGGGGGCTGCAGGAGAGGTTAATGTTGTCTACCGTCTCCTGTTTTAACCTTATAGTATTCCTTTAAGCCTGATTTATATCTAGAATAGATGCATAGATACAAAATCTTAATCATAAAGTTATCTTGAATTTCAGTATTTTTCTTTTCTCTGAATAATCCCCGCCCCCATTTTCTGGGTCACTTTGGGCATCTTCGCTAAAATCTCACACAATACAAGTGCTTGACTTGCCAGATGTCAACGTTATGTCAGGGAAAGATTTTTTTTTTCTTAAAAAAATTACAAAAAAAAAAGTAAAATAGAAAACTAAAGGGGTTATTCAAAGAGCCCCGGAATGTCACCAACATATCAGTGTTCTGTTGTTCCCTGCACTTCGAGGAACCAAATTTCCCCACCCTACGGTAATCTCGGCATTCACCGTAGGGTCCCCAGAGTGCAGGGAATCGGCAGCAGCCGGAAGGAAAAAAGAAAAAGCCGCAAAACCGTCAAAGTTATCAGATCCGATAATTTCGGCAATTTTGCGGCCTTTTTTTAAAAAAAACCTGTTTGGTGCAATTTCAGGGCCAGATCGGCTCTCTCTGAATAACCCTGTAAGGGTCCAGCGACGTTTTCCTTTCACCAGAGCCAATACAGAAAAATGCAGGGCGCTATTCCGCGGCTGCCGCAAAAAGGGAGTCGATATAAGTGAAAAAATCTGCAGGATTTTGCACGAAACCAGAAATCTCTAGATCAAGCCTTAAAAAAAAAAAAACCTATACTTGTCTAATGCAGGGATGTCCAAACTCTGGCCCCCCAGATGTTCCTGAACTACAACTCCCAGAAAACTCTGACTGCATTAGATGGATGGAGAAGCATGGGAGTTGTAGTTCATGGAGCTCTGGGGGGCCGGAGTTTGGACATCCCTGTCTAATGGATTATATGGAAGTCATTAGTTTGCTGACATACATACTGTATATTTTCTGTTACTATTGTATTCTTAGCTGAGCAGGCCCCTTCACGCTTGTCATTTCACTATATTGAAGTTTTGTTTGTAAGTTTTATTACTTTAATCCCCCGCTCTTTATTATACTGCGCTGCGGAAGCTGATGGCGCTATATAAGTGATTGCAATAATACTAAAACCCTTCACAAATGAGCTGTAAGAGCTTATGAGGATCGTGTTAGGATGGAACATTAAAGTTTATTGACTGTTTTAACCCTGCGGTTGTCCCTTTGGTTCTGTGTCTCCCAAAGCTCCATAAATCGAAGCCACTGAGACAGGTTTGTTTCAAAGGGGACGGAGTGATGTGGTTTCAGCCGTCCAACCTCAGGGAGCTCCTGGCGCTCAGATCCAGCTATCCTGAAGTCAAACTTGTGGTGGGAAACACTGAAGTGGGTAAGAGGGGCCCTAATTAGCTTAATCCTCTTCAAAATAATGTAGTGTGAATGTGAATGCATGTTTTTAACCCTTTCACTACAGATACACGTCTGAATGAATTTGCTTGGCAATGCAACGGAAATGAAAAATTAGCATACGAAACCCTATTTGCATACCGTCTAATACAAGATTAGCATGCCCACCGTGGATTAACTAAATTCCCAGTAAACTTTCCCTCCTGTCACCCTGTAGTACTGTAAAGAAGCTGCAAGGAGCTGCCCACACTCTCACTGTAACAAAAAGCTCAACAAAATTTACTGCAGCATTGCAGCAGCTAGGGGTTTGTCAGAATACAGGGAGAGCTTTGGGTTCAGTCGCTGCTGTGCAGGGATAAGATTCAGGGGGTTATAATGAGTGTAAATCCCTGTACAGTACAGATACAAGGTGTTGCTGTAATTGCCATACACAGGCATTATGCGGCACATACAGATACAAGGTGTTGCTGTAATTGCCATACACAGGCATTATGCAGCACATACAGATACAAGGTGTTGCTGTAATTGCCATACACATGCATTATGCAGCACATACAGGTGCAAGGTGTTGATGTAATTGCCATACACAGGCATTATGCAGCACATACAGATACAAGGTGTTGCTGTAATTGCCATACACATGCATTATGCAGCACATACAGATACAAGGTGTTGCTGTAATTGCATACACAGGCATTATGCAGCACATACAGATACAAGGTGTTGCTGTAATTGCCATACACAGGCATTATGCGGCACATACAGATACAAGGTGTTGCTGTAATTGCCATACACAGGCAATATGCAGCACATACAGATACATGGTGTTGCTGTAATTGCCATACACAGGCAATATGCAGCACATACAGATACAAGGTGTTGCTGTAACTGCCATACACAGGCATTATGCAGCACATACAGATACAAGGTGTTGCTGTAATTGCCATACACAGGCATTATGCAGCACATACAGATACAAGGTGTTGCTGTAATTGCCATACACAGGCATTATGCAGCACATACAGATACAAGGTGTTGCTGTAATTGCCATACACAGGCAATATGCAGCACATACAGATACATGGTGTTGCTGTAATTGCCATACACAGGCATTATGCAGCACATACAGATACAAGGTGTTGCTGTAATTGCCATACACAGGCATTATGCAGCACATACAGATACAAGGTGTTGCTGTAATTGCCATACACAGGCATTATGCAGCACATACAGATACAAGGTGTTGCTGTAATTGCCATACACAGGCATTATGCAGCACATACAGATACAAGGTGTTGCTGTAATTGCCATACACAGGCATTATACAGCACATACAGATACAAGGTGTATATAAAATATAAACACAGACAATAACGATAATAACAATAACAGTATTCATACATAACACTTACACGCTGTACACTTATAGGCACAGGGTGACATGGACATAGGAGAGGGTTGGGTTATAAAATGACATGTTTCAGACTCCTCCGAACCCACAGTCTCACATCTCCCAACCGCAATACCAAGTCCAGGTACCCACAGTCCAAAGTGGTCGTCGCAGTATTTTACCCACACATACTGTGCCATATTACATTCTAAAACAGGGAGCAAAGGTGAAAAACCTGCGTCTGCCGGTTTCCTCTTAGTGTCCCGTTTCAGCAGCCTGCCCAATAATGCAGCGCTAACCCCATGGCTAACGCACCACTGCAAGTACCACCTCCTGGAGTCCACAGTACTCCATTGAGGGTTGTGTTGCCGGGCCTTTAGCCTTGCGCGATCTAGCTCCTGCAAGATTGCACGGGGCTGCGGAGTGATCGCGGAGGGAGATTGGGGACTATTTGTCCCCTCCCCAGTCTCACTCTGCTCCCGGCGGTCAGAAGTGGCGGATCGGGCCGTCGTTCTCGCCACGGGATGAGAGGTGAGTATGTTATTTTTGGGGCCGTTTCAGCTGGTGCTAAAGCACAATCCTTTAGCACCAGCTTCTAGCTGTGGGTATCTTTTCTGTTAGACACAGCGGTGCGTAATTCAGCGTTAGGATTTTGTAATCCTGAGTATAGCAGTAGGTAGTGATACCTTTTTTTTATTGGACTAACGTTACATTTAAAAGGCAAGCTTTCGAGAGTTATACCTCTCTTCTTCAGGTCTGGAAGCTTTACTAATCATTATCCTAGAATTGAACATTAGGACATTAAGGGGCACATGGGGTGGGGGAGTTAGATGTCGTAAATAGTGAGAGTCACATGGTATGTTCAAAATGGGAAAATAAACACATGAGAGATCTTAGGCCCAGAAAATGACAGTGATAAGATCATGACCACTTGAAAGAAAAAAAAAAAAAAACACAAATCGGTGAAGGCTGAAAAAGACACAAAAAAACACCAAAAATAAACCAAACAAGAAATAACGAAACACCGGCCAGGATTCTGAATGTTATGTAACATTACGATAATGTGTTTGTGATCTTAACGCTAATTACTCTTTGCGCTCCTCATGTTAACTATAGGGGACGCAAAGTACAGTAAAGTCGCGGAAGCGAGCGCAATCCCTGAAGCGGTAATGGTTTTTTTAACCCGTTGGCGTTCGGAATGTGATGGGGGTGGGGGGGCTGCGCTAAAGCCATTTATGCTAGCGTTAAGTTTGTAATATTGACCGCCATGTTTTAAATAAACCTTATGATATTATAAAATAGAAATCCCTTGGTAGGGAAAGTATTAATCAAACTGCAACCTGTTCGCGAGCTCCTTGCTGGCCTTGCTATGGAAAAGGTGCCGAAACTGAGCCAGGGGAGCTGCTTTTCAGCTGACAGAGGTTGGTCAATCATTGCTATACACTGGGGATGGAGACAATGCATCGTATATGGACATAAAAGAATCAACTTGTTTTACCATTTCCTTCTCTTACAGAGCATAAAATGTAATTGAACCATAGAAACCAATCCAGAAATGTACAGCAGGTCTGATCGAGATCTCTCCCCCCCCTCCCTAGGCATTGAAATCAAGTTTAAAAACATGCGATACCCAGTGATCATCGCACCAGGATGGATTGAAGAGTTAAACGCAATTAAACATACCCAGGAAGGTAAGGGATTATATTTTACATTTGTAACATGTAGGAATGCACGGTTTGAACACATTTTCATGCAATCCTTAACCCTCTCACTGCCGCGACCGTGTAGAAAAGATCAGTAGTAGCGTATGCAGAAACCCGTGATCCGGAGCTGTGCTGTATCATTGCAAATGGAATTCCTTTGCATTTGGGTTTCGGGACATGCCCCTAAAGTTTTAGCATCGTGGACATGATGCACGAGGCGCCAACACTTTCTAAAACCAGCTGGGAATGCGTCTCCCCGGCTGATCCTGCACTGAGACCTGACCTGCAGTAACTCCATTTGGCCAGCAGGTGGCGACATCTCCCTGCCAAATAGATCATTACAGTAAGGAATACATTGGGAAGATCCCCACATATTAAATACTGTATAATTAATTTATAATGATTTCCCAAAAAAAACCACTCGGCCCTGTCTGTGTCTTATTTTTTTAAATCGTTTGGCAGTGAAGGGGTTAAGCTAATCATACCATGATATGTTTGGGCTGCGCACGCCAGTGTATGTATTTATGTATGATTTAATTGCCCTCACCATGTCTGTTGCAGGTATCTGTTTCGGAGCAGCCTGCAGTTTGACCACTATGGGCGATGTCCTCAGGAACGCCGTGGCTGAGCTCCCTCCATATAAAACAGAGGTCTTTAAAGCCGTTTTGGAGCAGCTGAGGTGGTTTGCTGGAGAACAGATCCGTAATGTTGCTGTAAGTGTCCTGGAGGTCATCGTTGTGAGTTATTATGTAGGGGTCAAGTCCTAAAAAAAGAAGTGTGGGAACTCACCAAGATTTCCGTCCCTCAATTAGCAGTTATCATCGCACACGTAACACAAGCACACACTGAAACCTGATATATTGATGTATATATGTGGAATATAGCAAAAATATATGATAAGTCAGAATAATTATATGACTTAACAGGGAAATATATGATTGAACACCTAAACAAAAGCTTTATAGTGTATATAGTGTATGGCAGGGAGGTGCCGTCAGGGGTGGCAGGTGAGGCTGGGCCTCACCTGCCCTTAAGTGGGCTCACCTGCCATTAAATGTCACTAAGGTTTCAGAATTTTATTTTAAATGTAATAACGAGGCATGTTTTTTTATTTCCGGAATGCAGCTGTACTATTTTCTCACAGTCTGTCTGCCTTCAGCAATGAATTGGATACATTGTGTCAAAACCATGGACAGCTCCGAGCGAGCCTTAGCCATGGTCCTGACTCCTGAAAGTGAAACATACAGGGTAATTCAAAGAGAATCGAAAAGTCACCACACGTTCGGTGACTTTTCGTTCTCTTCAATTCGGTACGATTTGGCGATCCCATTTCGGCGACCCTGCGGTGTATTCAGCAAGCACCACAGGGTCTTCCGTATTGTAGGGAAAAGCCGCCGCAAACCCGCCGAAAACCAAACTGCAAAACCCGGCGAACGCACACCGACACCTGCAAAAAACATCTGGATTAACCCACCGGAAAATGCCAGAAAAACCCGAGCAGAAGCCGATCACACGCAGCACAGCCGCCAGAAAAACGCGACACCGCAGACGAATGCAGGGAATAAATTAGAAAACCAGTACTGGAAGAAAGAAAATTTAGCTTAAAGCATAGGAAGGGTTATTTTACGGTGAGAACAATAAAGCTGTGGAATTCTCTGCCTGTTGAGGTGGTTGGGTCAGAGTCTGTACAGACTTTTAAAAAACGACTGGATGATTTCCTGCAGACACAGAATATTAAGGGTTATAATATTTAATATGTGGGTAAAAGCTTCTTGATCCAAGGAGAAATCTGACGCCATTCTGGGGCCAAGAAGGAATTTTTCCCAGTGTGTTGCATATTGGCGAGCATTTCAGACTGGGTTTTTTGCCTTCTTTTGGATCAACAGCAGTAGGTTATGTGGGAGAGGCTGAACCCGATGGACGCATGTCTTTTTACAGCCTATATAACTATGTAACTATGTAACTAAGTATGCTTGAAAAGTGAAACGCTGTTTGCAAAGAAACTACTGAGCAAAAATGTCTGAAATTCACATATAAAATCCAATGAATGATAATAAAAAGGCTGTTACAGAAAAAATAAGTAAACTTTAAAAAAAAATCTGAATTTTTTAAAAAAAAATAAATATCTCGAAAAATGCTTAAAAGATCCTAAAAAATCTATAAATAAAGAGACTCTTTACTGCAGAATATTATAATCAACGGTTTATTAGATATTGAATTAAAACGGGAATATTTTTAACATTGAAGCCTATGGGATTCGTCTGAATAAACCTGTCGAATTAAACCACCGAATGGCAGGGCATTAGGGGAACCTTTCACTGCTGGTTTGTGTTCTCTGAATAGCCGAAGCAGTGCTTCTCTATGGGGGTTTCACTGCCCTCGAACAGACACCGAACAGGCACCGTATGTTCAGGCAATTCGCCAGGATGTGGCGTATTGCCTGCTCTCTGGATAGCCGAATGGCCAAGAAAGGTAACCGAACGCTGAATTTCAGCATTTGGTTCCCTTTCGGCAGCCAATCGGATCGCTTTGAATAACCCTGATTGTGTTGTTTCACTTACAGGACCGAGAGGACAATCTTTAAGTAAAGCATGGGGCACCATTAAAAAACTGGCAGACCTCTACAGCTCTACTTAATGTATATTTATTTTCTGCAAAGAAGCTTTTTTTTTTCAGCTTAAATGTCTCAATCTGGTGGTTGTCATCTCAGAATATGTTCCCTTAAGCCGCATTAACTGTCATCGCTCGATGGATAATTTCTTCCAGGCTGTCGGTGGAAATATAATGACGGCGAGTCCGATTTCCGATCTCAACCCTGTTTTCATGGCAAGCAGGAGCAAGCTCCACCTCATCAGTCAAGGTACTAAAAATCCATCAATGAATCATTGCACTTAACTTGATTTTGGGAGTGAAGAGGTTTTCTCGATCTTGCATTGTAATACATTGAAAATTCATTAGCATTTTGGATCAACATTGTCACACGTTCATAATGCAAGATTAGTGTCTCCATATGTGGAGAGACAAAATCCACGGTCTTATCTCTCTCCAGGCACCCTGTAGTGAGATAAAACACTGTTGCAAAAAAGAAGCCCCTAAACCTCATTGTAACAAAAAGCTCAACAAACTTTTATGCTGCATAACAACAACAAGGGATTTGGCAGAATACAGGGAGAGCTGTGGGGTTAGTCGCTGCTGTACAGGGATAAGATTCAGGGGGTTATAAAGAGTTTAAATCCTTGTACAGCACATATACAAGGCCCGGCAACACAACCCTCAATGGAGTACTATGGACTCCAGGAGGTGGTACTTGCAGTGGTGCGTTAGCCATGGGGTTAGCGCTGCATTATTGGGCAGGCTGCTGAAACGGGGACGCTAAGAGGAAACCGGCAGACGCAGGCTTTTCACCTTTGCTCCCTGTTTTAGAATGTAATATGGCACAGTATGTGTGGGTAAAATACTGCGACGACCACTTTGGACTGTGGGTACCTGGACTTGGTATTGCGGTTGGGAGATGTGAGACTGTGGGTTCGGAGGAGTCTGAAACATGTCATTTTATAACCCAACCCTCTCCTACCTCTCCATGTCACCCTGTGCCTATAAGTGTACAGGGTGTAAGTGTTATGTATGAATACTGTTATTGTTATTATCGTTATTGTCGGTGTTTATAATAATAATGCCTGTGTATGGCAATTACAGCAACACCTTGTATCTGTATGTGCTGCATAATGCCTGTGTATGGCAATTACAGCAACACCTTGTACCTGTATGTGCTGCATAATGCCTGTGTATGGCAATTACAGCAACACCTTGTATCTGTATGTGCTGCATAATGCCTGTGTATGGCAATTACAGCAACACCTTGTATCTGTATGTGCTGCATAATGTCTGTGTATGGCAATTACAGCAACACCTTGTATCTGTAATTGCCATACACAGGCATTATGCAGCACATACAGATACAAGGTGTTGCTGTTATTGCCATACACAGGCATTATACAGCACATACAGATACAAGGTGTTGCTGTTATTGCCATACACAGGCATTATGCAGCACATACAGATACAATGTGTTGCTGTAATTGCCATAACACAGGCATTATGCAGCACATACAGATACAAGGTGTTGCTGTTATTGCCATACACAGGCATTATGCAGCACATACAGATACAATGTGTTGCTGTAATTGCCATACACAGGCATTATACAGCACATACAGATACAAGGTGTTGCTGTTATTGCCATACACAGGCATTATGCAGCACATACAGATACAATGTGTTGCTGTAATTGCCATACACAGGCATTATGCAGCACATACAGATACAAGGTGTTGCTGTTATTGCCATACACAGGCATTATGCAGCACATACAGATACAAGGTGTTGCTGTTTTTGCCATACACAGGCATTATGCAGCATATACAGATACAAGGTGTTGCTGTTATTGCTATACACAGGCATTATGCAGCACATACAGATACAAGGTGTTGCTGTTATTGCTATACACAGGCATTATGCAGCACAAAGGGACATCCCTAATCTAATCTAATCTATTTAAATGTGTTTTTTTGTTATATTCAGAGAGTCGAAGGACTGTCCACATGGATGGAAACTTTTTCACTGGATACAGGAAAACTATCGTAAAGCCACAGGAAATACTGTTATCCATTGAGATTCCCTTTTCGAAAAAGGTAACGGCACAGGGCACTATTCCCTAGTAAGCGCTGACGTTAACGTTCGGATGTGTATGCGTTACCGCTAGGATAAGTGACTTTAACGCATGCCCCCCCATATATTACCTTCCTGATGCTAAACCCGTAAGAAATCATTTAGTGCATCGATGATTGCGCAACTTACTGTACTTTGCGCATCCTATCCATGGAGTGCAATCATTAATTAACATTTTGATAAGTAATTACAAAGTCCTGGTGTTAATTACCGCAGGGACGCACACGGCAACATTTTAGCAAAACCTTAAAGCTGGTCCTAACTGATTCCGCTTTTGCAAAATCATTTTACACCCCCCTAAAACCAGCCCAATAAATCCCATACTCGCCTCTCATCCCGCAGCGAGAACGATGGCCTGATCCACTGCTCCTTGACGCCTGGAGCAGAGTGAGACTGGGGACAAATAGTCCCCAGTCTCCCTCCGCGGTCACTCCGCAGCGCTGCACGATCTCGAGGGCTCATGGCCAGAAAGTGCAACCGTCCATGAAGTCCTATTGACTCCAGGAGGTGATACTCGTGGCGGTGTGGAGGCACTACTGCGAGTATCTCCGTGGTTAGCGCTGTGTTCTGGGGCAAGGTGCCGAGGTAGCACCTGCCCTGGAATCTCACACTAAATGGGAACACAGGTGCAGATTTCCCCCGTTTTAGCATTAACTTGGGAATAGTGCCCATAGTATACTCTGACCATTCAGCTGTTTATTTCAGATATGTTTAGCTACTTGTGTTAAAGCATAACGTTCTTTTGATGTGTCCACAGTGGGAATATTTCTCTGCCTTCAAACAAGCCACCAGGCGAGAAGACGACATTGCCATTGTAACCGGTGGAATGAGGGTTCTCTTTGAAGCTGAAAACGATCGGGTTCAGGAGATGCAACTGAGCTTCGGAGGAATGGCTCCTATTACAGTGCTGGCACAAAACACTTGCAAGGAACTCGTTGGAAGGTAGCATGAAAGTGGTCTGACTGGGATTATAAAATAACTACAACAAACATTTGGGAATCTATGTATGTATTTCATTGAAACCTTTCACTGCCAAAAACATGCATACTCGCTTGTACATGGTGTTGCTGTAATTGCCACACACAGGCATTATGCAGCACATACAGATACAAGGTGTTGCTGTAATTGACATACACAGGCATTATGCAGCACATACAGATACAAGGTGTTGCTGTAATTGCCATACATAGGCATTATGCAGCACATACAGATAAAAGGTGTTGTAATTGCCATACACAGGCATTATGCAGCACATACAGATACAAGGTATTGCTGTAATTGCCATACACAGGCATTATGCAGCACATACAGATACAAGGTATTGCTGTAATTGCCATGTGCAGGCATTATGCAGCACATAGAGATACAAGGTGTTGCTGTAATTGCCATACACAGGCATTGTGCAGCACATACAGATACAAGGTGTTGCTGTAATTGCCATGTGCAGGCATTATGCAGCACATAGAGATACAAGGTGTTGCTGTAATTGCCATACACAGGCATTGTGCAGCACATACAGATACAAGGTGTTGCTGTAATTGCCATACACAGGCATTATGCAGCACATACAGATACAAGGTGTTGCTGTACTTGCCATACACAGGCATTATGCAGCACATACAGATGCAAGGTATTGCTGTAATTGAAATACACAGGCATTATGCAGCACATACAGATACAAGGTGTTGCTGTAATTGCCACACGCAGGCATTATGCAGCACATACAGATACAAGGTGTTGCTGTAATTGCCATACGCAGGCATTATGCAGCACATACAGATACAAGGTGTTGCTGTAATTGCCACACGCAGGCATTATGCAGCACATACAGATACAAGGTGTTGCTGTAATTGCCATACACAGGCATTATGCAGCACATACAGATACAAGGTGTTGCTGTAATTGCCATACGCAGGCATTATGCAGCACATACACACATGCAGCGTATTATTTTCATATTCAATTTGTATTTTTTTGGAAGCTGCATTAATAATAATCTCAGGGAGGGTTATTCACTAACACCCGGATTTGCGACCGAAATTGCACTTACCGGATGGTGAAATTCACTGTTGTCATTTCGGGGCAATTCATGTATTCACAAAGCTGTCAATTCATCCAAATAAAGGTGAATTGGCAGAGAAATAAGGTGCAATTCCGCTGCACCAAAATATTCTCCTTGAGAACTATCAATTCGTCTATTCACAGAACACCGAATTGCAGTGAAATTTTGAGGAAATTACCTACTTTTGGTGTCTCAATTCGACAGGTTTAAACAGATAAGGATTCAATGTAATAGGATTCAATGTAAAAAATGGAATATCTTTTACATAATTTTTTCTGAAGACTATTCTTTTTATTTTTTACAAAAATACCTTTTTGGACTTTTTAAAAGACATTTTTATTTATATTTAATTTTTTTAAACAGACCTTTTCATCCTTTTTTTAACAAACGTTTTACTATTTTTCTTTAAAGGACCTTTTTTTATTATTTATACTACGTTTTTATTGTTTTAAGCTCCTATTGGGAGAATATGAGACGTCTTTTTTTTTTTTTACTTCAGTAGAATTCGTGGAGTCAATTTTGGTGCATTCTGGTGCTTATTGGCGTTTTCGCCAACATCCGATGACTGCTTTGGCGACTCCATTTTCGGAAGAATAGGGTGATCACTTAATAATTGCTAAATGATAAATTAATAATAGTAAATTCACTATATTTTCAGTGACAAGGAATTGCCGAATGGTGCTGAAATGGTGTTCAATTTGGGTGCTTTGTGAATAGACCCCATAATCACTAGAAATAATTTCCATTATGTCACCCACTCTGCGCATCCACAAACAGCCCCGTTCTAGTGTTCAATGTTGGTTAAGACCATGGAGCTAGATGTAGATATAAGAAGGTGGTGGTTGTCAAACCCTTTCATTGCTCCCCTTAACACAGAGAATGGAACGAGAGCTTGCTGCAGGACGCCTGCCAGTCTCTCGCCAAAGAGATGACCCTGACGCCAAGCGCCCCCGGAGGAATGGTGGAGTTCCGGCAGACTCTGACTCTCAGCTTCTTCTTCAAGTTCTACCTCACCGTCCTAAAGAAACTGGCCCTGGATTTAAAAGGCAACGTAAGTAATCTACTTCTCCTGCTTTCACATTGCTCCGTACTGCCATCTCCCTCTGCTCCTCCATGCCGTCCTATCTCACTGGCCATACTTGGCGATCACATGCCGGCTTCATGAGGCTACACGGCCTCTCTAGGAAAACTGATCAGCTCCTTTGGATTCCATTACCACCTATACGCTGAGGACACTCAAATTTACCTCTCCTCCCCTGAGCTCTCTCAAGGTCTCCTGGATCGAGTCACTGACCGTCTCTCTGCTGTCTCATATTGGATGGCTTCCCGCTTCCTTAAACTCAATCTTGCCAAAACTGAAATTCTCGTCATTCCTCCCTCCAAGAAGAACCCAATACCACCTATCTCTCTATGAGTAAATGGAACACCCATTAGCCCAACACCCCAAGCTCGCTGCCTTGGTGTCACTTTTGACTCTGACCTAACATTCTCTCCCCACATCCAGACAGTGACCAAATCCTGGTACTTTCAACTCAAAAACATTGCCCATGTCCGCCCCTTTCTGACACAAGATACCGCAAAAGTGCTGGTTCATGCTCTTGTCATTTCACGACTTGACTACTGCAACTCGCTCCTTATTAGCCCCAACTCCTGTATTGCCCCTTTGCAATCTGTAATGAATGCAGGGGCCAGGCTTGTCTTTCTCACTAAACGCACCTTGCATACTTCCACACTCTGCCGGTCCCTCCATTGGCTTCCTGCACCTTCCCCCTCTGCCGGTCCCTCCATTGGCTTCCTGTACGTTTCAGGATACCGTGTAAAATACTGATGCTCACGTTCAAATCACTAAATAACTCAACCCCTCCCTACATGTCTTCGTTACTCCGCAAGCACGTCCCATCTAGACAACTCCGTTCAGTGGGTGATCTCCACCTGTCATTGGTCTACACATGCACAGCCAACTCTCGCCTCCAAGACTTCTCAAGGGCAGCTCCGGTCCTGTGGAATGATTTTCCTCGCCCTATCAAACTCTCCCCTGACCTTCAGGCCTTCAAGAAATCCCTCAAAATCCATCTCTTCAGATTAGCGTACCGCATCATTGATATATGATGGCGCTATATAAATGACGACAATAATAATAATAATAATAATAATGACCAATTCAACAGCTTTCTCTGATTGGCCGGTAAGTGGGGTAAGAGGACTGCTTTCTACCATCACTCATTCCTCAGCATACGGTTTCTAGACTCGGCATAGGACTTTTTTCTCTAGAGGTTCCTGATTCAGAAATTCCTTCACCTTGGCCAACATAGCCTCATGGATGAGTGGGTCTCCCTCTCTTGGCTCATCACAAACGCCAAATGTCCTTGACTTGAATCTGCTAAACCACTTGTGGACATTCTGGAGACTTGGGGCTTCATCAGAAAGATGGGTTTTGTGGTGATCAAAGCCCTGTTTCTCTAAGAAAGCACAATGTTTGATGGAGCATGATGGTCCGTTCTTACTCCTTTGAGAATTTCAATTCTACGCAACGACCTCCGCCACTTTTGATTCTCCTCACATTTCCATCATCGTCTGTGGAGATATCATTTTTTTTTTTTTTTTTTACAAGTATTAGAAGGTTTAGGCTTATCTTATTTTTGTGTGGCCTTTTCGGACACAATTTCCCTGCCCAACGTGCTTTGCAGATTTTGTAGAACCACATTGGTTAGTGATGTAAAACTAAGCATTTACTGAATCGCTGACATCATGTTGACCCCACTATATGTTTTAACTTCTTCCTGCAGAATAAGATTGAGAAAATTCCTTCCAAATACGAAAGCGCCACAGAGCTTTTCCACCAGTCGTATCCATCTGGTGTACAGTTATTTCAGGTGAGAAATCCCATTAACGAACATTAAATTCATTGCATAAATTAAATTGCTGCTATGTTTGGTGTCGCTTCTTTCATATTTATATCATACAACATCCACCCTTGATTCCTCGTCATGTACCTTTTGTAGATAAACTTCTCAAAAATGTACATATACCCAGTGACGGTATTCACTTTGAACTGGGGGTGCAGGGTGTCTGTGTTTGTGTGTTAATACTGTTATTGTCAATGTGTTTTTGTCTGGGTTTATATGTTACTGTTATTATTAGTAATACCAGGGCTCAAAATTTCCACTCGCCTACTCGCATTTGGAGAGTGGAAATTAAGTGAGGGCGAGTGGAAATGCACACACAGGCAGCACAATAAATTATTTTGTGCTGCGTATTCCAGCGGGGCCACCATGCAGACCCCCCTTCCCCAGGCTGCGCGGTGACAAGGATCAGCTGCCTAACCTGACCCAGCTCATCTCTGTCACTGGCAGGGGGTGGAGAGGAGCTTACCTGCCTTCTTACTCTGCTCACACTGGGGTCTGATGACTGGGTATACATGTATCTGGGGTCTGATGTCTGGATAATAATGTTATTTTTGTAACTTTAATCTAAATAAACCCTTTAACTGTAATTTCATAAAATAATTTAAGGGGGTTTTTAGGGGCAGAGTTAAGGGCTGGGTAGGGATTAGGTGGAGCAACTGGTGGCGAGTAGCTCTTATGGCCTGGTTAGTAGCTAGGGACTTGAAATTTTGAGCCCTGCTAATACTATTAGCATTACCGTGTGTTTCACTGCAGCCCTTTCCAACCTCCCTGTATAGAATATGTTTTACAGCTGTGACAGGGTTGAGCGGTCTTTGTTTGCTAAACATTGCCGCTCTATCTAACTCATTCAGGCAGAGTGATGCTGTGATTACATGGCAAACTATTGTTTCATGATTAAACAATTAAAACGGGACTTGGCTGGAGGCTGTGTGACACTAGAGGAGGAGGGGGCACAATGGTGTCATCTGCCATTGGCCTCCAGGACCCTCCTTGCACTGTAATATATTTGCTTCATATGTCTCATTAAACTCTGCAGGCTCTATTACATTCTTCGCGCAAAAATGTGCGCGTGCGCAAAAATGCATTAATGCGGGGGAAAAACACTTTGCGCTGACCGTCAAATTACAACGTTCGCGCACAAAATGCGTGTTAACGTCTAACGCGAGTTACCCTGCGCGAATGCAAGTTCGTGCGCGCATCCCATACTCAACATTGTGAACGCAAATTCTTTCATACACTGGTACGCGGCTGGTATTACAATCAATGCGCAACTTTTTACGAATGACGTTTGTGCGCATAATTTTAACGTCTTTGAAAAGCTGGTGGTAACGTCAAATCTGAACATTCTGGTCGAAACCAAATACACCAGCACGAAAAAAAAAATACAGCACAGTATAGTTACACATGCTACACATATCCAACCAATAAAATTGAGAAGTTGTGTGTGTTTTTATTATTGCTGCAGCATATATACTCACAGGGTTATCCAAAGAGATCCGAATTGCTTGAGAAAGGTAACCGAACGCTGAAAATCAGGGTTCGGTTACCTTTCCTGGCCATTCGGCTATCCAGAGAGCAGGCAATTCGCCAAATCCTGTCGAATTGCCTGCACATACGGTGCCTGTTCGGTGCCTGTTCGAGGGCAGTGAATCCCCATGAAAAAGCACTGCTTCGGCTATTCAGAGAACACAAACCAGCAGTGTAAGGTTCCCGAATTGCCCTGCCATTCGGTGGTTTAATTCGGCAAATTTATTCAGGAGAATCCCATAGACTTCAATGTTAAAAATATTCCCGTTTTAATTCAATATCTAATAAACCGTTCATTATAAAATTCTGCAGCAAAAAGTCTCTTTATTTATAGATTTTTTAGGATACTTTAAGCATTTTTCTGAATTTTTAAAAAAAAATTAAAAGTCCGATTTTTTTTTTTTTTTTTTTCAGTTTGCTTATTTTTTTTGTAACAGCCCTCTTTATTATCATTCCCTGGACCTCCTGTGAAAATTTCAGACATTTTCGCTCAGTAGTTTCTTTGCAAACAGCGTTTCATTTTCCCAGATTCATACAAATGGTTTTTCTAATTTATTCACTGCCTCCTCTACGTCACAGCTGCTTCGGCTCTGTGTGATTCGGCTCCTTTTCGGCTCCTGTTCGGCTTCTTCGAAGGTTAATCCAGATTTTTTTGCTTGTTTTCAGCGTGCATTCGGTTAGTTTTCATCAGGTGTTCGGCAGCTTTTCCCTGCAATTCGGGGACCCTGTGCTGTTTGCTGAATACACCGCAGGGTCACCGAAATGCAATCGGCAAAAGGAACCGAATTGAAGAGAACGAAAAGTCACCGAACGTGCGGTGACTTTTCGAATCTCTTTGGATAACCCTGTTTGATTGATATTGGCAGGTGCAAAAACTGAACGGGAGACAATTGTGTCTCTTAATTCTGATTGGCTGAATCACGTAAAAAAACAGTCTGCCCACTGATTTCTGCGCACAGCGTTAATTTGCGCTCGTTTTTGCGCATCTTTTTTACGCACGATATTTTTTGGCGGATGAAAAAATGTGCTGGGATCGTAATACTTGCGTTAATTTATACGCATTAACGTTTAACGCTGCGCGGTGGGAGAATGGATGTCCTGCACGGAAGCGGCATTAGCAGATGTGACGCAGTTTTGGTGCTGAGATCTATTACACAATCAAAGATAATCCTCATCATCTCAAAGAAACTAAAAATAATCAATGCATTCTGCAATTGTTTCTGGAAATCCTGTGCAGACCTGACAAGTCGCATGGTTTTCCTTCGGTTCTCCCAACCACCTGACATCTCTAGGTGAGAGGACTAAGCTAAAATGTGCCACGATCATCTATTTAATGGCGCTTGCGGTGCTTAAATAGCTAAAATCAAGGCTTTGTAATCCCACACACTAGGGCTAATGCAGTGCTTTTAAATAATCCGCACAGTTTGGCTGCTTGGCCAGGCAACCAGTCATCTTGGCATGCACTCCAGGGCGGCACAGCCCCCTTTGGGCGCCTGTATGTTATCAATGATGCAAATTCCTTAATGACCACGCCCCTTCCATACCCCCCCACATTCCCGATATCAGATATGCTAAGGTTGGCAGGTCTGAATGGGCTCCATTCATTACACGGCAAGCTTGGTTGGTCACCCTTCATTAAACATTGCATCACTGTTGACTTGTTGTGTATCCCAACTGTAATCACATTTTTTGGTGTCAGCTTGGCTAATAATGTATGGAAACATCAGATAATACTCACGATTTAGCAGATGTTTCCTCATATGACTTGGTCTGCTTCAGCTTGGCCTTTAGTGAATGCCTGGTGGCGCTCACGGTGTCCTACATTGGCCTCTACTTGTCTGCCAGGCCTACCTGCTGGACGGGGCTGGTCCACGCCAATCACAGTTCACAGACCATCCCATACAACATTTTGTAAGCTCAGATTCAATTTATGAAGTTATTTTTCTTTTCTGTCTTCCAAGACCTTGATCTGACTATTTTATATCTCTAGATCAGGCTGTCAAACTCACGGCCCCCCAGATGTTGGTGCCTACAATTCCCAGAATTCTTTCAATGCAATAGATGGCCAGCGAATCATGGGAGTTTTAGGTCAGAATCTTCGGGGGGGGTGGAGTTTGACAGCCTTGCTCTAGCGTGATAAACCTGAGTGGAGCTTTGTCCATCTATTTCCCATATGAATCATCATACTGTATCATATTTCTGGGTTGAAATTATATTTCCAGGTGTTGCCCTACACAGATGTGATAAAAACATAATAAGTGCTCAAGTGCTTATACTCCAGTATGTTCAGATGATGTTATGTTGTTTCTTGTTTTGTTGTGTCGTTATATTTTTCTCTAACGTTTCAGTATCAGTATCGATATAGCGCCAACAGATTCAGCGGTGCTTTACTATAGGGAAGCACGCACATGAGACACAATAAATAATAACACACAAGGAGTTTACAATCTAAGGGACTAAGGTTTGTGAAACAAAAGAGAGCAGGGGGAGTCAGAGTTGATGACCAGAGAGCGTATTGCAGACACTGCTTGAGGAGAGACCAAGAGCTTGGGCATGATGAGGTTAAACCAGGAGAGAAGTAAAGCAGCTGGAAGAGAGAGCTTATAAAATTAGAATACGGACTGGGTGGGAGGATGGTTGGAGCGGGTGGGCGGGACAGCAGAGGGGAAGATGGAGGTGAGTGTGGCTGTTGGGAAGATACAGAGTTTAGAGAGAGATGGCCAATGTGTGCAAATAATTTACAACAGGGAGGAGCAGAACAGTCATTTCAATTTTTAATTATTTTACCTTGTTGATAACATTCTATTCGATTGGTCTTTTTCACCACAGGACGTCCCGGAAGGACAGGCTGCAGAGGACTACGTTGGACGCCCACTAATGCATCTGTCTGCGCTGAAACAGGCGGCGGGGGAGGCCGTGTATTGCGATGATATCCCCCGATATGAAAACGAGCTCTACCTAGGCCTCATCATGAGCACCAAGGCTCACGCCAAGATCATGTAAGGGTTTCTTTCGGTGAAGATATCATTGTAGGTTTTGGAAATGGAGAACTTTTTGCCAACATGAAACCCCAGTGTGTCCAAACTCTACAGGGGTATTTCACTAAGTGCCGATGTTCACTGTTGTTGCAGCTATGGTGACCATTGGCTGTTCACCAGCAGGTGAATTTACTGCAAAAAGTGGTGAACAATGGCACTATGTTTATTCATCCGAAAAGTGAGTGACCTGCGGCTATTCTCCGTTCAGCATTGCTCTGCACTTGTACTTCGGAGAATTTATAATGGTGATCTCCATAAGCCTCCTATGGTGGAAACTCCGGTGAAACCTGCACTAAATTACTACGGCAGAAACTACAGTGGAAACCCCCTTGAAAACCTTGCTGAGAACTACATTAGTCAATAACTATGGTGGAAAGACCAGTGAAATGTTCAGCAAACTACGATGGCAGTCCTCTAACTAGAGAATTCAATGTCGTTTAGTCATTCTTCGGCCATACTTGATCCACCCCAGTTGCCAAGATAAAACCCACCTTTATTTCAATGAAAGAGCTGTGCTTAGTGAATAACCCCTTATGTGTAAAGAAACCTAAAATGGTCTTCATTTTGTGGAGCCTTTATATTAATGCATGATTTAAAATCGTTGTGGTTACACAGATTATAATTCATAAAGGGGATTAGTCTTTAGAATGTGAATTTTGGGTCAACAGAATAATTTAAGGCCAACATAGTTTGGTTGGTGAATTTTTAAGCCATATCTGTTGGACCAACTTGGCTGTTTTGGACTAAATGATATAATAACTTTAATTTAACAATATGTAGCACCAGGGTTTGACCCCCTTGTTGTTGTGTCACTTCTCACATGTGATCAAATCTGGTTTTGTTTTTCCATTTGCTGACATGTTTTTGACTTCCTAGCGTTGGCCTCTGTTACAAACGTAATTTAATTCTTCATTCCCTAAAGCTCCATCGACACGACAGAAGCCGAGAGCACCCCAGGGTTTGTCTGCTTCCTTTTTGCCAAGGACGTTCCAGGAAGTAACATTACTGGAATCAGACATGATGAGGACATATTTGCGGACGGCTTGGTACGTTTGGTGTGGTGAGCCATCATCCAATGTTTCAGAAAGGGTTCTTGCTGAGTCTTTACGAATCCAGGTCATGTGTGGAAAGCAAACACTGGGCCAGTTGACGGGATTGTACGATTTACGAGCCCAATGTAGCTTTACTGGGCCAGCTGGAGAGATCCTTTTATCATCGTAGTGAACCTACACCTCATGACCAATGTGGATCAGCAGACATTTGCCCAGTTTTCCCATTAGCCAGTCAGGGTCTTGAAGCAGGACCGAAAAGGCTTATTACATATTCCTGTTGTTACACGTCCCTGCACATGCTATGGCTTGGGGTGGTAAGACACTTGTAGGGTGTTATCTCAACATCTCTGTTAAACCATGGTCAACTTCCCTGTCAAAAATAATCATATGGGTGCAAGGATAATGCCAGAAATTAGAACATCACCAAAAAACCATGGCCTATGCTGCAAACTATACTAAGGCTCCATGTTTTTGGTCTCATTGTGTTAATTCCCAGTGTAACACCACCCATTTTACTCTACATTCTGAGGGCGTCTATATTCAACCTGTGACGGAACCGTTCTCTTCCGCCTGTCCTGACTCTCCAGACACCCCTTCGTTGCGGTCAGCCCGGCTACTGGGAGCGCTGTCCTCAGCGCCTCGAACAGCTTGACCCGCCTGCTTCTGTTTCTCTGCCCTGGAGCCGTTAGTAATTTCCAGAAGGCCGCTCTGTGCCTTCTGAGGTTGAGTGTGTAGTGTAGCGTAGCTGAAGGAGACACCAGACGCGGCTGTATGTTCCAACAGGATTCTCTCTGTCTGACTTTAATGAACAAAAATGCCACAATTTATGCTGAGATCCAACAGCCATAATTTGCATAAATGACCCACATTGACTTACTAAAATGCTAATTGCATTACGTCAGTTATTTACAATAAACATTCCTCTTTCTTCATATCACACATCATTTACATAATCTATTGTAAAGGAAATCAGTTAGGTTTTGGCTGAGACAATGGTGACTCCCAACCTCTGAGACATGTAAACAGATAGCAGATGAACAAAGAGAAATCCCTTTTTCCTAATCACAAGTTACTCAAACCTATTTTACAATCTATACGAAAGAAAGCATTTGAACTCACTGCAGGTAGTATCTTTTAAAAAAAACTCATTTTTACCTAAAGAAATAATAAGTATATTTAAAACTAAAGCTACGCAATTTACACTAAACTAATTTAAACTAAAACCAAGCAATGCAAAATATATTTAAAATCACACGATATAAATGAACATAAAGTCTTTTGGGGTTTGAAGCGTGGAGCGCTACGTCAGCTCCATGACACAACCTACCACCTATTATATTTAATTGTAGGTGAAGCTACGAGACCCACCGAGTCTTTCAATGCATCTTGGTCTGTTACAAATGTTCATAGAGCTGTTTGTACTAGTGGTGGAGTCCCACGTGGAGGGGATTTCTGGTATGACAGACATGACCCTTGCTACTGCCATGCAGGGCAAAATCACCTTCTGATCTCTAACCCAACTTTTTCATCTCATGACCATTCAGGTGACCTGCGTCGGACAAATTGTAGGTGGAGTGGTTGCAGATACTCAAGAACATGCGCAGAGAGCAGCAAAGATGGTGACGATTTCCTACGAGGACCTTCCGGCTGTAATTACTATACAGGTACGTCCTTTCCTCTAATGAGAAGACGGAAATGGGTGCACATGCACAAAAGCGGAGACTTGGCACCAAATTAAGTCTGCAGGACAACGAGCAAAAAAATTCTGTATCACCACGGCTCTATAGATCAAATTCCGATATTTAAAAATATAAATAACTCTATAAAAATAACAGGAGGATACTAGACACACTGTAACAGCCATTAAAGTGTAAGCTCACTTGCCAACCTCAGGGCAAGCGCTTAGCTTAGTGACCTGCACCTACAACCACTACTAGGTATCGTTTGTAAATATCCATAAGAAACTAAAAAACTGAATTTTTGGAGAATCGGAAGGGAATCGAAAAATGAAAAGCCTTAATAGTGAAGCTGGAGGAACGCCAGCATTTTTTTTTTTTAATAATTCAGCTGATTTGGCCTAAAATTCACTATTCCCTTGCAATCCTCCACCCATCTGCCGGTTAGAGAGACGTGCAAAGCCGTGCAGCAGCATATCATCGCCATGTCTTTTGTCTAGGAAGCAATCGAAAAGAAGTCGTTTTATCTGCCTATCAAGAAGATGGAAAACGGAGACCTCCAGCGCGGATTTCAGGAGGCAGATCACGTCCATGAAGGTGAAAATTACTGAAATCTATGGAAAAAACCCACATAAACGTAACAATGGGATCTGTCAGGCAGCGTACTTGAAGGTGGCAGTGTTGTGATTGGCACAGGGATTGGGCGTCCCATTGGACCATCGCAGGGTAGCACTGGAAACTGGTTAAGATTGGGGTTGGGATTAAGTGGACAGATAGGATTGTGCCTTGGTGAGATGAGTTTGGGCTTGGCAGACATGGAGTTAGGGAGCTCAGGGCTAAGGAGGTATACGGCAACTAGGACTTTCCAATTGCTGTGTACTGTATTTCCCATGAACCTCTGTGCTGTGCCATAATGCTAAGCTTGTCATGTCAACATTTCAAAGGGAAACCCATTGGATCATCCACAACGACTGCCCCCACAAAGCACATGCCAACGCAAAATGATTTAGAAACCAAAAATCTCAGTATGTATGTACGAAGAGAGTTAAATAAGTTACATTCAACAAATTTGAGGAAATATCCATTTCTCAAGGCTAGACACGTGCCATTTGGTTCGGAACTATTTGGAAATGGTCCAAAGCATCGGCAAATTTGGATCGATCTGATTTCCAAATTGACGATGTCCTAACCCAATCGTTTTCCAAATAAAAAAAAAAAAAATTGGCCATGTCCAAATCTAACCGGAAACAGTCGAATTTAAGCAGAATAATAAAGAAATAGAAAAAGAAAACCAGTAACCCTAACCTAACCCTATGCCTAACCCTAGCATTAATCAGGAGACCCAGAAACTGTAGCCCTCATCCTAACATAACTATGTTACGGTTGCCCCCCTCAGGAGCCAAAGGGGGGTCCTTGCTGTGTGTTTATGTAAGCCCTTTAGGCAGGTATGTGTCTTTCTGCATCATGCAGAACCCTGGACACAGGATACAATAGAACCAGACAAAACAGGACAGTATACACACACAAGAGGAAAGCCCTGCACTGGGGTAAGGTCCTTGGATGGCCTTCTGTCTATACAGAGTACAGGGTGGGAAATATACACCATGAAATAACAGGAGTTAACCAGACTTGACAGAAAGGACCGTTGTTGCTAGATATTCCTAACTAGAAATAGATCCTTGAGGTGGTCTCTATAATTCAAAACAATAAGCTGCTGCACTAGATACATACATACAGAAAACATAAACCAGAAATACCAATATGCAGTACCAGGGATATATCACAAGATACAAAGCTAGGAGTCATAAACCAGGATGTCAATATACAGTGCCAGGGGTTAATAGCAAGAATCATCAGGATACAAAGCCAGGAGTCAGATACCCGAATAATCAATCAAAATACAAACTGCAGGAACACTGCAAAGAAGATCTATACTGGATCAAGGAACTAGTGCACTGTTGGCCATTTAAATAGGGCAGTGCAGGTCATGTGACCACAGGTATAATCAGACACTGAGACTCCAGGGGCAGAGAGCCAAAACCGATTAACCCCGAAAACCATGAGGGCTGAGAAGAGCTCTCAGCAGCAGGAGGCCTGGCTGCGCTGGGTGAATGTAACACTCTAGCCCTAACCCCACCCTATCCCTGACCTTAATCATATGACACACAGAAACTGTTGCCTAAAGCCTTGTTGTTGTTGTTAGTTGCAAAGTCGTGTCTGACCCGTCACTACCCCACGGAAAACGTTCCTCCATGCCTTCCTGTCCTCTACCATCTTTTGGAGTCCATTTAAGCTCACGCTTACAGCTTCAGTGACTCCATCCAGCCACCTCATTCTCTGTCGTCCCCTTCTTCTTTTGCCCTCAATCTTTCCCAGCATTAGGCTCTTCTCCAGTGAGTCCGTCCTCCTCATTAGGTGACCAAAATCTAGGAGTTTCATCTTCAGGATCTGGCCTTCTAAAGAGCAGAGCAGTCAGGGTTAATCTCCTCTAGGACTGACCGGTGTGATCGCCTGGCAGTCCAAGGGACTCGCAGGAGTCTTCTCCAGCACCATAGTTCAAAGGCCTCAATTCTGTGGCTCTCAGCCTTTCTTATGGTCCAACTTTCACAGCCATACATTGCAACTGGGAAAACCACAGCCTTGACTACACGCACTTTTGTTGGTAGGGTGATGTCTCTGCTTTTTAGTATGCTGTCTAGATTTGCCATAGCTTTCCTCCCCAGAAGCAAGCGTCTTTTAAAGCCTGAAGCCTAGCCCTAACTAAACCCTAAGCTAACCCTAACTCTTGCCCTAGCCCTGACCCGAGCCCCCCATATCAATTTATTTTTACGTAAAGGTTTTTGAATAGCTGAAACAGCAGAATATATTGGACGTTTCGAATATTCCGAATTGGTCCCATACCGAAGTATCGGAAGCATCGGCTATTCCGAATCGGCTGATTCCGATTATTTCCAAATACGATATTTTCAGATTCCGAAACAATCTGACTGGAGCCGTATTTTTCAGCGCTGCACACGTCTACTCGGCGCAGTCATGGCACCAAAAAAAAAAAAACCTTGCACGTAATGCAGCCACTAAGAGGTTGTCTAAGAGTTTCTTACTTCTTCGGAAAGTCTCCTTTTCGCTTCCCGCTTCATATCATATGCCAGTGTATTTGTATATCGTTTGATTCCTCAGGGGAGATTTATATCGGTGGCCAAGAACATTTCTACCTGGAAACAAACTGTGCTATCGCTGTGCCCAAAGGGGAGGATGGAGAGATGGAGATGTACGTCTCCACTCAGAATACCACCAAGACACAGGTAAGGTATGAATGGTTGGGTAATTGTCCATGTCTGGGGAAATACACTGCGTGGCCAAAAAAAAGTCCCCACCTGGATGTAACTCAGCCAATAGGTGCTCACCTTCCATTGGATAATTACTGCAGTGATTAATATGTTTCAGCATAAAATGAGGTCAAGTGACTCCTTGAATATGCTGAATGAGCAGGTTTTTCCATCAATGGGTTTTTCTCCCCTGGTGGCACAGCGGGCATATTCCAAGATGGCAATGCCAGGATTCATCGGGCTCAAATTGTGCAAGAGTGGTTGAGGGAGTATGAGACATCATTGTCACACATAGATTGGCCACCGCACAGTCCAGACCTTAACCCCATTGAGGTTAATCTTTGGGATAATGTGCTGGAGAAGACTTTACGCAGAGCCGTGACTCTCCCATCATCAATACAAGATCTTGGCCACAAATTAATGTCACTAATATATATATATAATCATATATATACTGTGATGTGCAAGTGGCTTCTGCAATATTAAACACACTTATTATAGTGTGGAGGCTTTTTATCTCGCTTTTAGTCCTTCACCACAACCCTTGTAGACACTAATTTACCCTACGGTCCAAGCATCCACTGCAACTGGTCATCATGCCTACCTCCTAGCTGATGAGGGTTCAACAATCCCGAAACAGCGCTGTCCTAGGAGTGGCTTTGACCAGTTGCATAACCTTATCTCTGCTAGAAAGCCACAGTGTGACATAGCATTGATTTTAGGGTTCTGTGTAATAACAGATCCAGGTTGCATAAAAGTGAGACAGAGGTCATTTGCATATCCTACCCAGAGTTCCTTGCTGCATATGGGGAATGTGGCACAGGAGCTCTGGGATGCAATTCATTGAATTGCTGTGATGTGCAAGTGGCTTCTGCAATATTAAACACTAATATATATATATATACACACACACACACATATTAGAGATGTGCATTAGTTTCGTAAAAATTCAGAATTTGGAACAAAATTTGATAATTCGTATTGGGAAGTACTTCCGAATAATGAATCAATACGATACGATATCGAAACGAAACGGTATATAATGAATTTATTTAGTTTTACACTGTGTCATCATCATAAAAAAAAAATTTGAATAATTGATATCAACTATCGAATTTGAAATGAACTATCGTATTGATATCAACTATGGAATTGATCTTAACTTACAATACAAGTAATAGTCAGCAAAGGACTTTATCAAACAAATTAATTTTGTTTCAATGTTTAATTTGACTCAAATACTAAATCTGTGACACAGCTTAAAATTTAACCCTAGCTTTTCTTTTAAAAGCAACATTTGATTAATTGGGGTTTAATCTAGTGATCCAACATTCGAATTGATATCAACTATCGAATTAATATATGGAATTCGAAATTTCAAATCGAAACGAAATGAAATACGAAACGAAATTAGTTCCGAAATTCCGAAAACTAAATGATTTAAAAACGTAATGAAACGAAACAAATTTTTCAGCCATGCACATCCCTAATATTATACAGTATATAGTGCTTACAAGGGTTGTGGTGGAGGACAAAAAGTGAGATGAAAAGCCTCCACGCTATAATGGTTTTTATTATTGCAGAAGCCACTTGCGCATCACAGCAATTCAAAGAACTGCATCCCAGAGCTCCTGTGCTGCATTCCACAAATGCTGCAAGGAATTCTGGGTACCCAGAGTTCCTTGCTGCATATGGGGAATGCAGCACAGGGGCTCTGGGATGCAGTTCTTTGAATTGCTGTGATGCGCAAGTGGCTTCTGCAATAATAAAAATAACCATAATATATATATATAATATTTTTTTGCTAAACACTTGTTTCAGCGCCGTAATGATTATACTCCTACACAGGAGTTTTTGTTATTACATTTAATACATTGAATAATTTCTTTTTAATGCAGTGATTTGTTGCACTTACTTTGCATATTTTCGCGCATAAACACTAGGAGGATTTCTGGGATCCATAGAGTCTAATGTACTTATTTAATATTTATACAAACAAATATATATAGTATGGTCCCCTTTTCCCTGCTGCTGGTCCAAAGAGATCACCAACACTCTCTTAGCGTACAAATTCTTTTTCAGAAATGAGGACAGCGCAGTTTGAGGGTTTTATGTCCATAAAATCAGCAAGCTGTGTTTCTTTTAGTAATCAATCCAATCAGGGATCCCCATCGCTTTCTTATCCAAACGTAATCTGGAAAAATAATTAAAGAAGGTAACTTACATGGGAAAAAGTGTAAGAAGAGGATAAGGGTATAATTCTTAATAAATGAGAAGCGAAATATGGTGTAGTATTTTAAAACAAACACAATTTATTAAAATCGAAATAAACCAAACTCACATTTTCCAATAAAAAACATAACAAAACGTGCATATATACGCATTGGTCTCATAGACCCAGACCTCCCGATAATGATCCCCAGAAAGTCCACGAACTGTCCATCGGTCAAAGTTGGCCTCCTGGTCGGCATGATGCTCCTGATGAAGTGAGAGGTTCATGAAACGCGTTGAGCAACTACACAGTGGACCAGTGGACCATCAGCCCGGATCCGACCAGGAGGCCGACCTTGACCGGTGGACGGTTCGTGGACTTTCTGGGGATCATTATCGGGAGGACTGGGTCTATGAGACCAATGCGTATATATGCACGTTTTGTTATGTTTTTTTATTGGAAAATGTGAGTTTGTTTTTTTTAGATTTTAATAAATTGTGTTTGTTTTAAAATACTACACCATATTTCGCTTCTCATTTATTTTTCCAGATTACGTTTGGATAAGAAAGCGATGGGGATCCCTGATTGGATTGATTACTAAAGGAAACACAGCTTGCTGATTTTATGGACATAAAACCTCAAACTGCGCTGTCCTCATTTCTGAAACTTATTTAATTATTATTTACAAAGTATTTTACCAGGAAGGATACATTGAGATTTCTCTCGTTTTCAAGTATGTCCTGGGTGGCGAGTATGTACCGTTGGGTGTCTTGCCCGAGGACACTTACTGGAGAGGTGCTCTGGCCGGGATTTGAACCTGCGTCTCCACGGTTATAGAGCAGTGATGTTACCTCTACTCCACCCAGCCGGTCTATACTATCTTCTAATATTGCTTGCGCTTTCCATTAATCAGTGCTTTGCTGCCGAGGCCCTCGGGGTCACTTCCAGCAGGATTGTTGTTCGAGTAAAGAGAATGGGTGGAGGATTCGGGGGAAAGGAGTCCCGGAGCACCGTTGTATCTACCGCTGTGGCCATCGCTGCGCATAAGTAAGTTGCAGCAGTTGCTCAGTGTCATCCTATAGGAATAATAATTTCACCATACTCTGACTTCTCACACTACTGCGTTAAAAACCTGGGGGATTTTGATAGGGATTATCATGATTATTAACCCCTTCACCACCAAAAGGGTTATTCAAAGAGCACCGAACTTTCCACTGAATTGCACCGAACGCCGGTGAATTTTCCCGTATGGTGCAATTTCGTGGCAGTTCTTCTACTCAGAAAAGCTGTCAATTTCCCAAATACTGCCAAATCGACACCGAAATGTGGTGCAGTTCGCCGCAGACCACCGCAATTCGTCAATCGTCAGCGCCAGTGAAATTGTCCCATAGAGAAGTACTGGTTAATCTATTCAGAGGACGCCGAACTGCACCAAAGTGTCAGTGAAATGCCCTGATTTTCGGTGATTCATTTCGACAGGTTTAAACAGGCGAATCCCATAAGATTCAAAGTAAAAAAATATTATCTTTTTTTTATTCAACCGTTTATTCTTTTCATTTTCACTAAAAAGGCCTTTTTATTTACTTAATTTTTAGAATTTTTTTGGTATTTTCTGGATTTTTTTAGGCCAAATTTTTGACTCAATTTTTTTTTCATTCTGTAACCGATCATTTTATTATTTTTTTTATATGACTTTTTTTATTATTTTCATGCATTTTTATTGTTTTAAACACCCTTTAAAAAATAGAGTTCCCTTTTTTATTTTTTTCTGCAGTTCGGCTGTCTTTGGCGGACTGATCGGAGATCGGCGGCAGTCTGTTCGGTGGCATGCAGAGGACTTTGGCAGCTCCATGGTCGGCGCATTTCGGGGACCCTGCAGTGAATAGTGAATTCACCGCAGGGTCGGCGAACTGGAATCGCCAAAACGCAATGAAGTGCATGAATGAAAGAGCACCGAAACTTCCCTGAAATTTCAGTGCTCTTTGAATAATCCTCCAAGAGCTATGTTATCATTCATAATATTTATTTGAACTATGGGACGCAGAGCAAAACACTTAAATACCGGGTAAAATACAAATTTTGCATCAAGATTGTTTTTATGAAATAGTTAAAACATTTCAATATTGTAAATTTGCTCATTTCAAATTTTTGAATCTATTCAATTACCCTTTACATATATATCACTGAGATGAAAGGTTCTAAACTCTAGATGGTGTCCCTTTTCTGGCACAGTTTCACACGTGGTCTGCATTATCAGCCTACAGGCAGAAATAGCCTTCGTGCCAGATCCAGTATATGCGACAAAGATATAGAAAAGAGCTTTGCAAAGTCAATTTAATAATTAACTCTCGAGTCTTCTTGTACAGGGCTGGTCGGCCAGTGCGGTGCATGCTGGATAGAGATGAAGACATGCTGATAACTGGTGGCCGTCACCCCTATCTAGGGCGCTATAAGGTAAGAACCCCCGACTGTAATGCAGGGTTTGAGTCCCCTGTGAAGTGTGAGTATGGAACCCAATGGCAAGCTGTGGATAAGGAAATCAGGAGACGATGGAGAGTAAGCAATCTTTTTTAGTGAATCATGAATAGTAACTGAAGTCCAGAAAATAATACAGTCAAAAGGTCAGAATGAAATTCGTAGGCAAGTCCCAGAAAGAACAACTGGAAATAACGAAGATGATGGCGTGGTCAATGGTACAATCCGAGTCGAAGGGTTGTAGAAGGAGGCGGAGTCGGTGGCACAATCCGGGTCGAAGGGTTGAAGAAGGCAGCGTAGTCGGTGGCACAATCCGGGTTGAAGAAGGCAGCATAGTCGGTGGCACAATCCGGGTCGAAGAGTCGTAGATAACGTGGTCAAGGATACGAGGAGCACTAGGAAACTGAGGCGGAAGGCACAGTAGAACTTGGTTAATGAGCTGGGAAGGAAGGCGGAATTAAATAGGGTTCATGGGATCATGGAAATACCTTTCACCTGGGTATTGTAGGTGGAGTTGAGGTACCTGGAATTTTGGTAGGTCAATGGGAGGCATTCGAGGATCTCCAGAGCAGGTGTCATGCAGTACCCCTAATCGGCCAGCCGAGGGCGCCAGAGTACCCGGTTTTATACTACTTAGGAGAGTTTGTTCTCGCGCGTGCGCACTTTCCTCTTCGGGACTCGGATTCAGTCGGCGGCGTCTCCTGGCTCTCCCTCTCCATCCTGCGGACCAGGAACTTGGAGCGACGCGCCACGAGGGATCTCGGGTGAGTAGGGCACCTCTCCCAGCATGGCGGCCTGGACCGGGAGTGGGCCGTGGAGCAGGGCATGACACCGACACACTGATCATTGTGTGTTTGTAGAACCATAAACTTAATTTTCCTGCTACAACTTATTGGAGAACAGGTAGTGAAGTCTAAAAAACGAATCCGGAAGACCTGGTTCTCATGATTCTGCACTAAATAATGTTTTCTTAAGCTGGCAATGTGGCTGTTATCAAGACTTGCCAACCCTACTCAGCGCCAAATTTTACCATCATACTTTGCTTTAATATCTGGTCTTCGCAGCGAGACAACGTGACCGATGTTTCCTCACTTTCCACCTCCAGGCGATGGGGACCAGATAATGATTGATGCACTTTGTCACTGCAGGTCGGATTCACGAAAAATGGGAAAGTGACGGCTTTAGAGGTCTCTTACTACTCAAACTCCGGCAACACACTGGATCTCTCCGAATCAGTAAGGATTTTACACGTTAAAGCGATATTCTATTGAAAACAGATCGCTTTTTTTGTTGGTTTTCCTCAACTTTTCTCCATCGCCGCGCTTTGCTCCGCCTCTTCGGCTCAGGGTCTCCCGAACCCGGAAGTCCCTTACGCTTTACTACACAAATTGGGTGGATACACAAATTGTGTAGTGTAGGAAGTTCAGAACCGCAAACCGTGCCCCGTAGTGATGCACACTTTACGTACACAGGTCCCATAGCGCCTGCGCAGAGCGATGGATCGGAGCTGCACGCGCATGCACACATCTGATCCATCGGCTGCCTCTCTGAGAAGCTCGCTACAGCGATTGGTCTCCGAGGGTGACGTCGGCTGCTCTCTGTGTGTGGCATCACTAGCGACCAATCTGGTGACCGGCAGTAGGGAAATTAAAAGATCCCGGCTGCTGGTGATGTTGGGTGGGGGGAGGAAACTCCTCCACTTCATCCAGTGATTTCACCTGAATGGGGCTGTAGGGAAGGGGGCACTCTACACATACTGACCCCTTTTAAAAAGATGAAATGATCAGGATGAGTAGAGCGTCCCTTTAACTTTTTTATGGAGTTCAAAATGGCCACTAACATTTGTGACCCTCATATTACACATTAGTGTGTAAAGTCAGTTTCCAAATTCAGTTGAAAAGTTTATATTTTTAATGATATTTTCAAGATATGCAGGAAATGCTTGGATAGCAATAAAAAATGTGCAGCCATTTTTAAATATGGCCGCCAAACCTAGGAACTGATTCCATAATAGAGGTGGCCAAGCATAGCGGCCAGTCTGAGATGCCCCATTGGGATGTTTCATTACGTACCCAGATTGCGCACCTACACAACTTGTGTAGCATAGGATCTGGAAATTGTGCACACTTTACGTACACAAGTTCCATAGCGCCTGCTACTCAATCGGTGTTTTTTTGATAAAAAAATTATAGATTTTTTAAAAATATCAGCTGATTTAGTTGAAAAAAAGTCAGCTGGAGCCAATATCCTGGCTGGGTGGAGTAGAGGTAACATCACTGCTCTGCGTGGAGAGAGACTGTGGAGACATGGGTTCGATCCCAGCAAGAGCACCTCTCCAGTAAGTGTCCTTGGGCAAGACACCTAACGGTACAGACTCGCCACCCAGGACATACTTGAAAATGAGAGAAATCTCAATGTATCCTTCCTGGGAAAATACTTTCTCCAAAAAAAATAAAAACAATTCGAAAAATGCTGCTGGTCTGAAAAAAAACAAAAACCTGGTGTTTGGTAGAACGTCCGAAAAAGCTTTTTTTGGGTCGCCATTGTACAGATTTGTGCCTTTAAACAAGTCTATTAGATTTCCAGGCGCGGAACCCGAGGGAATTAAAGTAAAAAAAAAATTTAAACATTGGATATTTCTATTTGTCGGTACTTTTTTAGCATTTGAAATGTTTGGGGAAATCGGCATACTGATTAATTCGAATTGAATCTCTAAAAGCTGATATTTCCATTAAAAGTTTAGCCGCGAGAGCTGAAATCCCATCCGAATATTTACCGGGAATCGAAATGCCGGCAAACCCACGTCTGAATCTCCCGAACTGAAAAAGTGGCTGAAAGTCGGACGGAAAATTCCTCGATTTCGGCCATTGGGCCTAATTAAATGGAGCCCTAAGTCAGGGTATGATCTCATACTTTCCTGATGCCATGATACATCCTATGCCTCAGTCCCTGATGTCCCAGTTGGGAAAGGAAAAGTCTCTCATTCCCTCTAGACCATGGCTGTCAAACTCTGACCGCCCCCAAAGATGTTTCTGAACT
The DNA here is from genome assembly GCA_009667805.1 of Leptobrachium leishanense. Lineage (NCBI taxonomy): Eukaryota > Metazoa > Chordata > Amphibia > Anura > Megophryidae > Leptobrachium > Leptobrachium leishanense. Next base: position 352,450,462 of record CM019066.1, on the reverse strand, counting down.
ACAACTCCCAAGATTCTCTGGCCATCCATTGCATTGTCAGAAATCTGGGAATTGAAGGCATCAAAATCTGAGAGGGGCTGGAAGTTTGACAGCCCTGCTCTAAAGTATCATGGACTCTATCTCTGAAGGCTTCGACGTGTTCAAAGCAAATAGGGCCTTCACCCTGGCATTTCGATAAGTGCGGCAGATTGAGAGTTTTCTTTCCTCTTCCCGGCCCGGAAAAATATCTTTGCTTTGCATCTTATATGTGGAAGAAGCTAAAAAATGCTTGAATGGTTGGACTACTGTAATAACAGAAGGTCTTGGTTCTCTCGCAGGTCATGGATAGGACCTTACTCCACATGACCAACGCCTACAAGATTCCCAACATCCTAGGCATGGGGTACCTTTGTAAGACTAACCTACCATCCAACACCGCATTTCGTGGTTTCGGGGGACCCCAGGGGATGCTGGTCGCCGAGTGTTGGATAGACGACATCGCCCAGATATGTAAAATGCCACCAGAGCAAGTACGTGACGCATTTGGTTTCTGAAAGTTTCAAAGCTCCAGATCCCAACAACCATAATAGTAAAAAATGCCTAAAATTTGCATAATTATCATTTGACTGAGCATTCAATTCAGTTTGCCCCAAAGCTTGGTGCTCCAGGTGGCCACCGGCATATACAATGTGCTCTACGACCTCAGTTACACATTATGGGCTGCCTGACCTCAAGTTAAGTTTGTTTCGTTAAAGTTCGTAGAGTTTCAGTCGAATTTCGAATCAAAAATTAATCTTTAATGTAGATTCATGGTAATAATTGCTTGTAAAGATAATAACAAAGTCCTACTTTTGGGCCAAAGCCAAGAGTTTTTGTTCAGATGTATTTTTGGAATCTCTTGGTTTGTTGTTGTTTTATTATTATTAATATATTTGGAATTATGGAGAATCAACAAAACAATAAAAAAAAAATGGGTGACAAAAACAACATTGGGAAAAATATCAACGCAGATGTTTTGACTTAAAATTGTCCCTTACGTCTCGTTTTTCCGTAATTCTTGGCTTGGCGAATGGCCTTCGTCTACGTTCGGGGGAAAAAGTGATATTTGAACTACTGACATGGCGTGTTTTGTTTTATTTTTTTCAAGGTCAGAAGGTTGAATTTGTACGAAGAAGGAGATTTGACTCCTTTCAACCAGAAGTTGGAAGGTTTCACTTTACCTCGGTGCTGGGACGAGTGCCTTAAAAACTCCAACTACCACGAGAGGCGGCTTTCCATAGAAGAGTTCAACAGGTGACAGACGGTCATGAGTTGCTTGGCTCATACACGAAGCAGAACCAGCACACCACCCTTGAGAAACAGGAAACTGATGCTCGAAGTCCTACAGAGGCCAAGTCCCACAACACGTAGTTCACGAGAGATGAATCCATGGGCACTCAGTCTTCCAGCATTGGCAGATTTATTGGAAAAATTGGCAATGTTTCACCCCAACATGGGCCTTTCTCAAGCCTTTGCTTGCTTGGCCCATGTCACACGTGTTGGGCTATTTAATGGAGAGGAAAGGACAATTCCAAACTTATCAAACAAATTTCTAGACATGTGCGTTTCGTTTCGTCCAAATTCGAATTCGTCTGAAAATCCACCATTTTTCGTTTTCGGAAGCACTTCTGAAAACTATACAAGGCCGTCCGAAATCTCGAATCATTCCGAAAGAACGAATCCAAATGATCCGAAACGGAAACAAAAAAAAAATCTATGCAATTCAAGGCAAAGCAATGGGTTAATGGGCATTGGGCATCTCACACGACACAGCATACTGTATGTCCCAGCAAAGGGTTAATGGGGACATCTCACAGGGTCCCCTGTATCTTTTTCTTTTTTTTACAGTTACTTTTTGTTTTTATTCATAAAATTATATGAAATGGAAACGAATCGATCTGAAATTTCGAATCGGTCAGAAAGAGCGAATCAATAACTATCTGAAATGATCCGAAACAAAAGGGAAATCGATCCTGGATGATCCGAAACGAAAAATACCGCTGTGCACATGTCTACAAATTTCTCTAATTCTTCTTCATTCCAAAGCCAGATTGGCTTTGAAAATGTGAACCACACAATGGTCGCACTTTACGAAGTTCCATTGTGAGTTTAGGGTACGTTTAACCCCCCCCCCCCGGAATTTTTAGTATAACAATACAGTTAAAGCAGCGCGTTTTAACATCCGGTAAACTGTAAAACGCACCATGTCACCGTATTGTTTACATATATCATGCAGGTCCTATAGGAGGTGTTGTTTTAGGAGTTAATAACATAGGGAGAACCCTGTTTGGGAGGAAAGGGCTGCGCCATTAATAGAAACCAAAGACTCTAATTGTGTTTTGTTTCACACGGTATAATGGGAATAAGCGCAGATGACTATTTTCTCCTTGTTATGTTTTAACACTGTTATCATACATGGTTTAGACAAAGACATTCTTATGTCCAGAGTCACGTGCCGCAGCATGGCCACAGAAAGGAGAGGGGGAAGGGGGGACTCTACAGCAAGTAGTCTACAGTTCTATTTATTTAAGAAAAGGGCTTATTAATTAAGTGGTATATTTTGATAAGCTTTTATATGTATAGAACAGGGAAATTATTATTTATCAACGGGGAAAGAAAAGTGATTTTTGCACACATATGTTTAAATTCTGTGCCCATCCAGGGCTGGGATAAATCACCACCTCCTATTCTGCTAATGTAATGGAATGGTACTGAAAGGGTTACTAAGTGGTCAAAAAAAGCACGTTTAATCACAATTTAGTTATTTTATTGGGTGCAATTAAATCGTTTAGTTGGGGTAATTAATTGACTTGCTTGTTCTATGTGCGTTCTAATTGGCCTAGCATGGGCTGGACCAGGGTGCTCGTTTTTCACTGTCGCACGTTTCACTTGGCGTTTAAAGAGTCCATGGCTATATCTCCATTGCCAAAAAGACTGCGGCTTCACCCTGAAGCTGCAGGTCTTCGTGAATATCTGATTATTTTTTTTAGGTGTGTCTTCCTGTCGGAAAATCTGGGTCCACTATCTACTGATAGTTAATCCAGCCCATCGATTGGATACAGATATCCTAATTAATAAATCCTTATCCTTACCTACAAAACCCTCACTAACTCAGCTCCCCACTACCTGTCCTCACTAATCACCAAATACACCCCAGCCCGCTCCCTAAGGTCAAACAGTGACCTGCGCCTAGCTTCTCCCCGCATCACCTCTTCCCATGATAGACTGCAGGATTTCTCACGCGCAGCCCCCACTCTCTGGAACGCTCTCCCTCGTACTGTCAGACGTTCCCCTAACTTCTCTTCCTTCAAACGCTCCCTTAAAACGTTCCTATTTAGGGAAGCCTACCACCCAACTCACTGACGCAACCATCAATCACTCTCACCTTGCAGTCCTCTCCTCCTGTTTCCAACCCCAACCCTCCTAGATTGTGAGTTCCTACGGGAATAGGGCCCTCATCTCCTCCTGTACTGTTTGTCAAATGTTGTTCAATGTATTGTAACCCTGTCTATACTGTGCTTATTGTACAGCGCTGCGGAATATGCTGGCGCTTTATAAATAAAGAATAATAATAATAATCGCTCACCCGTTGTCACCTGTCAGTCGTCGGTGGCACTGTGGCAGCTCCAAGCTCTGTGCCAACAGTTTGACTGACAGGGGAGTCTGACGGGAAGTTATTCTTTTATTCAAAACTCCGTCAAATTAGAACCTACTGTATCTTGGCAGCTTTTAAATCTTGTTATGAAGTTGCGAGCACCATGACCGGCTCTCCGTGATTTTCCATTCCCTGTTTCAGTGGATTATATCCAAAATGCATATAAAATAGTGGTCCGCCTCCATCCTGGAAAGTCAGGAAATGATCTGAGAATTGTCTTGTTGCAGGCAGCACCGCTGGAAGAAAAGGGGCATGGCCATAATCCCCACCAAGTTCGGCATAAGCTTTACGCTCACCTTACTCAACCAGGTCTGTCCGCTTTCATCTTTATTATTAATAATATAAATGTGCATTAAGAGCAGATTTCTAAAGAAGATCTTCATAAAAGATAATATATCTATACACAAACACAAGTCCCGCCGCACACCGTGCCTCTTGTAGCCTTATCTAATCATTCCATCCTCCCTTTCACTAAACTGTTAAATACTGTAGATTAAATAAACAACAGCCACAAAGTAAAACTTTTGCCCAAATTTTGGTAAATGTTGCATCATGGGAAAAATCCACAAAATAGAAACAGGAGATAAAAAACACATTTTATTTTTCCTTTGCACATGCAATAACTTAAAACCAAAGAAATACAGCTGCATTTGGTTAATAAACAGGGTTATTCATAGACCACGAAAAGTCACCGCGATTTGTCGATCCCATTTCGGCGACCCTGCGGTATATTCAGCAAGCACCACAGGGCCGTTGTAGTGTAGGGATGGAATTTACATATAAGATCCAATGAATGATAATAAAAAGGGCTGTTTACAGAAAAAAGAAACAACGATTTTTGAAAAAAAAACAGAAAAAATTATTTCACTAAAATATCCCGAAAAATGCCTAAAAGATCTTAAAAAAACTAAAAATAAAAATACTTTTTACTGCAGAATATTATAATAAACGGCGTTCGGTTACCTTTCTTGGCCATTCGGCTATCCAGAGAGCAGGCAGTTCGCCAAATCCTGGCGAATTGCCTGCACATACGGTGCCTGTTCGTTGCCTGTTCGAGGGCAGTGAAATCCCCATAGAGAAGCAATGCTTCGGCTATTCAGAGAACACAAACCAGCAGTGAAAGGTTCCCCTAATGCCCTGCCAATCGGTGATTTAATTCGACAGGTTTATTCAGGCGAATCCCATAGGCTTCAATGTTAAAAATATTCCCGTTTTAATTCAATATCTAATAAACCATTCATTATAAAATTCTGCAGTAAAAAGTCTCTTTATTTATAGATATTTTTAGGATATTTTAAGCATTTTTCTGGATTTCTCTTTTTTTAAAAAAAAAAATCAGATTTTTTTTTAAACTTTTATCTGTAACAGCCCTTTTTCTGATCATTCATTGGATTATATGTAAATTTCAGACATTTTCGCTCAGGAGTTTCTTACAAACAGCGTTTCACTTTTCAAACATTCAAGCAAACTGTTTTTTTCTAACTTATTCACCTCCTTCGTCTGCGGTGTCGGCTTTTTTCCAGCGGCTGCGCTGCGTGTGATCGACTCCTGCTCGGGTTTTTCTGGCATTTTTGGCGGGTTAATCCCGATTGTTTTTGTGGGTTTTTGGCGTGCATTCGCTGGGTTTTGCGGCTAGTTTTCGTCGGGTTAATCCAGATGTTTTTGCAGGTTTCGGCGTGCATTCGCCGGGTTTTGTGGTTCGTTTTCATCAGGTTTCCCTGCAATACGGGGACTCTGTGTTGTTTGCTGAATACACCGCTGGGTCGCCGAAATGGGATCGGCAAAACCAACCGAATTGAAGAGAACGAAAAGTCACCAAACGTGCGGTGACTTTTCGATTCTCTTTGAATTACCCTGCTAGAATTTTCACTTCTCCAAAAGTTCTCCAGAGTTTCACCTTTCTCTGAATAAACCTGTATGGACCCCATTACATTCTTCGCGCACAATTTTGCGCGGGCGCAAAGACGCGATAACACGAGGGGGAAAACCCTTTGCGCTGAACGTTGTATTACAACGTCCGCGAAAAACTGTGCGTTAACGTTTAACGCTGATGGACCTGCGCGAGCATAATGAACTGTGCGCGTCCTACACTTAACATTGTGAGCGCCAATGCGTTTGTGCGCTGGTACGCGCATGGTATTACAATCTATGCCCATAATTTAACGGACAACATTTGCGCGCATAATTTTAACGTCTTTGAAAAGCTGGTGGTAACAACCTGACCGCACCAAACTGCGGATTCACAACGGAGAACGTCGATGCGCAGGTTTTTTTTTACTAGATCCGTCAAAAATGATGCTTAATGCTGTGCGCAAAAAAATCCTGCGCTGCGCGAGGGTTTTTGCGTTAGGAATGTAATCGGGCTCTATGTGTTTTATAATGTGTTTGTTTTATAATGTGTTTTTTTATTTGTAATGCACAAGTGATCTAGTGACAGTTTATGTAAGTGGTCGTGTCCCTTTAAGTACTTACAGGTATATAGTATCTTTTTTATTTTTCAGGCCGGTGCTCTGGTTCTTATATACACAGACGGGTCTGTTCTGCTCACTCATGGCGGGACAGAAATGGGCCAAGGGCTTCACACCAAAATGATCCAGGTGGGTGATTGTAACCTGCGCACATAAGGCTGTATATTTGGATTTGATGACTGGTCACATATCTAATGTTAATGGCACTAGCTCTTCTCAGTCAATATAAACCATAAGTAGGGATGGTGTTAGGATTCCAGGCACTCTTTGCTTCCATCTCCGCCCCATTGACCCCATCAGCCCATCTGACCCTCCTTACCTCTAGGAGTCCATTGAGGGGAGTCACTCGTTCCATGGGCTGATTCAGCACCGCATGCTCACACAGGGAGCAGCACCGCGTGATCACACAGGGAGCAGCACCGCGTGATCACACAGGGAGCAGCACCGCGTGATCACACAGGTAGCAGCACCGCGTGATCACACAGGGAGCAGCACCGCCTGATCAGACAGGGAGCAGCACCGCGTGATCACACAGGGAGCAGCACCGCGTCGATCACACAGGGAGCAGCACCGCCGCTGATCACACAGGGAGCAGCACCGCCTGATCACACAGGGAGCAGCACCGCGTGATCACACAGGGAGCAGCACCGCGTGATCACACAGGGAGCAGCACCGCCTGATCACACAGGGAGCAGCACCGCGTGATCACACAGGGAGCAGCACCGCGTCGATCACACAGGGAGCAGCACCGCGTGCGCACACAGGGAGCAGCACCGCCTGATCACACAGGGAGCAGCACCGCCTGATCACACAGGGAGCAGCACCGCATGCTCACACAGGGAGCAGCACCGCCTGATCACACAGGGAGCAGCACCGCCTGATCACACAGGGAGCAGCACCGCGTGATCACACAGGGAGCAGCACCGCCTGATCACACAGGGAGCAGCACCGCATGCTCACACAGGGAGCAGCACCGCGTGATCACACAGGGAGCAGCACCGCCTGATCACACAGGGAGCAGCACCGCCTGATCACACAGGGAGCAGCACCGCCTGATCACACAGGGAGCAGCACCGCCTGATCACACAGGGAGCAGCACCGCGTGATCACACAGGGAGCAGCACCGCGTGATCACACAGGGAGCAGCACCGCGTCGATCACACAGGGAGCAGCACCGCATGATCACACAGAGAGCAGCACCGCGTGATCACACAGAGAGCAGCACCGCGTGATCACACAGAGAGCAGCACCGCGTGATCACACAGGGAGCAGCACCGCGTGATCACACAGGGAGCAGCACCGCCTGATCACACAGGGAGCAGCACCGCGTGATCACACAGGGAGCAGCACCGCGTGATCACACAGGGAGCAGCACCGCGTGATCACACAGGGAGCAGCACCGCGTGATCACACAGGGAGCAGCACCGCCTGATCACACAGGGAGCAGCACCGCGTGATCACACAGGGAGCAGCACCGCGTGATCACACAGAGAGCAGCACCGCGTGATCACACAGGGAGCAGCACCGCCTGATCACACAGGGAGCAGCACCGCCTGATCACACAGGGAGCAGCACCGCCTGATCACACAGGGAGCAGCACCGCCTGATCACACAGGGAGCAGCACCGCCTGATCACACAGGGAGCAGCACCGCCTGATCACACAGGGAGCAGCACCGCCTGATCACACAGGGAGCAGCACCGCGTGATCACACAGGGAGCAGCACATACAGAGAGGCCGGAACATGAAAAAAAGATAGAGGTGTATTTCCTCTTTCCGACTGGCTGCTACCAATGGCAATGCATGGGGTGATCGAGGAGGCTGCTCCTGGGCCACTGGAGTTCTGGCCACACTCACCTCCATCTTTCCTCTGCAACAAGACAACAAGCCACACTCACCTCTATAACCTAAGCTCCCTCCATCTTTGTGCCCTCACCCTCCTTGGCACTCTTGCCCACACTAATCATGACCTCTGTGCCTGTTGAAGAAGTGTGTATGCCGGCCTCCTGCCAAGGGACCGTGGACCAATGTGGCTAAGCCAACTCTCAAAGACATAAGCCATAGTGGGCAGCTAAGGCTAGGGACAGATGAGCGCATTTTCTGCGGCCACCGTCAAAATGTACGTCGATGCGTGCGCACGCATTTTTTCACGGAATAAGCTTAAGTGGTCAGACGATGCGCAATTCTGGACGTATTTCATGACGATGGGGTGAAAAGAAGTCTAGGGAAATCCGGCTGTTTGAACGTTATGTTGGCCGCACACTAGCAGCGTCTGACATCTCCTAATCACGCACACACGCTGCTATGCGGCCGCAGCGCACTCTGTACGTCAGTACCAGCGGTTTAACGTTCTCGAAAAAATGCGTTCATTTTCCACTTGCGTTGCGCGGCCGGACTTTTGTGCGACCGTACTTCGTATATTGGCTGTCATTGCCCGTCATCTGCTGCTAGTGCGGCCGTGATTATGTGCGCCAGAACGCGCGTTCGCACTGCCTCAGTCTGACCCTAGCCTAAGGGTTAACATGTCAACGGTTAATGTCTTAGTAACCTGATTGCATTTTAGGAGTTTGGGAAGTTGGAGATTGAAGTACATAAGCATCACGTAAATAATCACGTAAATCCAATAAATTCGGCACCACAGGCCAATTGACAGCGAAATACGATGCTGCCTGTGCTGCCGAACCGAAATTATCTCATAGAATTATTGAAATGAATGATTCCTATATACAGATTATTACTGAAGTGCAGTGAAATAAATCCCTGGGACTCAGAATATTCACCCAGAGACCCTGAACATTCACCCAGAGACCCTGAACATTCACCCAGAGACCCGGGACATTCACCCAGAGACCCGGGACATTCACCCAGAGACCCGGGACATTCACCCAGAGACCCGGGACATTCACCCAGAGACCCTGAACATTCACCCAGAGACCCTGAACATTCACCCAGAGACCCTGAACATTCACCCAGAGACCCGGGACATTCACCCAGAGACCCGGGACATTCACCCAGAGACCCGGGACATTCACCCAGAGACCCTGAACATTCACCCAGAGACCCGGGACATTCACCCAGAGACCCGGGACATTCACCCAGAGACCGGGACATTCACCCAGAGACCCTGAACATTCACCCAGAGACCCTGAACATTCACCCAGAGACCCTGAACATTCACCCAGAGACGGGACATTCACCCAGAGACCCGGGACATTCACCCAGAGACCCGGGACATTCACCCAGAGACCCTGAACATTCACCAGAGACCGGGACATTCACCCAGACCCGGGACATTCACCCAGAGACCGGGACATTCACCCAGAGACCGGGACATTCACCCAGAGACTCTGAACATTCACCCAGAGACCCTGAACATCCACCCAGAGACCCTGAACATCCACCCAGAGACCTGAACATTCACCCAGAGACCCTGAACATTCACCCAGAGACCCGGGACATTCACCCAGAGACCCTGAACATTCACCCAGAGACCCGGGACATTCACCCAGAGACCCGGGACATTCACCCAGAGACCCGGGACATTCACCCAGAGACCCGGGACATTCACCCAGAGACCCGGGACATTCACCCAGAGACCCGGGACATTCACCCAGAGACCCGGGACATTCACCCAGAGACTCTGAACATTCACCCAGAGACCCTGAACATCCACCCAGAGACCCTGAACATCCACCCAGAGACCCTGAACATCCACCCAGAGACCCTGAACATTCACCCAGAGACCCTGAACATCCACCCAGAGACCCTGAACATTCACCCAGAGACCCTGAACATTCACCCAGAGACCCTGAACATTCACCCAGAGACCCGGGACATTCACCCAGAGACCCGGGACATTCACCCAGAGACCCGGGACATTCACCCAGAGACCCAGAGACCCTGGACATTCACCCAGAGACCCGGGACATTCACCCAGAGACCCGGGACATTCACCCAGAGACCCAGAGACCCTGGACATTCACCCAGAGACCCTGGACATTCACCCAGAGACCCTGAACCAGCGGCAGACTGACAACACATGGGGCCCCAGGCAATAGGAAATAATAGGGCCCCTTGTGCCACACCCACCCACAAACCATGCCCACAATAAGCTCCACCCACATTTGTGTTATACTAGCATCCAGGGCAGCCATCAGAAATGATGGGGCCCCTTACTGAACCTCACGATGGGGCCCCCCCGTAAACTTCTTCAACCTCTAAAATTCTTTCGCCCCCTTCCACAACAAAATAAGGACATAACACAGCTCCACAGCAATAAAACTCACAGTAATGTGCGGTGTGTATGAACGTATCACAGAGCTCCACAGCAATAAAACTCACAGTAATGTGCCGATTTATTCAACCCCCCAGCATTTAATTTTTCATCTTATTATCCCCCAAAAAAGGTAAGCGGTGTACAGATAGATTATAGTAGGATTGGTGTCCAGAGAAGTAGACAGAAGCAATAGTCCTTCTATTTTAAGGGAGTAACTCAGTAATTGAATATAGGTACATAGATTATCCCCCCAGCATTTCATTTGTTTGATTATTACCGCCCGCATTTCATTAGTCAGATCATTCCCCCCATTTCATTACAGATCATCCCCCCCATTTCATTACAGATCATCCCATTTCATTACAGATCATTCCCCCCATTTCATTACAGATCATTTCCCCCATTTCATTACAGATCATTCCCCCATTTCATTACAGATCATTCCCCCATTTCATTACAGATCATTCCCCCATTTCATTACAGATCATTCCCCCATTTCATTAGAAAGATCATTCCCCCATTTCATTAGAAAGATCATTCCCCCATTTCATTACAGATCATTCCCCCATTTCATTAGACAGATCATTCCGCCCATTTCATTACAGACCATTCTCCCCATTTCATTACAGATCATTCCCCCATTTCATTAGAAAGATCATTCCCCCATTTCATTAGAAAGATCATTCCCCCATTTCATTAGAAAGATCATTCCCCCCATTTCACTACAGATCATTCCCCCCATTTCATTACAGACAATTCTCCCCATTTCATTACAGATCATTCCCCCATTTCATTAGAAAGATCATTCCCCCATTTCATTACAGATCATTCCCCCCATTTCATTAGATCATCCCCCCATTTCATTAGTCAGATCATTCCCCCATTTCATTACAGACCCCCCCATTTCATTACAGATCTTTCCCCCCATTTCATTACAGATCATTCCCCATTTCATTAGACAGATCTCCCCCACCCATTTCATTACACAGATCATTCAAGGTATCCACCATCTCAACAAAGGCGTACGACATCATACCCCAGGCTGCCATGATCTTGCAAATGTATTTTTATGTCTGCATTTATTATTTTCTGATTAGTCTTTTGAAATATTTTGAATCTCCCTCCATTTTAGATAGATAGAAAAAATCTGTGTTTCCCTCCTCCTCCTCCCCCTCATGTTTGTTTAATTGAGGCTATCTGCATTATCACCAACCTCATTCACTTTCCACAGCATACTCCATCACAGACTGACCTCCATTCCTCCCCAACCAACCCACCCTCCCAGAGCTGGTCCCTAATATCAAGCATCCTTTCCAGCTGTCTCCACTTCTCTCCCTAATTACCCTTACTAAAACCAAAAAATCTGGTCCATTTCATGCAATCCCTCTGACCACCAGTTTCACCTTCCCTCTGCTCCCTAGTCCCTTAGAGTGTAAGCTCATGGGATGTCTTTTTGTTTAAAGTGATATATAACCTGGACAGTTATCCGATGACCAGGGTTTTATTTCCTCTTGTATCATGTAAGTCTGCTGTTTGTGCATCCCCATTGTAAAGCGTTATGGAATTTGTTGGCGCTGTAGAAGTACTTGTAACTGTAACTAACTTTGTATTTCTGTAACAATTCAATGTTCTTGAACCCAGGACATACTTGAAAACGAGAGAAATCTCAATGTATCCTTCCTGGTATAATCCTTTATAAGTAAATAAATAAATAAATTCCCCCATTTCATTACAGATCATTCCCCCCATTTCATGACAGATCATTCCCCCCATTTCATTACAGATCATTCCCCATTTCATTAGGCAGCTCTCCCCCCATTTCATTAGACAGATCTTTTCCCCCCATTTCATTACAGATCATTCCCCCCATTTCATTACAGATCTTTTCCCCCCATTTCATTAGACAGATCATTCCCCCATTTCATTACAGATCTTTTCCCCCCATTTCATTAGACAGATCATTCCCCATTTCATTAGAGATAATTCCCCCCGCATTTCATTACAGATCATTTCCCCCCATTTCATTAGTCAGATCATTCCCCCCCATTTCATTACAGATCATTCCCCCCCATTTCATTAGACAGATCATTCACCCCCATTTCATTACAGATCATTCCCCCCCCCCATTTCATTAGACAGATCATTCACCCCCATTTCATTACAAATTGCTGCGTGCCTACCTGGGGCCCCACGTTCTAAAACAGAAAGAGTGCACGCTGGATTGACGCGCATCACGTGAGGGGGTGGCATCAATCCAGCGTGCACTCTTCCTGTTTTAGAACATGGGGCCCCAGGTAGGCACGCTGCAGGGTCGCGGACGCGGCGGTTAGGTAGTGTGCTGCTGGGTCGGCTGCCACGGACACCCTGAGATGACCTTCCCTTTGGGACTTGCCTACAAAAACCGGGCCCCTACCTGAGACCCTGAACATTCACCCAGAGACCCTGAACATTCACCCAGAGACCCTGAACATTCACCCAGAGACCCTGAGATTGATTTCAAATCATCCGATGCTTTCTTACAAGATACAAACCAATGCTTAACTCTATGACTTCTTTTCCGTCACTCTTTATGTCCAGCAGTGAAATTGTTTTGTCTCTTTGCAGGTTGCGAGCAAAGCCTTGAAAATACCAACCTCCAAAATATTTATAAGTGAGACCAGCACCAACACTGTCCCCAATACCTCTCCCACCGCGGCGTCGGCCAGCTCTGATCTCAATGGAATGGCCATATATGTGAGGGTCTCTTATTATCTGTGAAGGAAACTACGTGAGAGTGTATTATCCCTACAGCAACATATAGGAATGCGTAATATGCAGAGAAAACTATTGGGACATGTGCAATATGGAATCTACACAGCCTGGCCAATATAAACTCACACCCTGTAATATCTGGTTGTGTCGCCATTTGCTGTGATTGCGGCACGCATTCGCCGCGGCATTGTGTCGATAAGCTCATGCGATGTCACAGCATTTATTCCCGTCCAAAGTGGCATTAATTTGTGGCCAAGATCTTGTATTGATGATGGGAGAGTCGCGGCGCTGCCTAAAGTCTTCTCCAGCACATTATCCCAAAGATCAACCTCAATGGGGTTAAGGTCTGGACTGTGTGGTGGCCAATCCATGTGTGAAAATGATGTCTCATGCTCCCTCAACCACTCTCGCACAATTTGAGCCCGATGAATCCTGGCATTGCCATCTTGGAATATGCCCGCTGTGCCATCAGGGGAGAAAAAACCCATTGATGGAAAAACCTGCTCATTCAGTATATTCAGGGAGTCACATGACCTCATTTTATGCTGAAACCTATTAATCACTGCAGTAATTACCCAATGGAAGGCGAGCACCGATTGGCTGACTTACATCCAGGGGGTGACTTTTATTTTGGTCAGGCGGTGTAAAAGGGACATGATTGCGCTTTGTTACAAAATGAAACACACACCTCTAATATAAAATATGAACTATGAGTAGGTGACCTCTACACTCCTTACTAATGGAACGCATGGTCAGTTTAGTCAAGAAGAGCAAAAGTTTGTGATGAATCGTAGATATTTTCAGACCAGTTCATTTCCCCAATGCCATAATTATCATTTGAATTTAATGTGAAATTCTCTGATTACTGTGAGTGTGCCTCTGACCTGCTTAGATACAGTGTAATCGGGATGTCTTTCCATGCAGAACGCTTGTCAGAAGCTGCTGAAACGATTGGAGCCTTATAAACAGTCTAATCCTACAGGAACATGGGAAAACTGGGTACGTAATGAAGCATCCCAATGGGGTGTCTCAGACTGCCCGCTATGCTTGGTCACCTCTATTAAGGAATCAGTTCCTAGGTTTGGCGGCCATATTTAAAAATGGCTGCACATTTTTTAATGCTATCCAAGCATTTACTGTGTATTTTGCAAATCTTTTTAAAAATATAAGCTTTTCAACTGAATTTTGAAACTGACTTTACACAATAATGTAAGCTCCAAAAAGATGGAGGATCACACGTCACAAACGTTCAAGGTCGTTTTGAATTCGTAAAACAAAGTTAAAGAGACGCTCTACTCATCCTGACTATGTCATCTTCTTAACCTCCGCTGGCGGTTAGATTTTTTTATAAATTTCGTGTTCAAAAACGGTCTATTTCCCCCCCCCCAGCGGCATCCCGAGTGTGGCTCGGAGGTTAAATTCCTATGCTGGAAGTGGTAACCCCGAGACACACTCGGGATGCCGCTGGATACATCACCTGTCCCAGCGCTCCCTCTATGTCCCCCCAGCTGCCTCCTCCGGCGATCGCGATTTCATACTTCCTGGTTTCCTCCTCGCGAGAAGGAATCCAGGAAGTAAAATGGCGCGATCGCCGGAGGAGACTGCGAGGATCAGCGAGGGAGCGCAGGTACAGGTGATGTATGCAGCCTGAGTGTGGCTCGGTGTTACTGCTTTCAGCGGTTAAATTTAACCCCGAGCCACACTCGAGAACACCGTCAGGGAGGTTAAAGTGGTCAGGATGTGTAGAGTTGCCTCCTCCCTACAGCCCCATTCTGGTGAAATCACTAGGTGAAATGGAGGAGTTTCCCCCCCCCCCCATCCAAAGTCACCAGCAGCTGGAATATTTTAATTTCCCAGCTGCCGGTCACTAGTGATGTCGCACACAGAGAGTGGCCCACGTCACCCTCTGAGACCAATCGTTGTAGTGAGCGTTCCCAGACAGGCAGCTGATGGTGGATCAGATCTGTGCATGCGCGTGCAGCTCTGATCCATCGCTCTGCGCAGGCGCTACAGAACTTGTTCATGTAAAGCACGCTGCAAAATTTTCAGATCCTACACTTTGCAACTTGCGCATCCACCCAAATCGTGTAGTAAAAAGTCAGGAGCTTCTGGGTTCATGAGACCCTGAGCCGTAGAGGAGGAGCAACGCCCGGCGAGGGAGAAAAGGGGAGTAAAGTCACCCAAAAATAGAAAAAATAATTAACCTCCCTGGCGGTGTTCCCGAGTGTCTCGGGGGTTCAATTTCAACGCTGAGAGCGGTAACCCCGAGACACACTCGGGCTGTATACATCACCTCTCCCTGCGCTCCCTCGCTGATCCTCACAGTCTCCTCTGGCGATCGCAGTGTTTTACTTACTGGATTCCTTCTCGCGAGGAGGAAACCAGGAAGTATGAGGTTGCGGTCGCCGGAGGAGACTAGGCTTGTGCACCGATTTTTTTTTTTTCGGTTCGATTCGGTTCGGCTCGTTCGGATGTTTAAACTTTTCGATTCGGCTCGTTTCGACCGATTTCTGTTTCGATTCGGTTCGGTTCGACTCGTTTTTCGTGTACATTTTTTTTTCGGAATATCGACCATTTTTCGTATTTTCGGGTCACTTTGCTCGTTTTTTGTATCGACTTTTCGAGATTTTCGTATTTTTCGGAACCTCTGTTCTCCTCGTTTCAAAGTTTGGTAGTCCCTGAACCAAAGAGGAGGAGCTGCTCGCGTGTAAATTCACTTATATATAGCAGAGGCTGTCAGCAGGATCTGCCCAATTATTTAGAGGAAAAAAATATGAACTGTTTTTTACAGTTTCTGTTATATGGTTAGGGTAGGATCTTGGGTTCCTGCAGAGGTTTGGCCAGGACAGGTGTTAACCTCTTAATTAACCTCAACCAGAGATGTCCTTTTGGTTTAAGTCTTGGACATAGAGTATTGAAGATCACTCCTGAATTTCCAACAACTTTGAAGTAGACAGTCATCATCGAATTTCAGAATAAAACAGCTGGAACCGAAATCACGAATGGAACCGAAATCATGAATAGAGTGAAAATAAATTTCGATTTGACACATTTCAAGTCCATTCGAAAATTCCGAAAATATTTCGTTTCGGCTCGGAAAACTTTTCGGATCTGCCATTTTCGGATCTAAAAATTTTCGGAAATTCGGCCGCATCCGAAAACACGAATCGGGAAATTTCGTGAAAATTCCGAAACCCGAAACGCACATCCCTAGAGGAGACTGCGGGGACATCGAGGGAGCGCAGGGAGAGGTAATTTATCCAGCGGTATCCCGAGTGTTGCTCGGGGTTACCGCTTCCAGCGTAGGAATTTAACCCCGAGCCACACTTGGGTGCCGCTAGGGGGGGCAAAAAAAATAAATAAATTGAACGCTTTTAGACAGTGAATTTCAAAATAAATAGACCGCCAGGGAGGTTAATTGAAATTGGACGGTCAGCAGCCTCTGCCCAATTATTTAAGGGCAAACGAGAACACACTTTTTTTGTAATAGAGTATCTCTGTAAAATTCATGACAGCCTGGTGCTGTTTTACAGATTTTTAATGAAATACTATAAAAATCTTTTTCTGTGTTCCATCCTGAGCCAAATGTGAAACTTTGTGTGTAGCGGCATCTGTGTGATCTACCTGCCGGCGGGTTCTTGGAAAGTCAAGAAGTCGTGTTCCGTGGCGGCCATTTTGAATTATTAGAAAACAATAATAAAATAATAATAGAAAACAATAATAGTCCATTTTCAAAGCGTTTATGAAATACATAATGGTGCAATTTATCCGTATTTACAATATCTTTTCCTGTGCTGAAATCAAGCGCTATTCCTTGGCCGCCGCCATTGTTGCTTCTAATTTGGTTTGTTCTTCTTCCCGTGCTCCAGGTTTTGGCCGCTTACGTGGACAGAGTGAGTCTATCGGCCTCCGGATTTTATAAGTACGTTTTTTAAATCAACAGAACTCAAACAGGGTCGAAATCCCTTAACACTGGGGAAAAAATACTAAAATAATGTAATGGTCAACTCTGGTCCATTGGTGAAGAAGATGTGATGATGCTCCGGCTCCTCTCACCACAAAAAGAGGGGAGAGCAAACCGCTCTCTAAGGCTAGGGTCAAACGAACGCATTATTCGCAGCAACCATCAAAAAGTGCGTCCGAACGCATTGACGTATTTTTTTCACGGAATGTGCAAAAACGGTCAGACGATGCACATTCACGTGCGTGATTTTGTACGGATCGTCAATAAAACACTTTTTGCGTCTGGACTTTATGTTGGCCGGACATTAGCAGCGTCTGACGTCTCCCAATCACGCAAACACGCCGCTAGCGGACGCAGCGCAATCTGTACGTCAGTACTAGCGGTTCTGCGTTCTCGAAAAAATGTGTTCATTTTCCACTTGCGTTGCGCGGCCGGACTTTCGTTCGGCCGTACTTCGTATATTGGCCGTCATTGCGCGTCATTTGCTGCTAGTGCGGCCGTGATTAAGTGCGCCTAAACGCACGTTAAAAATGCGTTAGCCTGACCTCAGCCTTAGGGGTTATTCATGAAGCACCGAACTTACCACCGTAGGGAGCCGAACTGTGAATTTCACGGTACGCTGCAATTTTGTGGCTGTTTGTCTATTCACTAAACTGTCAATTCGCCAAATACTGGCGAAGTGACGGTGACATATGGTGCAGTTCGGTGATCTTCTTCGGCAGCAGCGAAATTGTTCCATAGAGAAATAATGGTCAATCTATTTACAGAACGCCGAACTGGACCAAAGTGTCGGCAAAACGCCCTGATTTTCGGTGTCTCCGTTCGAAAGGTTTAAACAGACCAATCCCATAGGATTCAATGTAAAAAAAAAATACAAATTTTAATTAAAAAAACATTTCTTCTTTTCATTTTCAGCAAACAGCCTTTTAGGTTATTTTAGACAAAACATTTTGTATTTTTTAGACAAAACTTTTGTTTCCCAGTTTTTTTTTCTTATATTTTTTAACCGACCTTTTTATTATTTTTTATTGGACCTTTTTTATTATTCAGACACATTTTAATGCATTTTTATTGGTTTAAACACCCATTAGGAGAATAGGAGAGGTGTTTTTTGGCAGTTCAGTGGATTTCGCCAAGGCCAGTTTGTCGCTCTTCGGCGACGCACGGCAACATTTTCACGAGGCTTCTGCGACTCCTTCTTCGTGCGCACAACAGTGACCCTCCGGTGAATAGTGAATTCACTGTAGTTTTAGCAAAATGGAATCACCGAAGTGAGAAGAAGCACCGAAATTTGGATGAAATTTCGGTGCTTTGTGAATAGCCTCTTCTAGTGTCATTCCGCCGTACACGCCGTCTCGCATGAGTCCATGGAGGGAATACCAGTCGTGATGTCACTGCGCTCTTTGTCTAATGCAGCGGTTGGGTGGTAACTGAGCCGGTAACGGGAAACTTCGAGATTTCACGACCTGGGCCATGTTTACGACTTCTTAAGACAGGACGGACACCCCTTACCCGGAAATCTAAAGTCCAGAAAACTCTGAAAAGCGGAAATTTATGGACCCTGCCATATTTTGGTAATTCTGGATTAGGGACACTCTGGACGGGTTCCTCCTCTCTGGAATGAGGCTCCTGGCTCTTCGGCAGACCGTGGCACACGCTGCGAGCCTCTGGGTAGTCCCAGCGTATGACACGCTGCTCTGAGTCATTCTGACCCCGGGCAACATGTCCGCTGAGTAAGGCTAGGGTCAGACTGAGGCAGTGCGAACGCGCGTGCAGGCGCACTTAATCACGGCCGTAGTAGCAGCAAATGACGGGCAATGACGGCCAATATACGAAGTACGGTCGCACAAAAGTCCGGCTGCGCAACGCAAGTGGCAAACGAACGCATTTTGTCGAGAACGTAAAACCGCTAGTACGGTTGTACAGAGTGCGCTGCGTCCGCTAGCGGCGTGTGTGAGTGAATTGGAGATGTCAGACACTGCTAATGTCCGGCCAACATAACGTCCAGACACAAAAAGGGTTTTATTGATGATCCGTACAAAATCACGGACGAAAATGCGCATAGTATGACCGCTATCGCGTACTCCGTGAAAAAATGCGTCCATTCGTTCGAACGCACTTTTTCACAGACAACGTGAAAATGCGTTCGTCTGACCCTAGCCTAACCCCGCATAGCGTTGCCAGCCTGTGTACACTGTGATGGCTGCGGCACGAAGGGGCTCGTGGCTCTTCCGACACCATCTCCATCCTCTAAAACATCAGATCTTCCCGGATTCTCGAGGAATCTGAAATCCAGAATACTGGGGGTCCTCAGCATGCTGGGTAAGGGGTGCGCCAACTATACTGGCGCCACTGGAATAATATTCTGTGATAACAGTAAATATGTGATAAAGGTTGATACGAGGAGATATCTGGAGATAAGAAGGTGAGAATCGCATCCCTGGGGACACGGTGACTTACAAAAATAGAATGATAAAAAATCCAATCAAAACCAGGGATCTCAAACTCTGCCCCCCCCCATATGTTTCTGAACTACAACTCCCATGATTCTCTGGCCATCTATTGCATTCATAGAATTCTGGGAGTTGTAGGCCATAAACATCTGGGGGGGGGGGCAGAGAGTTTGAGATCCCTGAATTCTAAACAAACCAATGTTTTGACTTCTGAACCTACAGAACTCCTGGAATTGGGTACGACCCGGCGAAAAACGAGGGAAATCCAACCAATTACTTCAGTTACGGCGTGGCCTGCTCCGAGGTGGAGATAGACTGTTTAACCGGGGATCACAAGGTATAAATCACTGACTTTCTCGGTGATGTTTGTGGTTCTGTAAGGTAGGAGCACCAACCCGTGACCTCTCCAGCTGCTTTCACACTATTATTTTCATACAGGGTTATTCAGAGAGAAGTGAAACTCAGGAGAATAACTGGAAAAGTGAAAATTCTAGGTCAAAATAGCTGATTTGGAAAGTGAGATAAATGGGAGAATTTTTCTGGTTTGGCTATTTTGACCTAGAATTTTCACTTCTCCAGTTATTCTCCTGAGTTTCACTTCTCTCTGAATAACCCTGCTATTATGTTGCACTAATCACTATTTCCCGCAGCGCTTTATAATATAAAACGAGGCAATAAAGCCGTCACAATGACAAATAAAAAATATAAAGAAGTCATTAAGATGAGTGCATAGGGCCTGGCTCACAAGAGCTTGCAATCTAGAGAGAACAGAATTTTAGGAATAAAGGAGTAAAGACTTACCTGAGAGTATTGGATTGGTTCAGATTTATCATCAAGGACGGGAGAGGACGGAGTGCAGGAGACTGGAAGGGAAAGACAAAGCGTGGAATCATTACGGGCATTGATGAAGGAACCCCCAAAAACCTGGTGTTGAGGGTGCATATAGCCTTCTCAATGTAAAGCCGTGCAAAAGCAAAATACACAGCCCGGCCAAAGCTCATGCCATGTCACAGCATTTATTGGCGTCCAGAGTGGCATTAATTTGTGGCCAAGATCTTGTATTGATGATGGGAGAGTCGCGGCGCTGCGTAAAGTCTTCTCCAGCACATTATCCCAAAGATTAACCTCAATGGGGTTAAGGTCTGGACTGTGCGGTGGCCAATCCATGTGTGACAATGACGTCTCATGCTTCCTCAACCACTCTTGCACCATTTGAGCTCGATGAATCCTGGCATTGCCATCTTGGAATATGCCCGCTGTGCCATCAGGGGAGAAAAAACCCATTGATGGAAAAACCTGCTCATTCAGTATATTCAGGGAGTCACATGACCTCATTTTATGCTGAAACATATTAATCACTGCAGTAATTATCCAATGGAAGGCGAGTACCTATTGGCTGAGTTACATGCAGGTGGGGACACGTTTTTGGCCGGGTGGTGTATAATGAATTACTACAAACGGAGTTTATTACTTTACCTTATCCGTAATAACATATGGGGGGATTCAGACGTTTCAGTGACTCCCTCCATGTATCAAATCCTGAATCCCAGGGCTCACACTGCACATTTCTATGTAGATACCTGGGAGATATCCGTCCCCCGCATCCCTCCAAGTTCCTACGCCCATGCCACTAGGTATATAAGGGGGCATATGAGAACCTTTACTCAGGGAGAAGTCACAGCAGAGATTTCCTTTATCAGGACAATTCCTTTTAATTTGACGTCACACAGCTAGGAGACCCACATCGCTCATCATTAAATGACGTCTTTTTCTGTTTTACAGAATTTACGTACAGATATTGTCATGGATGTGGGTACCAGTCTGAACCCCGTTATAGA
The DNA here is from genome assembly GCA_009667805.1 of Leptobrachium leishanense. NCBI lineage: Eukaryota > Metazoa > Chordata > Amphibia > Anura > Megophryidae > Leptobrachium > Leptobrachium leishanense. Next base: position 352,429,040 of record CM019066.1, on the reverse strand, counting down.
CGTAGGGCAGGTGAGTTTCCTTCTTACTACCTGGAAGAGATGTTTGCAAAACGAATGCGCGGAAATCCTCTGCACGGACGTTATAACCGACCACACTGTATATACTAGTAATGCGTAAAATGTTCTTATTGTGTTTATGTGATGATGCTGATATCTTACATGTGTTTTGTTTTTCACTTGTATGTTTAGGTAAGAAACTATTTTCCTCTGTATGTGTCACTGGGTGCATTCATTGTGTGATATTTTCCTCTATATGTGTCACTGGGTGCATCCATTGTGTGATATTTTCCTCTATATGTGTCACTGGGTGCATCCATTGTGTGATATTTTCCTCTATATGTGTCACTGGGTGCATCCATTGTGTGATATTTTCCTCTATATGCGTCACTGGGTGCATCCATTGTGTGATATTTTCCTCTATATGCGTCACTGGGTGCATCCATTGTGTGATATTTTCCTCTATATGTGTCACTGGGTGCATCCATTGTGTGATATTTTCCTCTATATGTGTCACTGGGTGCATCCATTGTGTGATATTTTCCTCTATATGTGTCACTGGGTGCATCCATCGTGTGATTTTCCTCTATATGTGTCACTGGGTGCATCCATTGTGTGATATTTTCCTCTATATGTGTCACTGGGTGCATCCATTGTGTGATATTTTCCTCTATATGTGTCACTGGGTGCATCCATTGTGTGATATTTTCCTCTATATGCGTCACTGGGTGCATCCATTGTGTGATATTTTCCTCTATATGCGTCACTGGGTGCATCCATTGTGTGATATTTTCCTCTATATGTGTCACTGGGTGCATCCATTGTGTGATATTTTCCTCTATATGCGTCACTGGGTGCATCCATTGTGTGATATTTTCCTCTATATGCGTCACTGGGTGCATCCATTGTGTGATATTTTCCTCTATATGTGTCACTGGGCGCATCCATTGTGTGATATTTTCCTCTATATGTGTCACTGGGTGCATCCATTGTGTGATATTTTCCCTATGCGTCACTGGGTGCATCCTTGTGTGATATTTTCCTCTATATGCATTACTGGACGCATCCATTGTGTGATATTTTCCTCTATATGTGTCACTGGGTGCATCCATTGTGTGATATTTTCCCTATGCGTCACTGGGTGCATCCATTGTGTGATATTTTCCTCTATATGTGTCACTGGGTGCATCCATTGTGTGATATTTTCCTCTATATGTGTCACTGGGTGCATCCATTGTGTGATATTTTCCCTATGCATCACTGGGTGCATCCATTGTGTGATATTTTCCTCTATATGCGTCACTGGGTGCATCCATTGTGTGATATTTTCCCTATGCGTCACTGGGTGCATCCATTGTGTGATATTTTCCTCTATATGTGTCACTGGGCGCATCCATTGTGTGATATTTTCCTCTATATGTGTCACAGGGTGCATCCATTGTGTGAAATTTTCCTCTATATGTGTCACTGGGTGCATCCATTGTGTGATATTTTCCTCTATATGTGTCACTGGGTGCATCCATTGTGTGATATTTTCCTCTATATGTGTCACTGGGTGCATCCATTGTGTGATATTTTCCCTATGCGTCACTGGGTGCATCCATTGTGTGATATTTTCCTCTATATGCATTACTGGACGCATCCATTGTGTGATATTTTCCTCTATATGTGTCACTGGGTGCATCCATTGTGTGATATTTTCCTCTATATGTGTCACTGGGTGCATCCATTGTGTGATATTTTCCCTATGCGTCACTGGGTGCATCCATTGTGTGATATTTTCCTCTATATGTGTCACTGGGTGCATCCATTGTGTGATATTTTCCTCTATATGTGTCACTGGGTGCATCCATTGTGTGATATTTTCCCTATGCGTCACTGGGTGCATCCATTGTGTGATATTTTCCTCTATATGTGTCACTGGGTGCATCCATTGGGTGATATTTTCCCTATGCGTCACTGGGTGCATCCATTGTGTGATATTTTCCTCTATATGTGTCACTGGGTGCATCCATTGTGTGATATTTTCCCTATGCATCACTGGGTGCATCCATTGTGTGATATTTTCCTCTATATGCGTCACTGGGTGCATCCATTGTGTGATATTTTCCCTATGCGTCACTGGGTGCATCCATTGTGTGATATTTTCCTCTATATGTGTCACTGGGTGCATCCATTGTGTGATATTTTCCCTATGCATCACTGGGTGCATCCATTGTGTGATATTTTCCTCTATATGCGTCACTGGGTGCATCCATTGTGTGATATTTTCCCTATGCGTCACTGGGTGCATCCATTGTGTGATATTTTCCTCTATATGTGTCACTGGGCGCATCCATTGTGTGATATTTTCCTCTATATGTGTCACTGGGTGCATCCATTGTGTGAAATTTTCCTCTATATGTGTCACTGGGTGCATCCATTGTGTGATATTTTCCTCTATATGTGTCACTGGGTGCATCCATTGTGTGATATTTTCCTCTATATGTGTCACTGGGTGCATCCATTGTGTGATATTTTCCTCTATATGTGTCACTGGGCGCATCCATTGCGTGATATTTTGGGTTGTATTTTTCCATCACTTGCTCCTCACTGTGTGACTTTGGTCATAGAATGGAGTGAATGGGTCAGTCACCGACTTGCATCATTGTGTTGTGTGGGATGTATTCAAAGGACATCACCAGGGAGTTAGATTAGAAACTCCCCGTCTTATCAGCTGCCAGCTCCCATCTGGAGAACAGTCCCCCCCCCCCGCAGCCATATCTAAACTTTCCCACCTCCACTTCATTAACCTCCCTGACTGTTATCCCGTGAGTGTCTTGGGGTTAAAAAAAAATTTGTCCCCCTAGCGGCATCCCGAGTGTGGCTCGGGGGTTAAATTCCTATGTTGGGATGCCGCTCGGGGGACAAAAAAAATAAATAGACCGCTTTTAGATGCGGTTTTTCACAAAAATTAGACCGTCACGGAGGTTAACTGTTAAATAATGTAGCTTAGATAAACCACAGCAGTAATGTAAAACCTTTGCATGGATTTTGGTAAATGTTGCATCATGGGAAAAATCCTCAAAACGGAAACAGATAAAATAAATATATATTTTTCCTTTTTACTTGCAATAACTTCAAGTAAAGATATAACAGCAGCATGTGTTTTATATTGTATTTTATAATGTGTCACCATCTGCTCTGCGTCTTTTAAAGATGGAGAAAAAAAATAACTTTTGACACAAGCACCTTCATCCTCCACTTAAAACATCTTCTCTGGCAGATCGAAGGTGCCTTTGTCCAAGGTGTGGGCCTCTTCACCTTAGAAGAAATGAAGTACTCCTCGGATGGTTTTCTGTACACCCGAGGGCCCGGCATGTACAAAATCCCTGCATTCGGCGACATTCCGACGGAATTCAATGTATCGCTCCTACGAGACTGTCCAAACGAGAAAGCGATTTATTCGTCCAAGGTGAGTCAATGCCACCATGAATCGTTACATGGCTGAGGATCTCTGTACTATAGCCCATATTGAACCCTAGAATGCTGCACCGGAGAAGAGATCTCGTTTACGGTTCATTTGATCCATAACTGGTTTAAATCGGGGGTCACGTCAAATTGGAAACTCATGGGAACGCACGGTTCCCTCACCATTTTATCCGGGGCACTGAAATATCAGCTGATTCATTCGAAAAAACTCACCCATAGTTGATATTCGAAAAATGCTGCCTGGAAAAAACACCAAAAAAAGGCGATTTTCGGCCAATATCACCGATTTGTGCTGCTAAACAGGGTTAATAGAAAAATATTTTAGTCTTATTCCCTCTTTTTCTGACTGAAAATCCATTTCTCGGCTTTCAGCTATTGAATTGCCAAATTAACCCCTTCACTGCAGAAGACGTGTGGGGAACGTCATGGGATACTCCCGCTATATGCGGAGGACGTTCCCCACACGTCTTCCGCTAAGCGGGCTCTGCTCGCTATACTCTCCTCTCTCTTCCGGGGTCCTGCATCAATCTGACTTCATGGAAGTCAGACGCTGCTTTATACCCCCTCCCGACACACTGACATCATTGCAATGAGCTCGATGATATCAGTTTCAGACGCCTCTCCCTCCCGATCAGGAGTAGATACAAAAGAGAGGCACTGCTGGAAAGGACAGAGTCTGCCCTTTGCAGCGCTGCTTCTCTTTAACCCCTGAGGTGTTGGTCTGCAATCCGGCCTCCAGGGCCTCTCCCCGCCCACTGACGTCATCGCGCATGTGTGAACATTAACCCCCAGCTGCCAAGGGGTTTCCAAAGGATCCCCCTATCTCCCGATCCGGGGCAGATAGAGGTCAATGTTTGGTATGGCCTTTCCAATGATACCAAACATGACTAGGTTAAAAGTAAAAATAAATTAAAAAAAAGTTATAATAAAAAATAAGAATGTTTTTTTATTTTGTTTCTTTTTGTATTAATTCAGCGCTGTTGTTCACATTTCGATTATGATGTGAACAATGATGCTACACTAACAATTTTTTGGTTTATTTTTTAGCAAAAATCACATAATGTCGCAGAATTAAAAAGTGACAGGTCGGCAAATTGAGGGATTTAGGCTAGGGTCAGACTGAGGCAGTGCGAACGCGTGTTCTGGCGCACTTAATCACGGCCGTGCTAGCAGCAGATGCCGGGCAATGACGGCCAATATACGAAGTACGGTCACACAAAAGTCCGGCTGCGCAACGCAAGTGGAAAATGAACGCATTTTTTCGAGAACGTTAAACCACTAGTACTGACGTACAGAGTGCGCTGCGTCCACTAGAGGTGTGTGTGCGTGATTAGGAGACATCAGACGCTGCTAATGTCCGGCCAACATCACGTCCAGATGCAAGAAGTGTTTTATTGATGATCCGTACAAAATCACGAATGGAACTGCGCATAGTATGACCGCTATTGCGTATTCCGTGAAAAAATACGTCCATTCTTCGAACGCACATTTTCACGGACAACGTGAAAAATGCGTTAGTCTGACCCTAGCCTTACTGCTTTAGGTCTTGGCCCTTGATTTAAATCTTTCCATTTCAAAGTGAACACGAGTGTAGTGGATGGGGGACACAGGTCACAGTGCGGACCCCTAAAAGCTGAGTTTTAACCAAAGCTACTGCTTGACTTGGAATAGAGCGTGGACGGATAAAGATCCAATGGCAAGTATCAATGGCCGGCTTAGATTAAAGGATTGGCGCTGAAAGCCCAAGCCAAGAGCCAGGACTTTTACATTCAGTACATTTATTGCCTCTTGTAGCTTAATTTAATAACATGCGCTGCGGAATATGCTGGCGCTTTATAAATAATGAATAATAATAATAATAATAATAATAATAATGCTAACTACGATTATTGTGTTAAGGCTGTTGGGGAACCTCCACTTTTCTTGTCGGCCTCCGTATTTTACGCAATAAAGGACGCCATCACATCGGCGAGGCTGGAGTCTGGAGTTACTGGAATGTTTAGGCTGGACAGTCCCGCCACGCCGGAGAGAATCCGCAACGCCTGCATTGATACCTTCACCAAACTGGTATGAGCTCCTGCCTAATATCCTTAAAATAATGGCAGCTCTATACGTTTCAGGGTAAAGTCCAGCACTTGGCATTGCGATATTAAATTCACCCCTCTTGGTCTCATCTTGCTCATGGCTGGTTTTAATACATTAATCTAACAGTTGTGTTTTGGACGTCGGCCCAGTTCATTGCTTGGTGTTTCGCCCCAGAAGACTCTGACAGTAATGCCACCATCTTTTAAAGTGGACCTCTCATGACTAAGAGATTCCAGAGGTGACATAACCCTTACCTTATCCACCATGTGATTGCCTAGTGGGCCGTCTACATGCCAATGCGATGGCAATATCTGTGATCAAGCCTCCTGTAATCATTTGCCCCAGGTTTTTGTCATTGGGGAATTCCACAAGGTATGGGCTATCAGGCCAAAGTGTGATGCTGACTAGACATGTGCACAGCCACAATGTCTCGGCAAATTTCAAATTTTTCCCGAATTTGCTTATTCAGATTGATCCGAAATTTCTTGCAAATCGGAAAAATTCTGAAAAAATCTGAAATATTCGAAACGCGTGTATTTGTAGCCTCTATATCCCCTCTATACTTCTCAAAATACCCCTACCCCCTTTAAACCCCATTCTTTACCTCCTCCACCATCCCACCTTTTACACCCCCTGTTGTGAAAAATTATTTTTAAAACCGTAAACCAGTCGATCGTGTGAGACTTCGAGTAGCGAGTGACGACACAAACACACAGTGATGGGTATAGTGAATTCACTTTAAAATGAAAGGTTAAAGAGAAAGTTTACAAATGTCATTCACCTTTTTTAACTAAACCCTGGACACTGCAATAAAACAAATGACTCTGCATAAGTAAGGGGATCAAAAAGAGCAACAGTCATTTACCCATCCAGATATGCACAGTACATGGCACAGCCACGTTCTCAGGTCTAAGCCAAAGCACAAAAGGGCTGATCCCTTCCTGGAACTCCTGGTTGAATGAAGAGAAGGTTGGACTAGAGTCTTGGCTCCACCCACCAGAGTGAAATGCTTACCGCACCAACACTAAGTATACACCTTTATGCGGCTGCACATAATCACGGCCGTGCTAGCAGCAGATGCCGGGCAATGACGGCCAATATACGAAGTACGGTCGCACAAAAGTGCAGCCGCGCAACGCAGGCGGCAAACAAACGCATTTTTTCGAGAACGTGAAACCACTAGTACTGACGTACAGAGTGCGCTGCGTCCGCATAGCGGCGTGTGTGCGTGATTAGGAGACGTCAGACGCTGCTAATGTCCGGCCAACATAACGTCCAGACCCAAAAAGTGTTTTATTGATGATCCGTACAAAATCACGGATGAAACTGCGCATCGTATGACCGCTATCGCGTATTCCGTGAAAAAATAAGTCCATTCGTTCGAACGCACTTTTTCACGGACAACGTGAAAAATGCGTTAGTCTGACCCTAGCCTAAATGATGTCACAGCTTGCCACACGGCAAAAGCCTCACACTGCCCCTAGTGTTCCCTCTTTGGTATAACAATTTATTAATAATAAGTAAATATGATAATTTATGACACAATTCATTCATGATCACTACAACCCGCTATACCACCTCTACACCCTCAAAATGTTAGTTAAGGTTAGCATTAGGGTGAGGGTTACTTATAGAGTTACTGGCTTTGTTTGTGTTAGAGTTAGGATTAGAGTTGAGTTACTGTTAGGGATACAGTTACTATTTATGTTTGTTATGGCTAGGGTTAAGGATAGGGTTACGTCTAGGGTTGGATTAATGTTAGGGATACAATTACTGTTTATATTTGTGTTGGGTTTAGGGCTAGGATTAGGGTTGTGTCACTGTTAGATTTATTGGTTCTGATTGTATTAGGGTTCCTGTTTATGCTTGTCTAAGGGTTAGGGTTAGTATTGCACAAAGAGTACAATTTCTTTCAGCAAAATGATTTTGAATCAATCCCTAACGTTTCTGATCAATTTGATAAAAAAAAAATATTTTCGGTCAATCCAGCATTCGGGGTACTCCCAAATCGCCAAACTTCCATCCAAAAATCAATTTGGTAAAAGAAAATGCACATGTCTAACGCTGACTATGCATGTACAAATTGCACATGTCCCAGTGGCTCTTTGCCTGGTTCCTCTGAGATAACGGCAGCATAACGTGAATCTCTGCCCAAGTAGCCATTCACCATTAAAAGCATCTTCAGATAAAATAAGTGTGAGGTCCACAGTTCCTGCATAAAGTTATAATGATATATGATTATAGTGAAGAGTAGGGATGAGCTGTTCGGGTTCGGACGGTTTGGAGTTTGGCCCAAACTTTGGCAGTTCGAAAGTTCGCGAACTTCGAACTTTTTGGGTGTGTTCGGTTCGAGTTCGAAAAAAAAAAAGAAATTTTGAAAAAAGTATAGAAAATGCTTAAAAAAAATACTAAAAAAATCTAGAAATAAAGAGCTCTTTACTGCAGAATATTATAAGCAACAGTTTATTAGATATTGAATTAAAAACTAATGTGTACGTGGAAAGATTCTCAACTCTAAGGCTAGGGTCAGACTGAGGCAGTGCGAACGCGCGTTCTGGCGCACTTAATCACGGCCGTGCTAGCAGCAGATGCCGGGCAATGACAGCCAATATACGAAGTACGGTCGCACAAAAGTCCGGCTGCGCAACGCAAGTGGAAAATGAACGCATTTTTTCGAGAACGTTAAACCTCTAGTACTGACGTACAGAGTGCGCTGCGTCCGCTAGCGGCGTGTGTGCGTGATTAGGAGACGTCAGACGCTGCTAATGTCCGGCCAACATAACGTCCAGATGCACAAAGTGTTTTATTGAAGATCCGTACAAAATCACGGATGAAACTGCGCATAGTATGACCGCTATTGCGTATTCCGTGAAAAAATACGTCCATTCTTCGAACGCACATTTTCACTGACAACGCGAAAAATGCGTTAGTCTGACCCTAGCCTAAATGACCTCTGTTCACAAACGGGCATAACACCAGGTGTTTTTAGTCTGGTAATCAATTTGAAACATTGTACACTATACTGAGGTACTGAGGGGGTGGGGTGGTGTCTGCTTCTGATTGAGATTTGAGAATTAATTTCCCTCCTAAAACTTCTTAATATGCTGCATTTAACTGGTGTTTGAAAAAAATTAAAAATAACATCAGCAATGTTATTTTTCACCTCGGGATTAAACATTCACAGGGTTATTCAGAGAGCGGTGAAAAGCAGGAGAATAACTGGAGAAGTGAAAATTCTAGGTCAAAATAGCCAAACCAGAAAAATTCTCCCATTTAACTCACTTTCCAAATTGGCTATTTGGTCTAGATTGTTCTCTTCTCTTGCCAGTTCTCCTGGCTTTCACCTCTCTCTCAGGGTTGTTCAGAGAAAGGTGAAAACCAGGAGAATGGCAGGAAAAGAGAACAATCTGGACCAAATAGCCGATTTGGAAAGTGAGATAAGGCTAGGGTCAGACTAACACATTTTTCGCAGCGACCGTCAAAAAGTGCGTCCGAACGCATTGCCGTATTTTTTCACGGAATGCGCAAAAACGGTCATACGATGCGCATTTTTGTGCGTGATTTTTTACGGATCCAAACCAGGAAACTTTGGGTGTCTGGACGTTATGTTGGCCGGACATGAGCAGTGTCTGACGTCTCCAAATCACGCACACACGCCGCTAGTGGACGCAGCGCACTCTGTACGTCCGTACTAGCGGTTCTGCATTCTCGAAAAAATTAGTTCATTTTCCACTTGCGTTGCGCAGCCGGACTTTCGTGCGACCGTACTTCGTATATTGGCCGTCATTGCCCGTCATTTGCTGCTAGTGCGGCCGTGATTAAGTGCGCCTAAACGCACGTTAAAAATTCGCTAGTCTGACCCTAGCCTAAGGCTAAGGTCAGACGAAAGCAGTTTTAACGTGCATTTAACCGCACTAAATCACGGCCGTGCTAGCAGCAAATGATGTCCAATGCCGGGCTGCATATGAAGAACGGCCGCACAAAAGTGCGGCCGCGCAACGCAAGTGGGAAACGAACGCATTTTTTCGAGAACGTCAAACCGCTAGTACGGACGTACAGAGTGCGCTGCGTCCGCATAGCGGCGTGTTTGCGTGATTGGGAGACGTCAGACGCTGCTAGTGTACGGCTAACATCACGTCCAGACACAAAAAGTGTTTTATTGATGATCCGTACAAAATCACGTCCGAAAATGCGCATCGTATGACCGCTATTACGTATTCCGTGAAAAAATGCATCCATTCATTCGAACGCACTTTTTCACGGACAACGCGAAAGATGCGTTAGTCTGACCCTAGACTAAATGGGAGAATTTTTCTGGTTTGGCTATTTTGACCTAGAATTTTCCATTCTCCAGTCATTCTCCTGCTCTTCACCACTCTCTGAATAACCCTGTGAATGTTTAATCACTGAGAAAGGTGAAACTCAGGAGAATGACTGAAGAGAAAATTCAAGGTCAAAATAGCCAAACCAGAAAAATTCTCCCATTTATCTCACTTTCCAAATCGGCTATTTGGTCTAGAATTTTCCATTCTCCAGTCATTCTCCTGCTTTTCACCGCCAAAAAATCAGTAAACTTTTTCTGCGTGTCTGAAAATGTCTCCTCTTTTCATACAGACTGCCGCCCCAAGCAGTTGTTTATGGATATATTAAAGGAAAAGCATTTACCATCATTTGAAACGACATTTTTTGGTTTTTACATATTTCTATACATCCTAGAAATCCGCCACTTCACGGGCAGGTTATGGGGACCTCCTAGGCACGATATTTGAAGGAATTTTTCACTTTAATTTTTAACCCTTATTTCATGGAAAAACCTTTTAAAATTTTTTTTTTTTTTTTTTTTTTACTTTTTGTCCTTGTTTCCTGTCCCCCAGGGCACTACCCGGACCCCCATACACCTTTTATGGCAATTATCTAGCATATATGCCCTCTTGGAGGGCACTCTAAAAAACGAATTTTCAGCCCCATTGACTTGTATTGAGTTCGAGTTCGGGTGCGGGTTCGGCTCTGAACCGAACTCGGAGTGTTCGGCTCATCCCTAGTGAAGAGACCATCCGTGACACATTTCGAAAGCTTATTGGGTTCAGAGGCTTTACTGATAGGTTGTCCTCCTCCAAGACAGTGCTCAATGCCATCCCATTCTTCGTTGAATGTTCCTTTGTTCCGATGCCAAAAGGTGTGCTCTTCATTACGAACACAACCACGTCACCCACCATGATTATCCATTTTAATGTCCTTCTGTCGCTTTCTCTTACAGTGTCCCATTGCAGAGCCAGGAACATTCAAGCCGTGGGCAGTACAAGTATGAAAGCGGAGGGCGAGGTGCCATTCACATGAAGATAAATTCTTACAGAAAAACGTATTTGAGCTTTACTGATCCCCCGTGCATGTCACATCCTGGCGTGAATTAAATTTCATACTTATTCTGGATTTTTCAAGAAACGAGCACCTTGATTGAGAAAAAAAACTATTCTACATATTTTTCTGAGAAGATCTAACTGTGATATCGTAATGGTCAAGTTTACACCACTATGGCGTTCTACCGTCTGTTTTAAATGGCGCCCAGTTAGGTGGTTCTACTGGAGTTTTGCCATTAAATTTAGTCATGACGCCCTACTGGTGAATCTAATATATTTTTGACTATGGCATGAGAATGGTGATTAACCAATTTATACACATATGGCGTCCTACTGGGAATTCTCTTGTTTATATAGCTATGGCGTCCTACTGGTTGGTTTCCAATTTATAAAATGTTGTCGTCCTAATGGTGAATCTCGATGTACAGCTATGGTGTGCTGATTATTCTCCAATTTTTCAGCTATGGTGTCCTACTGGTTATTCCAAAGTCTCCTATTGGGGAATCGCCAACGCTATGGCGTCCTACTGGTTATTTTCTGGTAGAAGTATGGTGTCCTACTAGTTACTCTCCTGTCCATTCACCTATGGTGTCTTACTGGTGAATCTACAGTACATACAGTTATGGCATCTTACTTGTAAATCCCCAATACATACAGCTATGGCATCCTACTGGTTAATCTCCAATACATACATCTATGGCATCCTACTGTTGAATCTCCAATACATACAGCTATGGCATCCTACTGGTAAATCACCAATACATACAGCTATGGCATCCTACTGTTGAATCTCCAATACATACAGCTATGGCATCCTACTGTTGAATCTCCAATACATACAGCTATGGCATCCTACTGGTGAATCTCCAATACATACAGCTATGGCATCCTACTGTTGAATCTCCAATACATACAGCTATGGCATCCTACTGGTGAATCTCCAATACATACAGCTATGGCATCCTACTGGTGAATCTCCAATACATACAGCTATGCCATCCTACTGGGGAATCTCCAATACATACAGCTATGGCATCAAACTGATTAATCTCCAATACATAATACAGAAAAAATGGTGTCGCGCCTGTACTCAGATCGGCAGCAACGCCCAGAAGTAACAGCCTTGTTCATGTATAAAACATAACAAGAGAAAAAAGATGTCATCTGAGCTCGTTTCTATACAATTCCATGTGCAACAAAACACTGTCAGAGGTTTTAGTTTGCTTTAATGGCCATTGAAGTGTAAGCTCACTCGCCCCATCAAGGCACCTCTTTGTAGAGTGAGTCCTAACCAATGTACCAAAAGCTGCTCTACTGAGCAACTGCATGCCCTCCTGCTGCTTTTCAGCTAAGGAGAGGCAGAAGAATGGTGGGCCCTGGCTGTTGCTGCTGCTCTGGTGAGTACAGGCGCGACGCCATTTTTTCTGTATGTATGTATATTATGCTGTAACACCAGTTAGTCATTTTTGTTGCTGTTCCTTTTTCCATGTTTTTGTTTTCAACCCCAAATGGGAAGTGCTTGGAGAGTGTATAAATGAAACCCACCATTTTTCTACCTTTCCTTAGCTGAAAAGCAGCAGGAGGTGCATGTAGCTGCTCAGTAGAGCAGCTTTTTGTACATTGGTTAGGACTCACTCTACAAAGAGGTGCCTTGATGGGGCGAGTGAGCTTACGCTTCAATGGCCATTAAAACAAACTAAAACCTAGGATAGTGTTTTGTTGTACATGGAAATATATAGAAACGAGCTCAGATGACCTCTTTTTTCTCTTTTAATCTCCAATACATACAGCTATGGCATCAAACTGATTATTCTCCATTTTATACAGTTATAATGTCCTTCAGGCTACTTTTCAGTTTATAGAGCTATGGCATCCAGTTGATCATTCTCCCGTTTAGGCTAGGGTCAAACGAAAGCATTATTCGCAGCAACCGTCAAAAAGTGCGTCCGAACGCATTGACGTATTTTTTCACGGAATGCGCGAAAACGGTCAGACGACGCGCATTTTCGTGCGTGATTTTTTACGGATCGTCAATAAAACACTTCTTGCATCTGGACATTATGTTGGCCGGACATGAGCAGCGTCTGACGTCTCCTAATCACGCACACACGCCGCTATGCCGCCGCAGCGCACTCTGTACGTCAGTACTAGCGGTTCTGCGTTCTCAAAAAAATGCGTTCATTTTCCACTTGCGTTGCGTAGCCGTACTTTCGTGCGGCCGTACTTCGTATATTGGCCGTCATCATTTGCTGCTACTGCGGCCGTGATTAAGTGCGCCTAAAACGCACGTTAAAAATGCGTTAGTCTGACCCCAGCCTTATTCAATTATGGCATCTTACTGGTGATTCTCTAATTTAGGAATATATTTATTTCTATCGAGCGATTTTTCTGAAAAAATATCGGCTGCTTTCGGACGATATATTTTTTTTAAATATCAGTTGATTCAATTGAAAATATTCGGCCAGAGCAGATGTTGGAAAAATGCAGCTGGTCCGAAAAAAAAAGGACTTGCTGGTAAAATGCCTGAAGAAGCTTGTTTTGGCCCGGCGTCATACAGATTTCTGCCTTTATACACGACTATTAGAAAATCATATGTTTCTAAAAGATTTCTATCTCCCTCCCTGAAAATCCATTTATCGGCACCTTTCAGCTCTTGTAACGTTTTGAGAAATCGGCATAATGATAAATTCAAATTGAATCGCTAAAACCGATATTTCCATAAACCCCTTCACTCCCAAAAGTTGAGTTGTCTCGATTTTGCATTGTAAAGCACTCATTAGCATATCAAAACCCAATTATCACACCTATTTAAAACCAGATTAGTGTGCCTCCTGTAAAGAAACATTCAACGGTCTTATCTCTCTCCAGGCAGCTTGCAGAGAGATAGAACAAGCTGCAAATAGCAGCTCCAAGCCTCACTGTAATAAAAGTTCAAACACATTACTGCTGCATTACAGTGGCCAGGGATTTGGCAGAATACAGGGAGAGTTGTGGGGTCAGTCACTGCAGGGATACGATTCAGGGGGTTATAATGAGTGTAAATCATTACATTAAAACTACCGGCTGGGTGGAGTAGAGGTAATGTCACCGCTCTGCATGGAGAGAGCCTGTGGAGTCATGGGTTCGATCCCAGCGAGCAACCTCTCCAGTAAGTGTCCTTGGAAAGACACCTAACGGTACATACTTCCCACCCAGGACATACTTGAAAACGAGAGAAATCTCAATGTATCCTTCCTGTTAAAATCCTTTCACAAAAAAAATCCCTGTACAGTACAGATACAAGGTGTTGCTGTAATTGCCATACACAGGCATTATGCAGCACATACAGATACAAGGTGTCGCTGTAATTGCCATACACAGGCATGCAGCACATACAGATACAAGGTGTCGCTGTAATTGCCATACACAGGCATTTTGCAGCACCTACAGATACAAGGTGTTGCTGTAATTGCCATACACAGGCATGCAGCACATACAGATACAAGGTGTCGCTGTAATTGCCATACACAGGCATGCAGCACATACAGATACAAGGTGTCGCTGTAATTGCCATACACAGGCATTTTGCAGCACCTACAGATACAAGGTGTCGCTGTTATTGCCATACACAGGCATGCAGCACATACAGATACAAGGTGTTGCTGTAATTGCCATACACAGGCATTTTGCAGCACCTACAGATACAAGGTGTCGCTGTAATTGCCATACACAGGCATTATGCAGCACCTACAGATACAAGGTGTTGCTGTAATTGCCATACACAGGCATTATGCAGCACATACAGATACAAGGTGTTGCTGTAATTTCCATACACAGGCATTATGCTGCACATACAGATACAAGGTGTTGCTGTAATTGCCATACACAGGCATTTTGCAGCACATACAGATACAAGGTGTTGCTGTAATTGTCGTCATACACAGGCATTATGTAGCACATACAGATACAAGGTGTCACTGTAATTGCCATACACAGGCATTATGCAGCACATACAGATACAAGGTGTTGCTGTAATTGCCATACACATGCATTATGCTGCACATACAGATACAAGGTGTTGCTGTAATTGCCATACACAGGCATTATGCAGCACATACAGATACAAGGTGTCACTGTAATTGCCATACACAGGCATTATGCAGCACATACAGATACAAGGTGTCACTGTAATTGCCATACACAGGCATTATGCAGCACATACAGATACAAGGTGTTGCTGTAATTGTCGTCATACACAGGCATTATGTAGCACATACAGATACAAGGTGTCACTGTAATTGCCATACACAGGCATTATGCAGCACATACAGATACAAGGTGTTGCTGTAATTGCCATACACAGGCATTATGCAGCACATACAGATACAAGGTGTTGCTGTAATTGCCATACACAGGCATTATGCAGCACATACAGATACAAGGTGTTGCTGTAATTGCCATACACAGGCATTATGCAGCACATACAGATACAAGGTGTTGCTGTAATTGTCGTCATACACAGGCATTATGCAGCACAGATATTATTTTCAACTCAAGGCACTTGGTAGTGAAGGGGTTAAAAAGAATAGCTGAGAGAACCAATACTGAACTTTATTGGCAATCAGAATGATGGTAAACCCAGATTTGTATCCAAGTGAAAAATGACTGAAATGCAGATTGAAAAGGCCCCGATTTCAGATATCTGGTCGAACTACATCCAGCCCTTAGACCAATGGTTCCCAACCACTGAACTCATGTACCCCTAACAGGCCAGATTTTGCAGATCACCTTGGGGAAAAGCAGATTGTATCCTGCAATCACTGAGCAGCAAATCATATCACATGTGTTGTGCTTCACATATCCTGCAAACCTGGCCTGTTAGGGATACTTGAGGACCGCAATTTGGAACCACTGCCTTCTACCACTATGACCTCCTACTGGTGATTCTTCGATTCCTAAAGCTGTGCTGTCCTACCGCTGATTATCCAAGGCATACAGATATGTTGCCCTTCAGGTGATCGTGGGTCAGATGGGGTATGGGAAAAAAAAAAAAAAAAAAAAACTCAAATTATGTTTTTTTACTGGATTGATAGAAAAGTTGAAATACGGGCAACCACTTTTTATACAACACCGGCAGCGTATGGATTTTACATGCTAATGGGGTGGGATTTTTCATGCACTGCCCATCAGCATGAATAAATTACGTGTGTCCAAGAAAACATGGCCGACCTGACAATCTTACAGTAGATGAGTTACTTTTAGAATTCCGACACAATTAACCCCTGGAACACCAAGCACTAACCCAGAAACACTGATTGTTGGAAACTCTGCATCTGCCTGGTACGTTAAGGCTGAGGTCAGACGAACGCAGGGCGAACGCGCGTGCAGCCGCACTTTATCACGGCCGTAGTAGCAGCAAATGACAGGCAGTATTCGAAGTACGGCTGCACAAAAGTTCGGCTGTGCAACGCAAGCGGCAAACAAACGCATTTTTTCGAGAACGTAGAACCGCTAGTACTGACGTACAGAGTGCGCTGCGCCCGCATAGCGGCGTGTGTGCGCGATTAGGAGACGTCAGACGCTGCTAATGTCCGGCCAACATAACGTCCATTTGTTTTTAATAGCTCCATCAAAAATCACGCACGAACATGCGCATCGTATGACCACTTTCGCGTCTGAGAAAAAATTCCGTCAATACGTTCGGACGCACTTTAAGGACGATGTGAAAAAATGCGTTCGTCTGACACTAGCCTAAGCTGACCAAGACATACGTTCAGGGCTGCCATCGTGTCGCTCGGGTTACGCGTTCGGTCAATGTGAATCTCGGATAAACGTGTTCTTAAATCCTTTGAGGCAAATAATCCCGATTCTCCACTTACTGCTAATTAATTATTGCTGTCATCCTGCGGGTAATTTATGCTCAAACCAAGTGACCTAAAATAAATGAATAATTATTAATTTTAAATACAATGTAATTGCAATTAATAAATTACCTTTACAATTATTTCTCTGGTTACGGTTTCCGTGTTGTGGCCATTTAATCCAGAAGAAGCGAGGCATGTTACCATATGTACAGCATAGCTAGGGTTAACGTATACTATCTAGGGTTACCAGGTCTGCCACGTCTTCCTGGACACATTCCTGTGCTCTCGCTCAGCATGAAACAGTAAAGGTGCTGCCCTGCAATGTGTATAATCCATATGCTTCAGGAGGGAAATCAGTCTACTAATTAAGGCCGGTCACCTGGGATTCCTTACCTGCAGTGTATGGATTATACATGCTGCAGGGTGACACTTTCCTGCACTGCCCATCAACATGAATAAATTATACGTGGCCAGGAAAACATGGAGGATCTGGCGACTCTAATACCATCAGATGTAGATAAAGTTAGGGTTGTCAGGTGGGCCATGTTTTCCTGGACACATTTAATTTATTCATGCTGATGGGCAGTGCATGAAAAATGCCACCCCGCAGCATGTATAATCCCTTCCTGCAGCACATGAATTATACATGTTGCAGGGCAGCACTTTTCCCTGTGCTCCCCTCAAGAAATGGTAATTTGCATCCAGAAAAACATGGCCGACCTGGCATCCCTACTTCTGACGAATCGGTGAACAAAAATGAGGTTCCAAACCTGTGCTTAGATTGCTGCTGATTCCCATTAGAGCAGTGTTTCCCAAACCCCTCCAACACAGTGTTTCCCCAAACCCCTCCAACACAGTGTTTCCCCAAACCCCTCCAACACAGTGTTTCCCCAAACCCCTCCAACACAGTGTTTCCCCAAACCCCTCCAACACAGTGTTTCCCCAAACCCCTCCTCGGGACCCCTCCAACACAGTGTTTCCCCAAACCCCTCCTCGGGACCCCTCCAACACAGTGTTTCCCCAAACCCCTCCTCGGGACCCCTCCAACACAGTGTTTCCCCAAACCCCTCCTCGGGACCCCTCCAACACAGTGTTTCCCCAAACCCCTCCTCGGGACCCCTCCAACACAGTGTTTCCCCAACCCCTCCTCGGGACCCCTCCAACACAGTGTTTCCCCAAACCCCTCCTCGGGACCCCTCCAACACAGTGTTTCCCCAAACCCCTCCTCGGGACCCCTCCAACACAGTGTTTCCCCAAACCCCTCCTCGGGACCCCTCCAACACAGTGTTTCCCCAAACCCCTCCTCGGGACCCCTCCAACACAGTGTTTCCTCGGGACCCCTCCAACACAGTGTTTCCCCAAACCCCTCCAACACAGTGTTCCCCAAACCCCTCCAACACAGTGTTTCCCCAAACCCCTCCAACACAGTGTTCCCCAAACCCCTCCTCGGGACCCCCTCCAACACAGTGTTTCCCCAAACCCCTCCTCGGGACCCCTCCAACACAGTGTTTCCTCGGGACCCCTCCAACACAGTGTTTCCCCAAACCCCTCCAACACAGTGTTTCCCAAACCCCTCCAACACAGTGTTCCCCAAACCCCTCCAACACAGTGTTTCCCCAAACCCCTCCTACACAGTGTTTCCCCAAACCCCTCCTCGGGACCCTCCAACACAGTGTTTCCCCAAACCCCTCCTCGGGACCCTCCAACACAGTGTTTCCCCAAACCCCTCCTCGGGACCCCTCCAACACAGTGTTTCCCCAAACCCCTCCTCGGGACCCTCCAACACAGTGTTTCCCCAAACCCCTCCTCGGGACCCTCCAACACAGGTGTTTCCCAAACCCCTCCAACACAGTGTTTCCCAAACCCCTCCTCGGGACCCTCCAACACAGTGTTTCCCAAACCTCTCGGGACCCTCAACCAGGCGAGGTTTTACAGATCACCTGGGGGAAAAGCAGACTGAATCCTGCAATCACTGAGCGGCAAATCATATCACTTATGCTGGGCTTCACATATCCTGCAAACCTGGCCTGATAGGGGGACCTGAGGATCAGGGTTGGGAAACACTGCATTAGACCATCATAAAAAAAAACTCTAAGCAATTATTTTATGTGAAACATGGTAACTTTATTTCAGTTAAGTGCACAGGTTAACACCTCACATCTTACCGAGATAATGACATTGTAAACCTTCCAGATGTTGGGTGGAGTCCATTGCTGGATCAAACAAGTTACAAAATGGTCAAGGCTGAAGATACAGAAGACATGTTTGGGTACATAGCAGAACATACAAGCAATAGGATCACCAGGATTTCTTTAAGGGCTCTCAACCAGCATTAATTGGAGCTTAACTCCACAACAATGCATTATACATTTGGAATGACTAAGAAATGTACAGTCCTCAGGTTGCGTTGTAGTTTGGCCATCTCTGCTTTCCAGTTATTGAATCCTGAGCCAAGCGCCAACAAAAGTAGGGGAAAGCCATGCCAATGTGATCTTCCTGCACTGGTGTCTGAAATGGCTTAGTCCATTTAGAAGCATTTGCGGTGGACAATGGATGGTCCAGATTCATCATACTCCTGCTTGCTGATCCACATTTGTTGGAAGGTGGATAGAGAGGCCAAGATGGAGCCTCCAATCCAGACAGAGTATTTACGCTCAGGTGGGGCAATGATCTTGATTTTCATGGTGCCGGGAGCCAGGGCAGTGATTTCCTTCTGCATTCGGTCAGCGATTCCAGGATACATTGTTGAGCCACCAGACAGAACGGTGTTGGCATACAGATCCTTACGGATGTCCATGTCACACTTCATGATGGAGTTGTAGGTAGTTTCATGAATGCCACATGATTCCATACCAAGGAAGGAAGGCTGGAATAAGGCTTCTGGGCACCTGAACCTCTTGTTACCAATGGTGATGACCTGACCGTCAGGCAATTCATAGCTCTTTTCCAGGGAGGACGAGGAAGCAGCTGTAGCCATCTCCTGCTCAAAGTCAAGAGCAACATAGCAGAGCTTCTCCTTTAGGTCACGAACAATTTCTCTTTCAGCAGTGGTTGTGAAGCTGTAGCCCCGCTCAGTCAGGATCTTCATGAGGTAGTCTGTCAGGTCACGTCCAGCCAAATCCAGACGCAAGATGGCATGAGGCAGAGCATAACCTTCATAGATGGGCACAGTGTGTGTGACACCATCACCAGAGTCCATGACAATACCAGTGGTACGTCCAGAGGCATACAGAGACAACACAGCCTGAATGGCAACATACATGGCTGGTGTGTTGAAGGTCTCAAACATGATCTGTGTCATCTTTTCACGGTTGGCTTTTGGGTTCAGAGGGGCTTCAGTCAGCAGCACTGGATGTTCCTCTGGGGCAACTCTCAACTCATTGCAGAAGGTGTGATGCCAGATCTTCTCCATGTCATCCCAGTTTGTGACAATACCGTGTTCGATGGGGTATTTCAAGGTCAGGATACCTCTCTTGCTTTGAGCTTCATCTCCAACATAACTGTCTTTTTGTCCCATGCCAACCATGACGCCCTGGTGTCGGGGGCGACCCACGATTGATGGAAAAACTGCACGAGGAGCATCATCTCCAGCAAAGCCTGCTTTGCACATACCAGAGCCATTGTCAACAACCAGGGCAGCAATATCGTCATCCATTTTGGTCTGGAGGGTTTGTGGTGCAGATGCTTCTGTGTCCTTAGAATTTATGTTTAACTCCTAGGCCGACCTTTTAACCCCTTCAGATTCCCCAGAATTCCATCATTCCACCCTTGTTACTACTAATGAGAGGGGGGTGTTCTGTTTGCTCCGCCCTGTCGTCTGGACTCAGCTCAGCTGTGATCGAGGCAATGGGATTTGTCATAACTGATTGCTCTGATGCAATTATTCCACATAGTCTTGAAGAGGTTAACTCGTATGACCAATGTAAAGCCACCAGATGGCGCCAAAGAGGCACCGCAGAGCCTAAGGGATACTGAAACCATGGCGTCTATTCACAAAGCACCGAAATTGTAGACAAGCCCAGTGCTTTCCATTTCATCTCACTTTGGCGATTTTTCATTTCGTCGCAATTTTGGCGAATTCACAATTTATCAAATGATCACCGTATTTTGTGGAAAATTTAAGTCGCCGGAGAAGTTATTGGACATTGGCGAAAAGGGTCGGAAACTGCCAGCTTGCGCCGAATTGGCCTCAGCGAATTTCAGTAGCAGCAAATGACGGCCAATATATGGAGTACGGCCGCAAGAAAGTCCAGCCGCGCAACGCAAGCGGCAAACGAACGCGAAAGGTCCTTTGAAAGGTAATAAAAATGTGTGTTTAAAAACAAATGGCTTTTAAAAACCTTAAAAAGATAATAAATGGTCTTTAAAATAAAAAGATATTACATTTTATATATTGAAACCTGTTGGATTGAAATCGCTGAGATTTCGGTGCAGTTCGGCATCCTATGAACAGACAAAACGTTCTCTATGGGACAATGTTGGTGCTGCTGAATTGCGGCGAAATTCACCGTATTTTTCTGTCAATGTGCCTGTATTTGGAGAATTGACGGTTCGGTGGCAGTTTCAGAGGTTGGTGATGAGACATTAGGGTTTCCAGATCTTACATGTTTTCCTGGACACAAAATGTATTCATGCTGATGGGCAGCGCATGAAAAATGCCGCCCCGCAGCATGTATAATCCATACACTGCAGGTAAGGAATCCCAGTGACCCGCCTTGATTTCCTTCCTGCAGCATATGAATTATACATGTGGCAGGGCAGCACTTTTACCTGTGCACAAGGTGAAAACACAAGATCAAGCTGGCAACCCTAGGTGTGGTTTGATTGGACGGCAATTTGCTGACTGGGCGTAACATCTCCCTGATTGATCCTGCACGGAGACCTGAACTGCAGTAACTCCTTCTGGCCAGCAGGTGGCAACAGCACCCTGTCAAGTAGGGTTTTTACAGTAAGGAATATATTGCGAATATTCTCATTTCTTACTGTATCATTAAATAAAAAATATTTTTTTTGAAAATCACTCGGTAGTGAAGGGGTTAAAATCATAATCTTACAGTTACATGTAAGGTTTTTTTTACTTCTGGAATCTGTGTTTTTATTTTTCAATGATAATAAATAATTCTGCCACTTTTCCTTTAAGTAGAAGTGTTGTGCCAGGAATGGATATCATTAAGGCAAATAATATATGTGACGTGACCTATATATAAGGCGATCGCTGCACGTTACAACGTGTCTTTA
Source organism: Leptobrachium leishanense (assembly GCA_009667805.1). Taxonomy (NCBI): domain Eukaryota; kingdom Metazoa; phylum Chordata; class Amphibia; order Anura; family Megophryidae; genus Leptobrachium; species Leptobrachium leishanense. The sequence continues at coordinate 352,407,049 of CM019066.1, read as the reverse complement.
AAGCCGTCTATTTAAACCTCACTGAATCAATGACATTAATCATGTAATTACATTAAACTGGTTATATTTCCTGCAATAAAATTGCTTGTCGGATCTAGTCAATCAGGTCTGTCAATCTTTACAAGAGATTGACACTTTCAGGTCCGGAGCGCATTAAAGGGCCAGTACCACCAAAACATGAAACCTCCTTATTGTGTTCATGTGATGTTGCTGATATCTTACATGTGTTTTGTTTTTCTCTTGTATGTTTAGTTAAGAAAATATTTTCCTCTATATGTGTCACTGGGTGCATCCATTGTGTGATATTTTCCTCTATATGTGTCACTGGGTGCATCCATTGTGTGATATTTTCCTCTATATGTGTCACTGGGTGCATCCATTGTGTGATATTTTCCTCTATATGTGTCACTGGGTGCATCCATTGTGTGATATTTTCCCTATATGTGTCACTGGGTGCATCCATTGTGTGATATTTTCCTCTATATGTGTCACTGGGTGCATCCATTGTGTGATATTTTCCTCTATATGTGTCACTGGGTGCATCCATTGTGTGATATTTTCCTCTATATGTGTCACTGGGTGCATCCATTGTGTGATATTTTCCTCTATATGTGTCACTGGGTGCATCCATTGTGTGATATTTCCCTCCATCAGGGTTATTCAGAGAGCGGTGAAAAGCAGGATAATGACTGGAGAATGAAAGTTTTTTTTAGGACAAAATAGCCAAACCAGAAAAATTCTCCCTTTCATCTCACTTTCCAAATCGGCTATTTTGACCTAGAATTTTTCATTCTCCAGTCATTCTCCAGCTTTTTACGCTCTCTGAATAACCCTGTATGTGTCACTGGGCGCATCCATTGTGTGATATTTTGTGTTGTATCTTTCCATCACTTGCTCCTCACTGTGTGGTTTTGGTCATAGGATGGAGTGAATGGATCAGTCACCGACTCCCATCATTGTGTGGGATGTATTCAAAGGACATCACCAGGGGGTAGATTAGAAGTCTTTTCAGCTCCCTGTTTTATATCATTCAGCAGCCAGCTCTTATCTCAGGTAGCCTCAAGAACAATGGCCTCCTGCTACCTTATCCTAAACATTTCCTCCACCACCCCCTTAACAGTAAAATACTGTAGGATAAAGAAACACTTTTGCACAGATTTTGGTAAATGTTGCATCATGGGAAAAATCCACAAAACGGAAACATGAGATAAAAAACTAACTTTATTTAACTTTTTACATGCAAAGAAAATACAGCAACATGTGTTTTATTTGTAATGCACAAGCAATCTAGTGACCGCTTCTGTACGTGGTCGTGTCCCTTTAAGTGCAATGTGTAATGCAATTAATACCACTTCTCCTGGGCCGGGATAAATAACTGTCTGCAGCGTGCACCGGTATAGTATGCAATTAAAGAATACAGACCTGATGAAATTGATGTATATTGCCCGCTCACACATGGATGTATAATGCCCAGCTCACACATGGATGTATAGTGCCCAGCTCACACATGGATGTATAGTGCCCGGCTCACACATGGATGTATAGTGCCCAGCTCACACATGGATGTATAATGCCCAGCTCACACATGGATGTATAGTGCCCAGCTCACACATGGATGTATAGTGCCCAGCTCACACATGGATGTATATATGCCCGGCTCACACATGGATGTATAGTGCCCAGCTCACACATGGATGTATAGTGCCCGGCTCACACATGGATGTATAGTGCCCAGCTCACACATGGATGTATAATGCCCAGCTCACACATGGATGTATAGTGCCCAGCTCACACATGGATGTATAGTGCCCAGCTCACACATGGATGTATAATGCCCAGCTCACACATGGATGTATAGTGCCCAGCTCACACATGGATGTATAATGCCCAGCTCACACATGGATGTATAGTGCCCAGCTCACACATGGATGTATAGTGCCCAGCTCACACATGGATGTATAATGCCCAGCTCACACATGGATGTATAGTGCCCAGCTCACACATGGATGTATAATGCCCAGCTCACACATGGATGTATAGTGCCCGGCTCACACATGGATGTATAGTGCCCAGCTCACACATGGATGTATAGTGCCCGGCTCACACATGGATGTATAGTGCCCAGCTCACACATGGATGTATAGTGCCCAGCTCACACATGGATGTATAGTGCCCAGCTCACACATGGATGTATAGTGCCCAGCTCACACATGGATGTATAGTGCCCAGCTCACACATGGATGTATAATGCCCAGCTCACACATGGATGTATAATGCCCAGCTCACACATGGATGTATAATGCCCAGCTCACACATGGATGTATAATGCCCGGCTCACACATGGATGTATAATGCCCAGCTCACACATGGATGTATAATGCCCGGCTCACACATGGATGTATAATGCCCAGCTCACACATGGATGTATAATGCCCAGCTCACACATGGATGTATAGTGCCCAGCTCACACATGGATGTATAATGCCCAGCTCACACATGGATGTATAATGCCCAGCTCACACATGGATGTATAATGCCCAGCTCACACATGGATGTATAATGCCCAGCTCACACATGGATGTATAATGCCCGGCTCACACATGGATGTATAATGCCCGGCTCACACATGGATGTATAATGCCCAGCTCACACATGGATGTATAATGCCCAGCTCACACATGGATGTATAATGCCCAGCTCACACATGGATGTATAATGCCCAGCTCACACATGGATATATACTGACCCCAGCAGCGGTTTTGTAAGGGACCACGGCGGCGCCCAAACCGCCTCGTCAGCAGCGCTCCAGCGTGTCTTCCTGGGCCCCACATGCACCCTGCATTGACGCCGCCCCCCCCCCACGTGATGTGCGCGCTTTGTGGGGCCCAGGAAGGCACGCTGGAGCGCTGCCGCCGTGGTCCCTTACAAAACCGGGCCCCCACTGACCCGCGGGCCCTAGGGCAGCGCCCGAGTGCCTGATGGGTCAGTCCGCCCCTGCCCATAATAAACACACTGTGTGTCCAGGCCCACACAAATAAAGGTTATCCTTGTGTCATGCATTTCACACATGGCAGTAAGGTAGGGCTGCCAGGTCGGCCATGTTTTCCTGGACACCTATAATTTATTCATGCTGATGGGCAGTGCATGACAAGTGCCACCCTGCAGCATGTATAATCCATACGCTGCAGGGAAGAAATCATAAAGGAATCCCAGGTGACCTGCTTTGATTTCCTTCCTGCGGCGTATGAGTTATACATGTTGCAGGGCAGCACTTTTCCCTGCAATTCTAGAATCAGGCCCTCAGGGCTAGGGATGAGCGGTTCGGGTTCGGAGTTCGGCCCGAATTTAGCCTGTTCGGGTAGATCGCAAACTCCGAACATTTTGCCGTCTTCGGTTCGGGTTCGGGAGAAAAAAAGAAATTTTGAAAAAAGTATAAAAAATGCTTAAAAAAATACAAAAAAATCTAGAAATAAAGAGACTCTTTACTGCAGAATATTATAAGCAACGATTTTCACCTTTAAATTACCTTTTTTTTTTTTTTCAAACATAACAACAACAGATGTTTTTGTCTGGTCTAATCAATTTGATACATTTTATGTAGAATGAAGGTGTGGTGTCTGCTTCTGTTCTGAGTGAGTAATTTCCCTCCTAAGGCTGGGGTCAGACGAGCGTGATTTCTACGGACTCTACGTCCGTGCAGTACGGACATCGTCAGTACGGATGACGCAGTAGTGGTCACACAGTCCGTTTTTTCACTGAAGTTATTTTTGACGGATGTAGGAGGGAAAAATAAATTACAATGAAAAAACATTCTGTCCGTCAAAAATGCTGGACGTATAAATGCAGTCCGTCTGACCTCGCTCCATCACTCACACACAAAGCTATGCAGACGTTGTGGACGCAGCGCACTCCGCACGTCCGTTCTAGCAGTATTACGTTCTTGCCTAACCTGCGTCCGTTTGCCGCGGCCGTTGTGCGTCCGCAGTTCAGTGCGGACGTACTTCATGTGTCAGGCTCCAATGGACTTACTTTCATGCTATCACGGACGTACTTTTAGGCGCAATCACGGACGTGAACACTACGCTCGTCTGACCCCAGCCTAAAACGTCCTAATATGCGGCATTTAACTGCTGTGTGAAAAAATACAAAATTTCCTCATTGCCTGATTTTTAACATCTAAAGCAATGTTATTTTTCACTTTGGGATTAAACATTCACAGGGTTATTCAGAGAGCGGTGAAAAGCAGGAGAATAACTGGAGAAGTGAAAATTCTAGGTCAAAATAGCCAAACCAGAAAAATTCTCCCATTTATCTCACTTTCCAAATCGGCTATTTGGTCTAGATTGTTCTCTTCTCTTGCCAGTTCTCCTGGCTTTCACCTCTCTCTCTGAGTTGTTCAGACAAAGGTGAAAACCAGGAGAATGGCAGGAAAAGAGAACAATCTGGACCAAATAGCCGATTAGGAAAGTGAGATAAGGCTAGGGTCAGACTAATGCATTTTTTGCAGCGACCGTCAAAAAGTGCGTCCGAACGCATTGCCGTATTTTTTTTCACGGATTGAGCGAAAACGGTCATACGATGCGCATTTTTGTGCGTGATTTTTTTTTACGGATCCAAACCAGGAAACTTTGGGTGTCTGGACGTTATGTTGGCCGGACATGAGCAGGGTCTGACGTCTCCAAATCACGCACACATGCCGCTAGTGGACGCAGCGCACTCTGTACCTCAGTACTAGCGGTTCTGCGTTCTCAAAAAAATGCGTTAATTTTCCACTTGCGTTGCGCAGCCGGACTTTCGTGCGACCGTACTTCGTATATTGGCCGTCATTGCCCGTCATTTGCTGCTAGTGCGGCCGTGATTAAGTGCGCCTAAACGCACGTTAAAAATTCGCTCGTCTGACCCTAGCCTAAATGGGAGAATTTTTCTGGTTTGGCTATTTTGACCTAGAATCTTCTCTTCAGTCATTCTCCTGAGTTTCACCTTTCTCTGAATAACCCTGTCAGGGTTATTCAGAGAGCGGTGTAGAGCAGAAGAATGACTGGAGAATGGAAAATTCTAGGTCAAAATAGCCGAACCAGAAAAATTCTCCCATTTATCTCACTTTCCAAATCGGCTTTTCGGTCTAGAAATTTCCATTCTCCTGCTTTTCACCGCCAAAAAATCAGTAAACTTTTTCTGCGTGTCCGAAAATGTCTCCTCTTTTCATACAGACTGCCGCCCCAAGCAGTTGTTTACGGATAGATTAAAGGAAAAGCATTTACCGTCATTTGAAATGTAATTTTTTTGGTTTTTACATATTTCTATACATCCTAGAAATCCGCCACTTCAGGGGCAGGTTATGGGGACCTCCTAGGCACGATATTTGAAGGAATTTTTGGTTTTTATTTTTAACCCTTATTTCATGGAAAACTCACTGTCCCTTAAACGTTTTTTTTTTTTACTTTTTGTCCTTGTCTCCTGTCCCCCAGGGCACTACCCGGACCCCCATATACCTTTTTATGGCAAATATGTAGCATATATGCCCTCTTGGAGGGCACTCTAAAAAAACGAATTTTCAGCCCCATTGACTTGCATGGGGGTTCGGGTTCGGACCCGAACAAATGGGAAGTTCGGGTTCGGGCTCGAACCGAACTCGGGGGGTGTTCGGCTCATCCCTACTCAGGGCAATGCTTTGTGGCTAAAACCGCCACTGGACATGTCCTGACTGGGGAGAGGGCAGGCCTCCTCAACTGACCCATTTAAAAAGTAAGCATCAAAAAAAAAACAGACAGGAACCAGTATTTTTTTGGGGGGTTTTGAAAAATCATTTAAAATTAATTCTGCAGTAACAAATATGTGGGAATATTCCCAATGTACTCCTTACTGTAATAAGCTATTTGGAATTGGCAGGAAGATGTTACCACCTGCTGGACAAAAAGGAGTTACTGCAGTTGAGGATCAGCTGGGGAGATGTCATTCACACACAATCCCAGGTGGTTTTAAAAAGTGTTAGTGCCTCGGGCATCATGTCCACACTGCTTAAGGCTAGGGTCAGACGAACGCATTTTCACGTTGTCTGTGAAAACGTGCGTTCGAACGAATGGACGCATTTTTTCACGGAGTACGCGATAGCGGTCATACGATGCGCATTTGCATCCGTGATTTTGTACGGATCATCAATAAAACACTTTGTGCATCTGGACGTTATGTTGGCCGGACATTAGCAGTGTCTGACATCTCCAATTCACGCACACACGCCGCTAGCGGACGCAGCGCACTCTGTACGTCAGTACTAGCAGTTTAACGTTCTCGAAAAAATGCGTTCGTTTTCCACTTGCGTTGCGCGGCCGGACTTTTGTGCGACCGTACATCGTATATTGGCCGTCATTGCCTGCCACTTGCTGCTAGTGCGGCCGTGATTAAGTGCGCCTGCACGCGCGTTCGCACTGCGCTCGTCTGACCCTAGCCTTAACGTTACGGGCATGTTCTGGAGCCCGAATGCAAATGAAAATTGTGTAAATGAGCTGTCATCCCCCAGATGGTGGCCCTGGTAAAACGGCCATTCCATACCTTAGATGTCAAATAAACTCCTATAGAGCCAACGGGAGCATCCAAAGAATAACCTAGTTTATCAATAGGAGATTCTGAATTTTTTTCTGGAATGAATAAGCAATGAGTGACCTCCACATGTCTGTGTAACTGTGTACCTTCACTACCAAACACAATGTACTGTACTGAACATCTAAGGACTTCCCATCATCCTCAGGCCCACAGTCTACAATGCAGCGACCGCACCAGTAATTTTCTCAATCCCTTAAATAGAACCAGTCACACACCCAGGCGTTTTAATGAATGTATCAATATATTCTTTATATTCTAAAATGTAAATGTATTTCCTGCTTCCATAATTGTCCTCACAAATTATACAGATACTCTGGAACATTTTGGTGGGCAGCACAGGCCCCGTACAGAATAACTGGATTCAGATCCAACTATAGGTGGAGATACTTGGGCCATGATGGGTTAGGACAATTGTAACTAAACTAGGTCACGCAGATGTTTGTGAACACAAAACGAGGAGGCCCAAGAGTTTGCTGAGCCTTAGGAAAGACTCCAATCTGAGGCCCTTTATTATGTAAAAAAAAAAAGGTGTGGAGCCAATACATTTTAATTATTGAAAGTCCTCCCCCATCTGTCTTAGTAGATGAGCAGGAGTTTGTGAATGCGGGAGGGTATTTGTGTGGAATATCAGCATGGACACGAGTGGCTTGCTCAAACTGACATTCCATAAGACGAGGCCCCTGTAGGAGTAAGGCCTTTGGCGACTGCCTATATTTCCTAACTATAAAGCTGTCCCACCTGAAGCTGCTGCTGGAATGGAGGAGGCAGGGCAGGTCGCAGGGGAGATCCAGGCAGACTTTGTTGTTACTGTTTCCAGGGCTGTACTCTGTGACCGCCGGGTCAGAAGAGGGGGGGGGAGCTGTCCTTTTTGTGTCCCTGGGTCCCATGCTGTCTCGCTCCATCTCCTCCTCAGCAGCCCATCCCCCCCTTTCTCCTCCCTGTGCACACAGTGTGCTATGTGCGGGGACTGGAAGATAACAGGGAATAGGGGAGGAGCTGGATGCAGAACCCTTTTTTATTTTCTTTGGCAGCACGGCTCCCCAGCACCAGTGGCCCATAAATCAAGCAGCCTGCCGGGATTCCTCCCGGTATCCCGGTAGGCCAGTCCAGCCCTGCCCTCTGCACACAAACATCTTTGATGCTTAGGTTGTCCTTTACACGTCTTGTCGATCTTCTGTAAGTGGTGGTCTTTAACTCGACTCTTGGGTTTTCTTAGCTGACTTTAAAATCTCGTTTTTCATCCCTACAAAACAAGTGGGTCATTTAACCACGGAAGCTCTGGAACCCGTATATGTCAGGTGTCTGCGTTCAAAACTACCTCGATCCCTCTTCAATGGACTGTCCCAATCCAGGTTTATCCTGGTTTGACGATGGGACTCTTTAAAAGCAAACTGCGATGAAACGGGAAGGCCTCCAGATCCATCCTGTAAACCTCAGAAATCTGCTCTACCTGCTCCCTGGTGAGTCTACTGAACAGATTTTCGGCAAACCATTTCTGAGTCAGTTTGGACTGAGCGTCGGAAAACTCCGGCCTCAGTATGTGATCCGGTATCCCAATTCTCTTCATAAGGTGGAAAACGTCTGTCCTGAAGAAGTCATGCAGTACTATGTAGTCATATTTTATAAAACAAGGGTGGCACAGCCTGACAACCGGTTTCCACGGGTTGCCTTCATCCTCGCTGGCATATGATCCAAGAACGTCTTCCAAGAACTCATCAAATGTGAGTTCTCCGGCATCGCCCTGCAGATAGGCAGAGATGAGTCTTTCGAAGGGCTCCCTGACGAATACGACCTTCGTGTACGTTCGAAAGATCTTTTCCACCACCGATAAGTTGTAACTGCTTTGCTCAGCGGGGACCACAGAAGAGTTTGAAGAAAGATGGTCAACTACTGGAGTCTCTATGGTTACGTCGTCTTCTCCTTTGACCTTTTCCAGGAGGTTTTCCCAGGTGTCCGTTCCAGTGGCCCCGGCCATGCAGTACAACATTTGGAGTTTCTCGTTCACTATCATCCCGGACAGAAGGTTCTCTGCCCCTTCCACTGATTCCATCATGCCCTCTTCAGGGTTCCTCAAACAAAACCCCTGTAGTCTTCTTTTACGCAGCTGCTGGATGTAAAGGAATCTGTCGGGAGTGATGTTGAGCACCTTCGACTCCTCTGCATGGTTTGCTGAGAAAGCAGAACACAGAAATATTTTATTATGACTTTCTCTAAACCCATGAAATAATCACAGCTTGGCCAAGTGGTCAAGTTGGGTACCAACTCTGAAGATTCTCCCGTAGAACAGATCACACTGAGCTTAAGTATAAAACAATAGGGATCAATTACAGTCGCCCCAGGTGAGGAGACTCGTGACTTTTATTATGATTATTATTCTTTATTTATAAAGCGCCAGCATATTCCACAGAGCTGTACAATGGGAATGTTATAGACAGGGTTACAATACATTGAACAACATTTTTGACAAACCAAAACAGGAGGAAACGAGGGCCCTATTCCCGTGGGAACTTACAATCTAGAAGGGTTGGGGGTGGAAAAAGGAGGGGAGGACTGCAAGGTGGGAGGGGAGGACTGCAAGGTGGGAGGGGAGGACTGCAAGGTGGAGGGGAGGACTGCAAGGTGGGAGGGGAGGACTGTAAGGTGAGAGGGGAGGACTGTAAGGTGAGAGGGGAGGACTGCAAGGTGAGAGGGGTGGGCTGCAGGGTGAGAGTGATGGACTGGTTGGGGCAGTGAGATATATTCGTGATAGTGCAATAAAATGTGTGTAAATAACAATAAAAAGTCCTTTTAAAAGCTCTGTAACGTAATAAAATAAAAGGTTTTTTAACCCCTTAAGGACCCAGGACGTACCATGTACGTCATTGCAGTGGGTCTCTTTTAGACCCGCTGACGTACATGGTACGTCCTGCGGTTTTTTGAGCGCTGGAAGCGATCGGATCGCTTCCAGCAGCTCAAACGCCATTGCAGGATGCCTGGGAGTCCAGGCATCCGTGCAATGGCGGTGAGAAGTGCCGGGGCACCTTGTGATCGCTCCCCGGGAGCGATCAACATCCGGTTTCACCGGAGAGGTGCCCGGCACTTCTAGAGAGCGCTGGAAGCGATCGGTATCGCTTCCAGCTGCTCTGTGTATATTGCAGGGATGCCTCGACATCGAGGCATCCTTGCAATATGCTTACCTGCTGCCGGTCCGCTAAGTGATCGCTCCCCCGAGCGATCACTTCCGGTAGCGGCAGGAAGTACTGAGTGCCACGAGGTATCGTGGCACTCAGTACAAAAAGATCACATGAGTGATCAGGTGCTCTGCTGGGTGCCTCGAGGGATCAAGGCACCCAGCAGAGTAAAAAAAGTGTAAAAAAAAAAAGAAAAAAAAGAAAAATAAAAATCAATAAAAAGTTATAAAATAAAATAAACTGACAGCCAAGATGGCGCTGCCCTTCTAAGGGCAGGGTCATCTTGGGGCTGAGTGGGATGTTCCTAGCCTGCCTCAACAGAGAGGCAGGCTAGCAACATCCAATCAGAAGTAAAAAAAAATCAGAATAAAATTTCTAATTTGTCAGGTCAGGTCAATATTTTGTAAATATTGGCTCTGACCTCTGTGATTTCTCCCTCCCTCTCCTCACTTGTGTTTTGGTGAGCGAGAGAGAGAGAGATCAGATTTGACCGGTTAGAGATTTTAGTGAGATTAGAAAAATTGAGGCAGATTTAGAGTGATTTAGAGAGATTTAGGTGTTTATTTGTATTTTCTTGTGAAACCCAACGGTTCTTCTAAGAACCAACAATCCGCCTATTATATATAATGTCTGAGAGGGTGTACAGCGCCGAGGAGGCATATGCCATCCTGGCGTCAGAATCTGAGGCATCTGCGTCAGACTCCGACCCTGATTTTTGACCCCGCCAACTGCTCAGACGTCGCTAGATACATCATCTACGCTGGCTGATGTATCTAGTGATGTTTCTGATGCAGATCCTGGGTCACCACCTGCCAGCAGGAGACGCACAGCTCCAGCTGAGGAGTGGGTAGTGCCTCATCGCCAGAGGCCAGATATCCCTCCTTTCACAGCAAATCCTGGCATCAATATTGATGTTGCAGGATTTACCGCCACACAGTTTTTGCAGGTGTTTGTTTATGGGGGATGATTTGTTGGGCCACATCGTGGCCCAATCAAATCTGTATGCCCATCAGCATTGTGCTGCGAAGCCAGACTCCTACTTGGCAAGGCAGCAATGGATCCCGCTAGATGTGCCAGAATTTCTGAAATTCTGGGCACTTACTATGCTGATGGGCATCATAAAGAAGCCCTCAATTCGCTCCTACTGGAGCAGTAGCCCCATCTGCTCTACCCCCATTTACCCCAATCAATGTCACGTAGAAGGTATGAAAACATTTTGCGTTTCATGCACTTCAGTGACAACAGCCTGTGCCCTCCTAGAGAGCATCCCCAGTTTGACAGGCTGTATAAAATCCGCCCCCTGATTACCCACTTTGCCACCAGGTTTGCAGAGGCTTATACACCTGGAAGGAATATCTGCGTGGATGAATCCCTAATGAAATACAAGGGAAGGCTGGGATTCAAGCAGTATATTCCTTCCAAACGCTCCAGGTATGGAGTGACGGTGTATAAGCTCTGTGACAGCGAGAGTAGGTATACTCAGGCCTTCCGGGTGTACGAGGGAAAGGATAGTAGCCTTGACCCTCCAGGTTGCCCAGAACACATGGGAACCAGTGGCAAGATTGTGTGGGACCTACTTTTTCCCCTGATGAACAAAGGGTACCACTTGTATGTTGATAATTTTTATACAAGTGTCCCTTTGTTCAAGCTGCTGTATTGTTTTGATACCGCAGCATGCGGTACTGTTCGCAAGAACCGCGTAGGTTTCCCAGCACAGCTTGTCCGCACCCGGTTAAAAAGGGGGGAGACCTCAGCTCTGCGCCAAGAGGAGCTGTTGGCGGTCAAGTACAGAGACAAGAAGGATGTATACCTTCTATCCACCATCCACACTGAGAGGTCTGTAGAGGTCTCTGTACGTGGCAGAGCTGAGCGCATCAGGATGCCAGTGTGCATCAAAACCTATAACCGGCATATGGGTGGGGTTGATCTGGCAGATCAGCTGCTCCAGCCCTACCAGATTATGCGGAAGTCAAGGGCCTGGTACAAAAAGGTTGCAATTTACCTGATGCAAATTGCAACCCACAATGCCTTTTTGCTCTGCAAAAAGGCAAACCCCGGAGTGACGCTGTCCTTTTTACAGTTTCAGCTCCAGGTCATTTCGGGGCTTTTGTACCAGGATGCACCTGCTCCCCGGGCGGTGATGGGGGACAGAGTTGGGGCTACGCATTTTATTTATAAAATCCCCCCTTACTGAGGGCAAACAGAAACCCCAAAAAAGGTGCAGGGTGTGTTTCAAGAGGGGGCAGAGGAGAGACACAATCTTTTACTGCCCAGAATGCCCTGGACAACCCGGTCTGTGTCTTGGGAACTGTTTCAAGCTATATCACACTGTGCGTGATCTGTGATTTTTTATTTTTTTTCCTTTCTATTTTTTCTCACACTCCAGTTAGTTAGTTCAGTTTAGTTTTTTTTTCTTTTACTGCACCAGACTTTTACATTTTATTCGTACATTTTTATGTTCTACAATTGGTGCTGTATTTTGCCAAAATCTTTGCACACCTATGCATGGGGGGAATGGGTGTACTCAGGAGACCTTGCAGAAAACAACCTGGAGAGTTTTCATGCAGTAACAAACAACAGTGTCTCCTAAATCACAGTCCAAAACTGATGTGGGTGTGAAAATGAAAAATGACCACCAAACAGTATCCAATTTGTTTGGAGCAAACGGTTGCATCCATAGCATAAAAACACTCCATTTACAATACTTTGGGGTGTTAGCTTACCAAATATATGCACGTTCATAAAAACTGGGGTATGTAAAAAGGCCCCTAAAAAGAAGATAAGCAAAGAAGATACTGTATGTCAAATTAGAAAATTGACAAGCACATGTCAAAGATTGGCGTAGCACCCCAAAAACAACAGAACAAATCTATATATGGGTGGTATCACTTTACTCAGAAGATGTTGCTGAACATATTTTGGGGTGTTTTTTGGCAGTAACCCATAACTGGATTTGACAATTGATGCCTAAAGTACAATGTGTGTGAAAAATAACCCAAAAAGTGACTACCTGAAAGTTTGACATAGAGCTAGTGCATGGAAAGTGTTAAAAAAAACTCTTTGAAGCACCCTAGGGTGTGCCCTTTCTAAAAATATATGGTTTGATGGGGGTAAATTACTTTGGCCGGCTTCAAAAATGTCCCAAATAGGACATGGGTGCATGATGACGAAATGTGAAAATTCCAAGTTGGAAAACTGAAATGCGCACCCCCCAAATAAGGCCTATTAGCCCCCAAATGACCCGACATACCTATACATGGTGGTATCAATTTACTCAGAAGATGTTGCTGAACATATTTTGGGGTGTTTTTTGGCAGTAACCTTAAAGTTCACAGTACATGTATTCTTAAATTGCGTTCAAAAAAAAAAATCACCAAAAAATTTTTTTTTTCTCAAACTTTGGCATAGATTTGTGGTAAAATGGTTTGCATGGAAAGAGTCAAAATACCCCAAGTTTAATACCTTGATTTGTGTACTTTAAAAAAATATGTATATGTGGAGGGTTATTCAGGAATTAGTGACAGATATCAGTGTTACAATGTCACTATCACTAGTTTTGAAAATAAAACTTTGGAAATGGCAAAGTGCTACTTTCACTTATTGTTGCATAAAATAAGGAAAAAAGCGAGGAATATGTAAACATTGGGTATTGCTAAACTCAGTACTAAATTTAGAAACTACTAAGGAATTAATTTTTTTTGACGGTTGTTGATACATAAGAAATTTTGGGGGTCAAAGTTCGAAAAAGTGGTTTTTCAATTTTTTTTGTCATATTTCACAATATTTTTTATAGTAAATTATATGAAATGATGAAAAAAATGGTATCTTTATAAAGTCCATTTAATGACGAGAAAAACAGTGTAAAATATGTGTGGGTTACATAAACGAGTAAGAGGAAAATTTGACGTAAACACTAACAGCGCAGAAACGTAAAAACAGCAGCGGTCACTAAAGGACGGATTTGTGTAAAACCGCCCGGTCACTAAGGGGTTAAAAAATTGGGAATCCAAAATGTAGTCTAAAAAAAGTATTTAAAGTGCTCAAAAAATAAATTAAAAAAACGGTTTGCGAAAATGAAAAGAATAAATTTTTGAATAAACCCCCCCCCCCCAACAAAATGATTATATATTTTTTTACATTGAATCGTATAGGATTAAACTTTTTCGACCTGAATCATCGCAAATCAGGGCATTTCAGTGTAGTTCGACCTTCTCTGAATAGATTAACCATTACTGCTCTAATGGGACAATTTCGCTGCCGCCAAAGATCGGCAATTGTGGTGAACTGCACCGTATTTTGCCATCAATTTGCCCTTATTTGGTGAATTGACAGTTTAGTGAATAGACGAACTGCTACGAAATTGCACCGTGCGGGGAAATGCATAGTTTGGTGCAATTCGGTGGACAGTTCACCCCTTACTGAATGACCCCTTTAATCTACGTCTATCGTTACGTCTGATGAAAGGTGTAACTGACCTGATAAAATTCATTCAGAATTTACACCCGTTTTATTAGTTGTAGCTGAAGTATAAATATTGACAGGAAACAGCTGCAAAGTTTTCTTTCCTGGCAAAATAAAATAGAATCTTCGAAAGAATAAAATGTATCGCTTCCAGAATGTAAACGTTAATCTATACAGAGGAGGAAATGCTGCTATTAAGGCTGTGAGCTTCCTCATACGCCCCAATCACACCCTTACCCGAAATACCTTACCTAGAGGGGCGAGCGCAGACACCTGCCAGGGAGGAACGCCCATCTCGTGACTAGAACAACATGAGAAGAAATGACATCACTGCATGATCTGTAAATCCAATCCATGGGATGAATCACATCTCATCCCGGCGCAGAGCGTGCAGCTCTGAATGTTCAGATCACTCCCCGACCTGCAGGAAATCCCTGGAATCCACCATCTATTCCAAATATCTCACACCTCTGTCAGCGGTGATACTGTAACCAAGCTCTACACTAAAGGGGTTATTCACTAACCTCCGAAAAGGCCCCGAAGTGCACCGGACGGTGAATTTCATCATTCGGTGCAATTTCAGAGCAATTCGTCTATTCACTAAGCTTTGAATTCACCAAATACAAGTGAAATGACGGCTCAATTTGTCACAATTCGGTGTCACCGAAATTGATGCACAGAAGACTATCGTGTCTTCTATTCACAGAACACCAAATTGCACCGAAATTGAGGCAGAGTGCTCTAATTTTCAGTGGCTCAATTCGACAGGTTTAAACAGGAGAATTCCATAGGATTCAATGTATTTTTTATAAAGTATTTTACCAGGAAGGATACATTGAGATTTCTCTGGTTTCAGTATGTCCTGGGTTCAAGAACATTGAATCGTTACAGAAATACAAAGTAATAAAATGCAAGATATTAAAAACACAAATATACAGATTAACCCAGAAAATAAATAGGTAGCTAATATGGTCAATATCAGGGTAATT
The DNA here is from genome assembly GCA_009667805.1 of Leptobrachium leishanense. Lineage (NCBI taxonomy): Eukaryota > Metazoa > Chordata > Amphibia > Anura > Megophryidae > Leptobrachium > Leptobrachium leishanense. The sequence goes on along the minus strand of CM019066.1, from coordinate 352,391,829 downwards.
CAGAGCGAATCGAAAAGTCATCGCACGTTCGGTGACTTTTCGTTCTCTTCAATTCGGTGCGATTTGGCGATCCTATTTCGCAAAAACCCAGCAAAGGCTCACCGAAATCCGCAAAAACATCTGGATTAACCCCCGCCAAAAACGCCGGAGAAACCCGAGCAGGAGCTGATCACAGCGCAGAGCTGCTGCCGGAAAAACCCGACACCGCAGACGAATGGAGTGGGAAAAAAAACCCGTACACTTGAATGTTTGAAAAGTGAAACGCTGTTTGCTAAGAACCTACCGAGCGAAAATGTTTGGAATTTACATATAAGATCCAATGAATGATCATAAAAAGGGTGGTTACAGAAAAAAGACCAAACGATTTAAAAAAAGAAAAGATTTGCAAAAAAATACTGAAAAATGGCTACAAGATCCTAAAAAATCTATAAAATGATAAACGGTTTATTAGATATTGTATTGTAATGGGAATATTTTTAACATTGAAGCCTATGGGATTCTCCTGAATAAACCTGTCGAATGAAACCACCGAATGGCAGGGCATTTCGGCAACTTTTCACTGCTGTTTTTTGTTCTCTGACTAGACAAAGCCTTGCTTCTCTATGGGGATTTCACTGCCCTCGAACAGGCACTGAACAGGCACCGTATGTGCAGGCAATTCGCCAACATTTTGTCAGACCAGTTCAGATATGAAATTTCTATATTTTACAGGACTGTTTAAATTTGGGGCCAGGAATTGCTTCACACAGGCAATTTGTGTGGCTAAAATGTAACAAGCTAAGTTCGTTGTCTTTACGCAAACCAGGGAAGAAACATCCATTGTTCAGAAACTGTCCTAATTAACTCTGTTGTAAATAAAAAAAAAAACAGATGTTAGATCACATTGCTTTGAAGTAAAGGAACAATGGGCAGCTGAGCTTAACCTAGTGTATTCCAGGGCATGGTGTTTATTTGGTCAGATCTAAGCTCTGAAGCCATATAAACCTTAGACAATGGATTGCATAACCTGTAAAATAATTTAAAAAAAAAAACCGAAAAGGTTAAATGATTTTCTGTTTTTTTTCACAGTGTTATATTATCTGAATAATCCGTTTGTAATGCTATATTATTAGGCGATAGGATCTAATACTATATGGTATTTGAATATTTAATTTATGTGGTCAGTTATAATAGATAATCTTGGTATTTTATAAAAGACAGAGGCCATACCACATTTAATTGATTATTACATAACAAATGTCTTGTGTATTAACATTTATAAAACAGATTAAGTCTGTTAGTTATGAATGAATGTATGTCTGCAGAATCATCTTCTTCACATAGATCTCTGGATATAAATAAGGGGTGTATGAGATGCATGCACGCCGCGGTGAAATATGCCGGCGATTCAACAAAAGCAATAATATTGATATTGTTAAATAAACCCATGGAGTCCTGGGATATAGTATAAAATGACCCCCAAACATTAGCGATTGGTTACATACATAAATTAATTCCTGTAGAAGGTTGATGGTTGATCTGAGAGCGCCATCTGCTGGCCAGGTAATATAACACCTGGACAGACCCCTGGAGTTAATGAATATATACATCCTCCAATCAAATGAGGCCACATAGTGATGGGCTAGAGCTAAAACTGGGCGGGAAACCACTATATAGAGGGGGATACTCCAGGGAAGAAGAAAAAAGAGACCACTGAAAGAAAGCTTGGGGAGAGACCTGAGGGACGCTTGGAGGGGAGAATGGGCAGATACCATCAGCCACTCCAATAAGACGCGACCACACCCTAATCTTACACCATTCTATCTTCACTACCAGATGGTAAAGTATAACTGAATAACTTTATCTATTTTCTAATTGCATAGTCCTTACTTTAGATGTCCATCACAAATTAAAGGAATATAAATGAATTATTTTGCTGTTGAAGTCTAAACAGTAGAATAGTATCAGCCTTTATGCTCTACTGCAGACGAGCGCTAAGGGAGAAACTATTACGGCGGCCTACTTGCACCATAATTTAGTGAAATTATTTATATTCCAAGAATACTGGATGTGGACATCTAAAGAACAATTGTGTACCCATAGTGAGATACGCTGGAACCGTGAAATAGTTTTTATATATCAAGTGCCATCAGCCCCATTAGTAAAACGAACATAACCCCTTTCATATCCATCTTGCAGCCCTTTCGATTGAATGCATGTAAGTCAATAGGAAGCTTTGGGTTAAATGAAGTGCTGTGATTGATCTGTGGAAGAGATAGTCTACCTATGTTCTCCCTGAAGGTAGTTGCATTTAGTGAATAGGCCCCCACAATAATAAATTGTGCTGCAGTTGATGCCCAGTAACTGAGTGTGTTTTTAGCCAGGTTGAGGATTGGTTTATAATGGGAAAGGTTTAAGTGAATAGAATAGAACTTGGTGTTTAAGAACTGAGGTGTGTATATATGTGGTGCGGTCTATAAACCTAAAATATTTGTCCATTAGATTATTGCGTGTTGCAGTATTGCTGCTAATCACGATCTATAATTACTTTTGAAATTGCATCTTGCTAATCCGTTGATAACATATGATTATATGAAACTTGATGTGTGAATAAATTCTGGTTTGAATTGTTTTACCGTTACGCAGTCTCATATCATCTTTATTGATTTTATTGTGTCTAAAAATATCTAGATAGCATCAAAAGAACTCGGGATAACGCGCTATATATTTGTTAAGACGTATATTCATTGGTTATTAATCCTTATCTTAAGGGTAAATTACCAAATTATACCATTGGTATTGGAGGCACTGTCATATATATATATATATATATATGTATATATATATTATCTAAAATAAGAAAAATACACGTCATAATTAATATATCCCTGACCTATGAATGGAGTCAAACTCTGACAATTTGGTGAACTGCCTGCTCTCTGAATAACCGAATGGCCAAGAAAGGTAACTGAACGCAGAATTTCACTGTTCACCTTTCACCTTTCGCCAGCAATTTGGATCTCTTTGAATAACCCTGAAAGCTCCATGTTTACAGGTGCATTCTGTATATAGTCACTATGTTCCATGTTTACAGGTGCATTCCGTATATAGTCACTGTGTTACATGTTTACAGGCGCATACTGTATATAGTCACTATGTTCCATGTTTACAGGTGCATTCTGTATATAGTCACTATGTTACATGTTTACAGGTGCATTCTGTATCGAGGTATGTTAATAGGGAGCTCTTAAGTGACTTTAGACTTGGGGAAGATTTGATGGCATCTGGGAGGTTATTCCATATTTGCGGCGCTCTGTAGGAAAATGAGGATTGAACCACTTTCTTTCCTGGCGGGCATAATGCACAAAGAGCTAAAACTGTGTAAAATCGTCAGATGATGCCCTGACATCGGACATTCATCAGCCGATGCAGGGAAATAAAGAAGAAATTAGGCCAGCAGCTCAAGCGGCTGTAACTCAATCTGGCAGTAGATGGCGCCATCTACTGGCCAAAAAAGGTTAAGTTCAAATATTTCTTAATGTATAATTAAATTAAAATGATTTTTCAAAAAAAAACACTGGTTCCTGAAAATGTTTTTGTTTTTAAATTAAAATTAATTGGTAGTGAAGGGGTTAAAAACATTTTCTGTTCTCCAAGTTACATTAGTGCTTTTCATGCCTTCGATACAGATTTACATAATTATTTCATTTTTATTTTCCACTGTTCATTTCATGGGTCTGAAAGGGTTACGGTTTGTCTGCCCCCCCCCTCCGTTTTCTCTCGTATTTATATTTTATAATATTTTTGGGGTTTTGGATAAATCCACAAAGTATTTTTCATTTATAATAGTGTTAGTTATGGAGAGCTTAAGGTAGTTACATAGTAATATAGGTTGAAAAAAGACCAACGTCCAGCACGTTCAACCTTCCACACATCGCCATGGCAGCTGGTGAATGAAAAGAAGGTAAAAAAAAATAAAAAATTCCCTCTTGATTGCATAACGGCGACCAGATCTCTCCCAGGGTCAGAGAGCAATGCATTACGACTTTAAATCTTATTTCTGTTTATACCGTGTTCTAGCAGGAAAGGATCCAGACCTTTTTATAATCACCGAACACATCCGAAAAACTGCCAAGAAAACAACAAACTGGTCTGATAAATTGCCGAACGCAACCGCAAAGCTGCCGAATGCAGACAATGATCCACCAAACAGTCCGCCGAACGACTCCACCCAGCCATCGAACGGACTACCAGAAAAAGCCGACCAGCCGCCAAATAGACTGGTGGAAAAAGCCGACCAGCTGCCGAACAGGGGTAAAAAAAACAAACCACAAAAAAACAACTCAACTTTTAGGCTAATGTCAGACGAGCGCACTCTGCGTGCGAGCAAAACGGACAGACGTACTGACGGAAGATACACGGTTTCTTTTTTTTTTTTTTTTGACGGACGTAGAAAAAAAAGGGAATTATGGGAAACAAAATGAATATGAAAAATTTGAAAAGGATATTAAAAGCCATTGTGTGCGTCAAGGTGCTGGACGTCGCAAATGCGCTGCGTCTGACATCTCCTCATCACTCACATAGAACGCTATGCAAACGTGGCGCACTCTGCGCGTCCGTCTAGCGGTTTTACCTTCTTGCCTAACTTGCGTCCATTTGCCACGTGCATTGTGTGTGCGCAGTTCGGTGCGCACGAATTGTTCATGATTCTATGCTACGACCGACGTTAAACTGTGCGATGACACGGACGTGATCACTGCGATCATCTGACACGGGCCTTAAAAGGTGTTTTGTAAAACAACAAACTAGTGCATAAAATTGCCTGGAAATAATTTTTAAGGTCCTATGAATAACAATAAGGTCTGTTACAGAAAAATATAAAAAAATGCCATTTAAAAATATCGGAAATCAAACCTTTTGCTGAAAAAATCCTGTAAAAAAGACCAGAAAATTCTAAAACATAAATTAATAAATAGACTTTTTGCTGCAAATGAAAAGAAAAACGGTTGAATAAAAATGGGGAATAATTTTAAACATTGAAGCCTATGGAATTCGTCTGATTAAACCTGCCGAATGAAACCACCGAATATCCGGGCATTTCACTGACATTTCTCTGCTGTTCGGTGTCTCTGAATACATTAACCATTGCTTCTCTATGTGGATTTCACTGCCGTCGAACAGCACTGTATTTCGTCATTGGTTCGCCAGGATTTGGCGAATTGCCAACTTTTTGAATAGCCGAACTGCCAATAAATTGCACGGGAAACTCACCGTTTGGTGCAGTTAGGTGTCCAATTCGGTGCTCTTTGAATAACCCCTTAGATCTTGCAGATTTGGTGATGTTGTAAAGTTTACAGTTACTTTGTTGCAAAGTTTTACAAAACACATGTAAAGAAAATAAACAAAAACAGTAAAAAGCGCAGATAAAGTTATAGAGCAGGAAAATAGAAAATGTACAATACTTTAAAGGTACTGTTTCATTTTTAAACTAGTGAATGTCATATTTTTTCATGTCACCAATATTTGTGCAAGTTTATAGTTTTCGGGCCGTGTCAGATGAGCTGACTGTGCGTCTGTACTGACATGCCTCCCGGTGTCCGTCGCAGCGTTGTGACGCTTCGACGGGGCCGGCCAAACGCTGTAGCGTGCGCACGAATTGTGTGCTCTACAGCGACCGTGCTGCAAGCCTCCCTGTCGAAGCGCTACAATGCAGGTCAACTGGGCTGCAAAGCGCAATGCTCCATAGGAGGAGCGAGCCTTGCAGCGCTGAGCACACTAACTGCGCTCGGCGAGGTGGCCAGACGGGCGTCGAGTGAATGGAACGTCCCCTCTCACAGACGTTCCTTCCGCTCTGCAAAATGTTCGTCTGACCCCGGCTTTAGTCACGCATTTTACACACGTTGAGCTTAGATATCAATAAATAGCTCACTTTCTGAAGGTTTGTCGCCCGCTTCTTGGCTGGAGATCACATGAAGCAACCTGGTCCACACGTAAAGGATCACTACTGCCAGGAGAAAAGCCAGCACTCTGGAGAAAAAGCGCATTATTCGGCCGAAGCTACAGGAAAATGGGAAAATGCCGGTCTCTGTCTTCCATAGCTGTGCTTCCCGCGTGTCACTGTCCCACACCAGAGCGAGGGTTAAAGTGCAGCTTGTGCATCTTAATAGCAAACATGTCGCTGATCTCAGAGAGTCAACAACGCAGGAGGGAAAGTGATAACCCGCGGAGATTACGCAATGCCAGGACTTCTGCTCAATATGAAACTAACTGGACCTTGGTCAGCCTTAGGCTAGGGTCAGACGAACGCATTTTTCACGTTGTCCGTGAAAAAGTGCGTTCGAACGTACGTATTTTTTCCCCGAATACGCAATAGCGGTCATACGATGCGCCTTTTCGTTCGTGATTTTGTACGGATCATCAATAAAACACTTTTTGTGTCTGGACGTGATGTTGGCCGGACATTAGCAGCGTCTGACGTCTCCCAATCACGCACACACACCGCTAGCAGACGCAGCGCACTCTGTACGTCAGTAGTAGCGGTTTGACGTTCTAGAAAAAATGCGTTCGTTTGCCACTTGCGTTGCGCGGACGAACGTTCGTGTGTTCCCCGGCATTGGACGTCATTTGCTGCTAGCACGGCCGTGATTTCGTGCGGCTAAACGCACGATAAAACTGCTTTCGTCTGACCTTAGCCTTAAGCAGCCAACAGTATACTGTACAGCACTCTCCCATCATATATTCATGGTGTGCGGGTGTCTTTTTAGGGGCTCCTCCATATATTCAGGGTGTGTGGGTGTGTTTTTAGGGGCTCCTCCATTTATTCAGGGTGTGTGGGTGTCTTTTTAGGAGCTCCTCCATATTTCAGGGTGTGTGGTGTCTTTTTAGCGGTTCCTCCATATATTCAGGGTGTGCGGGTGTATTTTTAGGGGCTCCTCCATATATTCAGGGTGTGTGGGTGTCTTTTTAGGGGCTCCTCCATATATTCAGGGTGTGCGGGTGTCTTTTTAGGGGCTCCTCCATATATTCAGGGTGTGCGGGTGTCTTTTTAGGGGTTCCTCCATATATCCAGGGTGTGCGGGTGTGTTTTTATAGGCTCCTCCTTATATTCAGGGTGTGTGGGTGTCTTTTTAGGGGTTCCTCCATATATTCAGGGTGTGTGGGTGTATTTTAGGGGCTCCTCCATATATTCAGGGTGTGCGGGTGTCTTTTTAGGGGTTCCTCCATATATCCAGGGTGTGCGGGTTTCTTTTTAGGGGCTCCTCCATATATTCAGGGTGTGCGGGTGTCATTTTAGGAGCTCCTCCGTATATTCAGGGTGTGCGGGTGTCTTTTTATAGGCTCCTCCATATATTCAGGGTGTGCGGGTGTCTTTTAGGGGCTCCTCCATATATTCAGGGTGTGCGGGTGTCTTTTAGGGGCTCCTCCATATATTCAGGGTGTGCGGGTGTCTTTTTAGGGGCTCCTCCATATATTCACGGTGTGTGGGTGTCTTTAGGGGCTCCTCCATATATTCAGGGTGTGCGGGTTTCTTTTTAGGGGCTCCTCCATATATTCAGGGTGTGTGGGTGTTTTTAGGGGCTCCTCCATATATTCAGGGTGTGTGGGTGTTTTTAGGGGCTCCTCCATATATCCAGGGTGTGTGGGTTTCTTTTTAGGGTCTCCTCCGTATATTCAGGGTGTGCGGGTGTGTTTTTTAGGGGTTCCTCCATATATTCAGGGTGTGTGGGTGTCGTTTTAGGGGCTCCTCCGTATATTCAGGGTGTGTGGGTGTCTTTTTAGGGGCTCCTCCATATATTCAGGGTGTGCGGGTGTCTTTTTAGGGGTTCCTCCATATATTCAGGGTGTGAGGGTGTCTTTTTAGGGGCTCCTCCATATATTCAGGGTGTGCGGGTATCTTTTTAGGGGTTCCTCCATATATTCAGGGTGTGTGGGTGTCTTTTTAGGGGCTCCTCCATATATTCAGGGTGTGAGGGTGTCTTTTTAGGGGCTCCTCCATATATTCAGGGTGTGCGGGTGTCTTTTTAGGGGCTCCTCCATATATTCAGGGTGTGTGGGTTTCTTTTTAGGGGTTAAAGGTGACACTCAGCCGATTTGGATATTGAGATAAATCAGAATTTTTCTGGTTCACCTATTTTGACCTAGATTGTTCGCTTCTCCTGCAAATTCTCCGGAGTTTCACCTTTCTTTGAGTAGACCTTTTTGTTTTACTAATGATCTTCTAAAGATACATTGACTTTAGTGTTTAATTATATTTGTGATGAAACAATTGGAAGCAACTACTGAGGTCAAAGAAGTGCAAGATCTACAAGTGACAGAGAAAATGTGCAGAGTGTGCGGTGTGTTTTTATACATGCTTGCTTTTCTCTTTGGTGATAAAGCTCCGGTGTTGCCACGACCAGAAATGCGTGTATATATATATATATATCTATCAAGAGGTAAGGGACTCCAGAGTCTTTTTGTTCAAATGGTATTTTTTCAAGAACATGGAAGACGTCTTCTGAGACTGAAATGCTGATCTGCAATAAAGATAACTTAAGATTGAACCAAGAGTTTCCCCCTGAACGTGCTGCATCTTGCAGTGTATACAGTGTGTATATATATATGTGTAAATACCGCTTCAAGAAATGAGGGGGCGCATACCTCAAGGGTCTTCACAGAACAGACCAAACTTTATTGTAAATTAATTCAACATTTCAGCTCGTTCCAGCCTATGTGCTATGGAGTTTGCACTGGGGCTTAATCACTTAATGGTGATTTTGTGGAGCGGAGTTCCTGCCTATGGATATATATATTGGATAAACTGTGTTAGTCCAAATGCCAAAATAACCAGACTATAGCAGTATGTATAAATAACTTTTATATAAAAGAAGGTATCATTACATCTTGCTATATTCTGGTGATTTTATATATACAGTGTGTATGTATATGTATATGTGTGTGTGTGTGTATATATATATATTGTGACACACTGCATTGATAGGTCTGTATATTTCCTTGCATTTTTTTGTTTAAGGTTTAGGCAATAACCCCCAGGAGGGATGGTGTTTTGTTTTGCTGCAGGTGTCCCTGTATTTAAGGGATTAAATGGGGAAAGATTGGCATGGGCACAGGATGAGAAGGATTCCCACACAGGGGAAAGATTGGCATGGGCACAGGATGAGAGACTGCGAAGCACAGGGTGCTGCTATAACTCCTGAGATGGGAGAGAAATGTTGTTTTATTTGATTTCTTTTCTGAAATAAAAGCCTGGAAGATTTTACCAGTTAAAGACTTTCTGTGCTATAATTGCCTTAGAGGATCGCACTATAGCGCCCCCCCCCCGTGACATATCTATCTATCTCAAGTGATCTGTAAGGATTTTAATAATCCAATCTCCCGGTCACCCAGTGCTTTGTCCAATGATTAATCATGATTCACAACCCGATAAGAGCCTTTCTCAAAGTATAAAAACATGATTGTCAATGTTTGTAAATGTGTGAATGTATGTATGTGTATGTGTATATATATATATTACACACATAGGTGAGTGTGTATTAGGGATGAGCCGAACACCCCCCCCCCCCCCATGTTCGATTCGCATTCAAACTCAAACAATTTCAAAAGTTCGAGTTCGAACTCAAACTCGAACCGAACTCAATGCAAGTCAATCGGACTCGAAAATTCGGTTTTTAGAGTGCCCTCCAAGAGGGCATATATGCAAGATATTTGCCATAAAAGGTGTATGGGGGTCCGGGTAGTGCCCTGGGGGACAGGAAACCAGGACAAAAAGGTTTTTAAAGGAACAGTAAGTTTTCCATGAAATAAGGGTTAAAAATAAAAACAAAAAATTCCTTCAAATATCGCACCTAGGAGGTCCCCATAACCTGCCCGTGAAGTGGCGGATTTTTCGGATGTATAGAAATATGTAAAACCAAAAAATGACATTTTAAATGACGGTAAATGGTTTTCCTTTTAATCTATTCATAAACAACTGCTTGGGGCGGCAGCCTGTATGAAAAGACATTTTAGGACACGCAGAAAAAGTTTAGTGATTTTTTTTTGGCTAAATTATTATGAACCTTATGCAGGCTTTGGATGAAAGTAACAATGGGTTTAAAATTGGGCCTTTAGCGTCGGCAACAGTGCCGTCACACAGTAACCCCTCTGAGGATATGAATCTGGTAAAGGTGGCAGTGCACCCAAATATTGTGCCTTTGGTGGCAGAAAGTGCCATCATACAGTAACCCCTCTGTGGTATTGTGGAAGAGTGATTTGGTGGAGGTTTTGGGAATGCAGAAGAGAACCCCGATCTATTCAGTTACATCAGCATTCAGCATCAGGGGATTGATAGCTGCTGATCCAGGACTGATTCATTTTTATAAATGTCAGCCGGTCTACAGAGTCGGTGGACAGACGCACTCTTTTGTCTGTGACAAAACCTCCAGCGGCACTGAACGTCCTTTCAGAAAGCACGCTGGATGAAGGGCAACCAAGTTCTGGCCAGTGATCCAATCTCAACACCCAGTAAGCCAGTGGATCATCTGCTGGAAAGGTATCCAGGTCTGCCCTTGCCCCTAGGTAGTCCTGCACCATATGGTGAAGACGCTGGCAATGGGTGCCTACATTTGACATCCCCGGGCGTCGTGGACTAAATTTTTTTTAAAAAGGCATCAGTCAAGCGGCCCCGGCCTTCACCACTATTCCTCTGATCATCCGCAGCCTCAGAAACACCTGTGTCATCACTTGGTAATCTACCAGTGCCTGGAAAGGTGTTACACAAGTGTCGCTTTAGAGCGTCCTCAACAGGGGTCAAGTCCTGGGAAAAAAAGTGAGGGAACTCACCCACGAATTCCACAACCCCCATTACCTGAAGAAAATATATATATCACGAGTATAGCAGGACGAGCCGGTGATACCATTTTTATTAGGTTAACTTTACATTTAAAAGACAAGCTTTCAAGAGTGTAACCTGGAAACTATACTGATCAGTGAAAGGTATCACTACCTACAGGTATACTCGCGATTGTGGCAACTGGACTAACGCGTTATATATATATATATATATAATCTATCCAGGCACAGACCCCCAGAATAATATACACAGCGCTGAGCCCCCAGAATAATATACACAGCACTGAACCCCCAGAATAATATACACAGCGCTGAGCCCCAGAATAACATACACAGCACTGAACCCCCAGAATAATATACACAGCGCTGAGCCCCCAGAATAAATACACAGCGCTGAGCCCCCAGAATAATATACACAGCGCTGAGCCCCCAGAATAACATACACAGCGCTGAACCCCCAGAATAATATACACAGCGCTGAGCCCCCAGAATAATATACACAGCGCTGAGCCCCCAGAATAATATACACAGCGCTGAGCCCCCAGAATAATATACACAGCACTGAGCCCCCAGAATAATATACACAGCACTGAGCCCCCAGAATAATATACACAGCACTGAACCCCAAGAATAATATACACAGCACTGAGCCCCCAGAATAACATGCACAGCACTGAGCCCCCAGAATAACATACACTGCACTGGTTATATGGATATATTTTCCCCAGTTCACATGGATATAATTGCCCCAGCTCATATGGGTATATATTGCCCCAGCTCTCATGGATAATGCCCCCCGGTCTCATGGATAATGCCCCCCGGTCTCATGGATATGCCCCCAGGTCTCATGGATAATGCCCCCAGGTCTCATGGATATTGCCCCAGGTCTCATAGATACTGCCCCCAGGTCTCATAGATACTGCCCCCAGGTCTCATAGATACTGCCCCCAGGTCTCATGGATATTGCCCCAGGTCTCATGGATATGCCCCAGGTCTCATGGATATTGCCCCCAGGTCTCATGGATATTGCCCCCAGGTCTCATGGATATTGCCCCCAGGTCTCATGGATATTGCCCCAGCTCTCATGGATATGCCCCAGGTCTCATGGATAATGCCCCAGGTCTCATGGATAATGCCCCAGGTCTTATGGATACTGCCCCCAGGTCTCATGGATATGCCCCAGCTCTCATGGATACTGCCCCCAGCTCTCATGGATACTGCCCCCAGGTCTCATGGATACTGCCCCCAGGTCTCATGGATATTGCCCCCAGGTCTCATGGATACTGCCCCCAGGTCTCATGGATAATGCCCCAGGTCTCATGGATATTGCCCCCAGGTCTCATGGATATTGCCCCCAGGTCTCATGGATATTGCCCCAGCTCTCATGGATATGCCCCAGGTCTCATGGATAATGCCCCAGGTCTCATGGATACTCCCCCAGGTCTCATGGATACTGCCCCCAGCTCTCATGGATACTGCCCCAGGTCTCATGGATACTGCCCCCAGGTCTCATGGATATTGCCCCCAGGTCTCATGGATACTGCCCCCAGGTCTCATGGATATTGCCCCAGGTCCCATGGATACTGCCCCCAGGTCTCATGGATACTGCCCCCAGGTCTCATGGATAGTGCCCCCCCAGGTCTCATGGATAGTGCCCCCCCAGGTCTCATGGATATTGCCCCCCCAGGGCACATGGATATGCCCCCAGGTCACATGGATATGCCCCCCCAGGTCTCATGGATATTGCCCCCCCCCAGGGTCCTGGATATATTGCCCCCCAGGTCTCATGGATATGCCCCCCCAGGTCTCATGGATATTGCCCCCCCCCCAGGTCTCATGGATAGTGCCCCCCCAGGTCTCATGGATATTGCCCCCCCAGGTCTCATGGATATTGCCCCCCCAGGTCACATGGATATGCCCCCCCAGGTCTCATGGATAGTGCCCCCCCCAGGTCTCATGGATAGTGCCCCCCCAGGTCTCATGGATAGTGCCCCCCCCAGGTCTCATGGATAGTGCCCCCCCAGGTCTCATGGATATTGTCCCCCCAGGTCACATGGATATGCCCCCCCAGGTCTCATGGATAGTGCCCCCCCAGGTCTCATGGATAGTGCCCCCCCCAGGTCTCATGGATACTGCCCCCAGCCCAGCTCACCTTTGCTGCTCCTCTGCCAGCGGCCGCGTGCTTCCTGCTTCAGCGGCCACTGACAGGAAGTGCAGCCGCTCGCCTGGGATCTATGAAACAGCCAGGCGAGCGGCTCCACCTCCTGTCACCGGCCCTTGTAACAGGAAGCACGCGGCCGCCGGCAATGTGCGGCGGCGGCGTTCGGGCTCGGGCCACAGCGGGAACGCTGCGTTCCCGCAGCGTTCCCGCTGTGGGAGAAGTGCGGGAACGCCGTTCCTGCGCGTTCCCGCTCGACTCGAGCCCTGGTCCTAAAGTTTTTTCATCCTGTGCTCCCTCTGTGCGGGCAGGATGAGCTCTGCAACTTTACCCTTGTATCGTGGATCAAGAAGGCTTGCCAACCAGTAATGATCCCTCTCCTTGATAGCACGAATCCTGGGGTCCTTTACCAGGCTTTTCAGGATAAGGGAGCCCATGCAGCGTAGGCTGGAGGTGGCATTAGCTTCCGAGTCTTCCTGGTCAATGAGGAGGATGACCCCATTGTGCACTTCCTCCAGCCAGCCACGTACTAGTCCTTTTGTTTCTGGGCACACAAAACCATCCCTTGAGGAATCCCCACCTTCAATGTCCCCACTACTTAAATCATCATCATCATCATCTCCCCCCCCCCGCTGGAATGCTGTCTGCAGAAAGACTTGGGCCTTGAGAGCTAGGGAAGGCCTCCTCTTCCTCCCGCTGCTCTGCCTCTAGAGCCACATCTATAATTCCCCGCAGAGTGGGCTCCAGCAGGAACACTAAAGGAATTGTGTCACTGATGCATGCACTGTCCCTGCTCACCATCCTCGTTGCCTCCTCAAATGGTGACAGTACAGTGCATGCATCCTTGATCATCAGCCACTGCGGGGGGAAAAAAAACAAGTTGACCTGAACCTGTCCTTGTGCCATACTCACACAGGTACTCGTTGATGGCCCTTTGCTGCTTGTGCAGACACTGCAGCATTGCTAATGTCAATTTCCACCTGGTGGGCATGTCACAGATCAGACGGTTTGTGGGAAGGTGGAATTCTCTTTGAATTTCTGCCAGGCAAACGCTTGCTGGGAATGACCGTCTGAAGTGGCTGCAGACTTTTCTGGCCTGGCTGAGAAGCTCTGCCAGCCCTGGGTACCTGGTTAGGAAACGCTGTACCACCAGATTTAGGACGTGTGCTAGGCATGGTACATGCGTCAACTTACCCAGGCATAGGGCGGAAAGAAGGTTGCTGCCATTATCACAGACGACCATTCCCAGCTGAAGCTGGCGTGGTGTTAACCATCTCTGCACCTGCCCCTGCAGAGCTGACAGAATTTCTGGCCCGGTGTGGCTCCTGTCCCCCCTAAACAAACCAGCTCAAGCACAGTATGGCATCTATTTGCTTGAGCCATTGCGTAGCCCCTGCCACTTAAACTCTGTTTAACTGCCACTTTGCCAGAGACAGAGGAGGAGGAAGAGGAAGATGTGGTGGTGGAGCAGACAGACCTCATACAAGCAGCTTTCTGGAGGCATGGTGGATGAACAAGCTCCAGCACAAAGCCCCGTCTTGGATCCCTCCCAGCTGCAATCAGAGTTACCCAGTGTGCCGTGAAGGAAATGTAACAGCCCTGTCCATGCTTGCTGGACCACATGTCTAAAGTCACGTGCACCTTGCTGCTGACTGCCTTTCCCAATGACTCCATAACATTGTCTTCCACGTGCTGGAATGGCCTTCCGTGAAAAGTAATGGCGTTTTGGAACCTGCCGCTGTGGTACAGCACAGTCAGCAAATTCATGGAAAGAAGCAGAGTCCACCAGCTGGAAAGGCAGCAGCTGTAATGCGAGTAATTTTGCTAAGCTGGCATTTAGATGCTGTGCTTGGGGATGGTTGGGACTATATTTTTTCTTATGCTGCAGTAGCTGGGGCAACGTAATCTGAATGTGTAAATCTTCAGCTGATGGGATGCTGTCACATTGTGAGTAAGGACCTGGTACATCCGTTACTGTAGCATCATCCCTGTCAGTGGAGGTTGTAGCAGGCAATGACATGGCAGGACATATAGTGGGGGTAGAGACAGATGAGGAGGAGGAGTACCTATGCAAAGTGTTGTGCCAACGGGATGTGTGGCAGGTGGTCATATGTCGCCTCAAGCACGTGGTACCCAAGCGTCCGGTGTCTTTCCCACGCTTGAGCCTCATCTGACACAGATTACAAATAGCAACGGTGCGGTCTGCTGCACATTTCTTAAAGAACTCCCAGACAGCAGAGTTCCTAGATGTGTGCATTGAGACAACAGCGCTCTGCACCTGAGCAGCTCTGACATCTGATGCCTTGGACTGGCTAGCGCTACGGTTGGTCATAGAGGATGTTGTGCCTCGTGTTTTTTGTGCCTCCTCCTCCTCACTTGACTCCTCTGTTCAATCAGGTACCCGAGGTTGAGTCAGTGACCTCATCATCATTGTCATCACCCCCTATCTCCTCGTCACTGGAGAAAACTTGGCAGTATGCTGCAGCTGCTGGGGCAACATGAGTGCCAGTTATTTGTGTGTCATCACTGGCACCCCCTTCCTCTAGGTTGATTAGATACCCTTCCTCAATCTCAGAGATTGAATCAGAGCACTGTAGTTGCTGCTGCACATCCTCAAGCAGCATGTCACTGTCATTGTAGTCAAACAATTCAGCTGACTCCTCCGTGTGTGATAGTGAGGCTACGGCAGGAGTAGCTGTGGACATGGAGGCTGCAGTAGATGCTTTGGCAGCTGAGGTGGACTGTAAAGCACTAGAAGCCTGGCTGGCAGAGGACTCGGAGGATGAGGATGGCCTGGTTAGCCAATCCACCAAATCCTCTGTATGTTGCTGCTGCTTTAAACGGCCAGCGCCAGTTAGAAAGGACAAGCATGCCCCTGCAGAGGATGCACCACGTCCATGACGACCAGAGGCACAGCCTCCCGACACAGAGGCTGCTTGCCCTCTTATCTGTACCTGGGAGCGTCTGCTTGTCCTTTTTGGTCTTTCTGACCTGGTGATTGATATATACAGAACTCTGATTCAACTCTGTTATAAAAATAGGAGATATGCTGCAGAACTGCAGAAGATTCAACTCTGGTATAAAGAATAAAGATTTCTAGAACTCTGGTATAACTCCGTGAGACACCCTGATACCTGGCAGCCAGTGGAAAGACACAGATTAAAATTCCCAGAAACCTCCTTTAAATCAGTGAGACCCCCTGATGGGTGGTAGTGACAAGACACAAATTATAATTCCCAGAAACCACCTACAAATCAGTGAGACCCCCTGATAGGACCCCCTGATAGCTGGCAACAGTGACAAGACACAGATTACAAATCCCAGAAACCTCCTATAAATCAGTGAGACCCCCTGATGGGTGGCAGTGAGAACACACAGATTAGAACAATTCTCAGATATCTTGTAGAAATGAAACCCCCACAATTGCTGGTGTCAGTGAGAACACAAAGATTACAACAATTCCCAGATATTTTGTATTAATGACTGACCCCCAAAATAGTTGGTGGCAGTGAGAACACACAGATTAGAACATTTCCCAGATATTTTGTATAAAAGACTGACCCCCAAAATAGTTGGTGGCAGTGAGAACACACAGATTAGAACAATTCCCAGATATTTTGTAGAGATGAGACCCCTTCCAATAGCTGGTGGCAGACTGGCAGTGAGAACCAACACCAACACAACAATCTCCTCTCAAAAAACACGTGCTGAAGCGCTGTGTGAAGCCTTATATAGTGTGCTGCGGGATTTAGCTCTGTGAGCCCATGATTGGGCAAAATTTGCCCAATCAGGACTCTGAGCCGTGATTGGCATAGTCTTGAACCTGTCTTGCACATTGAGGGCTTCCTTTATTTTAATGAAGGTGGCCTTTTTGAAATTATATGTTTTAGCTGCCCCCTATAAATGTGATTTTTTTTTTCAGTTTATTTCAAAAGACTCCATATTATGGTCATTGTTTCCCAACTGCTCCCTTACTTGAATATTTGAGAAAAGATTCGCATTACAGTGTTGTCTGCGTACATTTTGAGGCTTTGCAGACGTTGAGCAGATCATTTATGAATATCGTGAATAGCAGGGGGTCGAGTATTGAGCCTTGGGGTACACCGCACGTGACTGGGAGGGGGAGGGAGGAGCTGCCAGAAATGGACACATATTGCGATCGGTTGGATGCATATGATTTTAACCAGGTTAGCATGCGATCACCAATACCAGAGTTTTAGTTTTTGTAATAAGATGCCATGGTCTACCGTGTCAAAGGCCTTGGCAAAAATCAAGGAAGATGCTCCAGTTAGGTTTCCTTGTTCCATGCCAGCTTGGGTATCATTGCAAACATTTAAAAGGGTGGTTGTAGTTGAGTGATTTAGAAACATAGAAACATAGAATATGTCGGCAGATCAGAACCTTTCGGCCCATCTAGTCTGCCCAATTACATTTGGACGGAAGCCGGATTGATCTGGGGTTAAATAGTTCCAATATTGATAATAAGCACGTAATTGCGTGTAAACACATTTTTCCAAAAGTTTTTGACATTACAGGGAGCAATGATATAGGACAGTAGTTGGATACCAAAGCACTGTCACCACTTTTATGGATAGGTACCACATATATGTATACACACACAAAAGCAGGCATCTACACACAGACATACAAATACATATATGCACAAACACATGCATATGCACACACACACACAAATACACAAGCAAACAAGCATACATGCATTGCATACACACACGAAAGCACACAAGCAAGCACCCACACATACATATGCACACATACAAAAACACACACACAGACACACACAGACCTACATGGTCACATTTCCCAGGTTTTGCTTTTTGAGATAAAGTTATAAAAATCCTCACCTTCAATCTGTAAATACAATGTAACACAGAGTGTGCGTACTTTGCCACATACACACTAGGGATGAGAAGTTCGGTTCGGAGTTCGATTCGAACATCGCCTGTTCACATGTTCGCGAATGGCAGAAACTCTTTTACAGGAAAAACACAGGATAAGTGGAATATCTTTAAATGAACCCTAGAAAAGTACACATCCCAATATATTCCACTGGAGTAATAATTATAAAAGAAACAGACTGAAACCAATGTGGCTCAGTTGGAAGGTAACCAAGGAAATGAAAAATAAAAAGGCATTTAAAGCTTTTAAATCTGAGGCATCCTATAAAGCATACAAGGCAGCAATAAAGCATGTAAAAAAGCGATTAGATGGGCTAAACTAGAAAATGAATAGTAGGTGATTTGTGAAAGGCTGAACCTGATGGACGCATGTCTTTTTTCAGCCTATGTACTGTATGTAGAAAGTGGAGGGGTTCGGTGGAGGCGCTCGTATCTGGAAACGTTAGTATTAAGTGGTTGCCGCCGACTAGGGGGTAGCACAGGCTCTCGAGAGGTTGTGCGGATAGAATCAGGAAAAACAGTGGAATTCCTAGTGGCGCAGTAGTTAAATATTCCTTTGCGGTATAATTCAGACCGTAACTCAGACAGTATCAAGGCTAATTTCGTGCACCTTAGATACAAAGTGTAAATGCAAATCACACGGGATATAAAGTGCAAATGCAAGTCACAAAGGATATAAAGTGCTAGTGCAATATCCTGAATGTGCAATAAGGTTAAAATACAAGTGCAACAATTCGGATGGGAGGCAATATAGCAAGGCTATTGGAAACGAGGTAATGGCTAAGAGAGTCCCAATTATTTTTGGACTGTCTGCCAATGATCAATGTGTATATGCGGAGGTCAGAAAGTCTTTATTGATGGTTAGTCCGGTTCCTAAGTGGATGGGTGATGCATCAAAAGTGCTCAAAAATATTGTCAATATTACCCTTTCCACATATGTGACGAGCCTGTTGGAAGTGTCCGTTCTTCTAATGGTCTTGGTGGGCTCCAGAATGGGGGATATAATCAGAGAGGAGAGATGATAGTGTGATACCGTCTATATATATAAACGCAATAGATTAAAAAATTGCACACTTACAAGATCCAGAGCCTATTGAATCCAGGCTCTGGAGTGGAGCGCCTTGTGCCTGAAAATAGGGTGGTCACTGCCCTTCTTTACACGGTCTTCTTATTCGACCTCAGATGGGGGGACACAAGAGCAGAAAAGAGACAAGGCTCTCATAGCATGATATCAGCCTTAAACTCGTATATTGAGAGAGAGAAGAGTCACACTCACCAATTCAGGAGCCTTAATGATCCAGGCTCAACTGTTACGCATGTGGTGCTCCTTAGCTGTGAGCTCCTGAACCTCTTTGGCTGCTTGCTCTGCGTCCAGATCGTTGTTAGGGTATCTGTGGTGCTAATAATTGTCTTACCAAGATAAAGGACTGGTAAAAGTATGAAATGAGCTGAAATACTCTTGTATGTGAAGTAAAAGGGTAAGCTGAAATACATAAAATGAGGGGGGGGGGTCGAGACGCGTTTCGGTGCAAACAAGCACATTCCTCAGTCGGTATGTGTCAGAGTGACACATACCGACTGAGGAATGTGCTTGTTTGCACCGAAACACGTCTCGACCCCCCCCCCTCATTTTATGTATTTCAGCTTACTTTGCACTATGTTATTTGCACAATAAATACCCTTTTACTTCACATACAAGAGTATTTCAGCTCATTTCATACTTTTACCAGTCCTGTATCTTGGTAAGACAATTATTAGCACCACAGATACCCTAACAACGATCTGGACGCAGAGCAAGCAGCCAAAGAGGTTCAGGAGCTCACCGCTAAGGAGCACCACATGCGTAACAGTTGAGCTGGATCATTAAGGCTCCTGAATTGGTGAGTGTGACTCTTCTCTCTCTCAATATACGAGTTTAAGGCTGATATCATGCTATGAGAGCCTTGTCTCTTTTCTGCTCTTGTGTCCCCCCATCTGAGGTCGAATAAGAAGACCGTGTAAAGAAGGGCAGTGACCACCCTATTTTCAGGCACAAGGCGCTCCACTCCAGAGCCTGGATTCAATAGGCTCTGGATCTTGTAAGTGTGCAATTTTTAATCTATTGCGTTTATATATATATAGACGGTATCACACTATCATCTCTCCTCTCTGATTATATCCCCCATTCTGGAGCCCACCAAGACCATTAGAAGAACGGACACTTCCAACAGGCTCGTCACATATGTGGAAAGGGTAATATTGACAATATTTTTGATCACTTTTGATGCATCACCCATCCACTTAGGAACCGGACTAACCATCAATAAAGACTTTCTGACCTCCGCATATACACATTGATCATTGGCAGACAGTCCAAAAATAATTGGGACTCTCTTAGCCATTACCTCGTTTCCAATAGCCTTGCTATATTGCCTCCCATCCGAATTGTTGCACTTGTATTTTAATCTTATTGCACATTCAGGATATTGCACTAGCACTTTATATCCTTTGTGACTTGCATTTGCACTTTATATCCCCTGTGATTTGCATTTACACTTTGTATCTAAGGTGCACGAAATTAGCCTTGATACTGTCTGAGTTACTGTCTGAATTATACCGCAAAGGAATATTTAACTACTGCGCCACTAGGAATTCCACTGTTTTTTATGTACTGTATGTAGTCTATACCATCAAACCATATCTCCCGCAGCTGGAGGCCGTGCTGCAAGAACAATTCAGAGGCAGAAAAGTGGATCAAACACAACAAACTTTTTCTAAATACTGACCAAACTGTATCAATGCTTTTTGGAACAAAACCTAAACTACATAAATTGCAAACTCCCCATCTATGTGTCAGGACAAGATCAAATGACACGCTGACCAGTCACTTCTCTCAAATATCTAGGTATGTGGTTAGACCCAAATCTATCCTTTGGCCCCCACATCGAAAAACTCTCATCTAAACTTTACCCCAAGCTAGGAGCCCTGTACAGAAACAAATCCTGCCTGAGCCCCGCGGTAAGAAAGCAGATTGTACAACAAATGCTTATGCCAGCTATTGAATACAGAGATGTAGTGTATGCAGCCGCCCCACAAACACACCTTCAGAAACTTACTACATTGTATAACTCATGCTGCCGCTTTGCATTACAATGTAACTACATGATCCACCATTGTGACATGTTAAAAGAGCTAAACTGGCCATCACTGGAATCTAGACGTGCCCTTCACCTTTCCAGCCGGTCAGCGTAGTTATACGTAGGGAGAGACTGGAGGGACTTTCCCCCAGTCTCTCCCTGCTCCCGCCGGTTGGAGCCACAGTCCTCGCCGCGGGACAGGAGGGCACTGATTCCTTTTTATTTATTTTTTAGGCTGGTGTTAACGGATTCCGCTTCTGCAGAATCCGTTAATACCAAGTCCTGGCTCTGGGTAACGTTCCGCTAACCAGAGCCAGATGCTAATCAGCGTTAGGACTTTGTAATCATAACGCTGATTAACAATTTGCGCTCCCCATGTTAAGTATAGGCAGCACAAAGTACAGTAACCTCGTGCTGAAAAGCACAAGGTACCAAATGCAAGCGGGTTACTTAACCCATTTGCGTTTGGATTGTAATATGCGGTAGCCACCGCGACTAACGTTAATGCTCATACAGGTGAGCGCTAACATTAGCAACAAGATTATAATGTGGCCCCTGGTGTTTAAGAGGGTTTTCTGGGAAGCTACCACCCTACCTGAATAGACAATACAAAAAGAAAGTGTCTCGATCCTCATTTTCCTACAGAGCATCGCAACTATGGAATAACCTCCCAGACGCCATCAAATCTTCCCCAAGTATAAAGACAGTTAAGAGATCTCTATTAACATACCTCAATACGGAATGCACCTGTAAACATGTAACACAGTGACTATATACAGAATGCACCTGTAAATATGTAACATAGTGACTATATACAGAATGCACCTGTAAACATGTAACATAGTGACTATATACAGAATGCACCTGTAAACATGTAACATAGTGACTATATACAGAATGCACCTGTAAACATGTAACATAGTGACTATATATAGAATGCACCTGTAAACATGTAACATAGTGACTATATATAGAATGCACCTGTAAACATGTAACACAGTGACTATATAAAGAATGCACCTGTAAACATGTAACATTGTGACTATATACAGAATGCACCTGTAAACATGTAATGAAAGGTATTTTAATAAGATAGGTAGTTTTTTAATTTTTGCATTAGTGTGAAATCCCCCCCTCCTTGTTCCAACACGGTGTCTGTTCAATTTCGTTTCCTCTCGCGGCTAGTCAGTGGGGTGATGGAAATAGATATCCTGTGTTAACTTAGAAATGCCAGCGAAATCTTTGTTACATGATGTAGAAATGTATCTGCTCTGATTGGTTGTTGTATCACATTCCTATGTTGGGAGTGAACACTGCAGGAAGTTTTTATATAACGAACATTTCTATTGGATGTTGAAACAATAAACGAACCTGACAGACCACGGACTGATCAGATGATAATCTGCCATATCTCGGTGTGGTTGTGTCTATCGTCTCCTCTGATCAGAGTCATGCAGCGCCTTACTTCGGTTTTGATATATAAGAAGAAACTTGAAAAAGGTTTATGGTAATTATAATGGAAATCTAGAATTTAACATGTAACACAGTGACTATATACAGAATGCACCTGTAAACATGTAACACAGTGACTATATACAGAATGCACCTGTAAACATGTAACAGTGACTATATACAGAATGCACCTGTAAACATGTAACACAGTGACTATATACAGAATGCACCTGTAAACATGTAACATAGTGACTATATACAGAATGCACCTGTAAACATGTAACATAGTGACTATATACAGAATGCAGCTGTAAACATGTAACACAGTGACTATATACAGAATGCACCTGTAAACATGTAACATATGTGACTATATACAGAATGCACCTGTAAACATGTAACATAGTGACTATATACAGAATGCACCTGTAAACATGTAACACAGTGACTATATACAGAATGCGCCTGTAAACATGTAACATAGTGACTATATACAGAATGCAGCTGTAAACATGTAACATAGTGACTATATACAGAATGCGCCTGTAAACATGTAACATAGTGACTATATACAGAATGCACCTGTAAACATGTAACATAGTGACTATATACAGAATGCAGCTGTAAACATGTAACACAGTGACTATATACAGAATGCACCTGTAAACATGTAACATATGTGACTATATACAGAATGCACCTGTAAACATGTAACATAGTGACTATATACAGAATGCACCTGTAAACATGTAACACAGTGACTATATACAGAATGCGCCTGTAAACATGTAACACAGTGACTATATACAGAATGCACCTGTAAACATGTAACATATGTGACTATATACAGAATGCACCTGTAAACATGTAACATAGTGACTATATACAGAATGCACCTGTAAACATGTAACACAGTGACTATATACAGAATGCGCCTGTAAACATGTAACACAGTGACTATATACAGAATGCACCTGTAAACATGTAACATAGTGACTATATGCAGAATGCACCTGTAAACATGTAACACAGTGACTATATACAGAATGCGCCTGTAAACATGTAACACAGTGACTATATACAGAATGCACCTGTAAACATGTAACACAGTGACTGTATACAGAATGCACCTGTAAACATGTAACACAGTGACTATATACAGAATGCACCTGTAAACATGTAACACAGTGACTATATACAGAATGCGCCTGTAAACATGTAACACAGTGACTATATACAGAATGCCCCTGTAAACATGT
Organism: Leptobrachium leishanense; assembly: GCA_009667805.1. Lineage (NCBI taxonomy): Eukaryota > Metazoa > Chordata > Amphibia > Anura > Megophryidae > Leptobrachium > Leptobrachium leishanense. The sequence goes on along the minus strand of CM019066.1, from coordinate 352,368,116 downwards.
AACATAGTGACTATATACAGAATGCACCTGTAAACATGTAACATAGTGACTATATACAGAATGCACCTGTAAACATGTAACATAGTGACTATATACAGAATGCACCTGTAAACATGTAACATAGTGACTATATACAGAATGCACCTGTAAACATGTAACATAGTGACTATATACAGAATGCGCCTGTAAACATGTAACACAGTGACTATATACAGAATGCCCCTGTAAACATGTAACATAGTGACTATATACAGAATGCACCTGTAAACATGTAACATAGTGACTATATACAGAATGCACCTGTAAACATGTAACACAGTGACTATATACAGAATGCACCTGTAAACATGTAACACAGTGACTATATACAGAATGCGCCTGTAAACATGTAACACAGTGACTATATACAGAATGCCCCTGTAAACATGTAACATAGTGACTATATACAGAATGCACCTGTAAACATGTAACATAGTGACTATATACAGAATGCACCTGTAAACATGTAACATAGTGACTATATACAGAATGCACCTGTAAACATGTAACACAGTGACTATATTTCCTACATATCTATTTTCTGGGTTAATCTGTATATTTGTGTTTGTTTTTAATATCTTGCATTTTATTACTTTGTATTTCTGTAACAATTCAATGTTCTTGAACCCAGGACATACTGAAACCAGAGAAATCTCAATGTATCCTTCCTGGTGAAATACTTTATAAATATTTAAGTGATAGAGGAACCCACCCTCCCCCGCTGTTTGAGGGAGACGGTATCTGGGATAAGGATAAGCCTCCCCTCCCCCACATACACACACTCCTCACTTTTCCTGTTTTTTTGGAGCTGTGATTGAGTCGTTTATTATTGAATCTCTCATCCTGGGAGGAAAATAATACACTTTTACAAGGACACCAGGATGTGCACCGCTAATACACAGAGAGTCCAGGCCAAACCCGCCGCTATATACTCAGGCTAAAAATACCCGCGCGTTTCTTCCAGCATTGTTTAGTCATTTGTTAATCTTATCTTTATTTTACAGCCGACCCTGGAAAGACATTCCTTTACACTCAGCGCCTGACGATGGACGATCGAATGGCACATCGTTACCGTGATCGATCGGAATTAACGAGACTCGTCCAATGGAAAATGTGTAATAATTAATCCCAACAACTCCTAGAAAATCGTTCACTTGTTTCCGCGCGCTTTTATTAAAGGAACACGCCATTAAGGACAGACTACCCTTTTCTCGCCCTTAAATAAATGCGCAGACCCTGCTGACCTCACCTGTCCAATTATTTACTTATTTCACATTTTTTTTAGCCAATTTTACTCCCGTTCTCTCCCTCGCCCTGCGCTGCTCCTCCTCTACTGCTCAGGGACCCCTGAAACCGGATGCCCCTGAAGCATTTCTGTGCAGTTTCGCTCCTATACAACTTGCGCCATGTAGGAGCCGCATATTGGGCAGCGCTACGGGACTCGCACACGTTCCGTAGCGCCTGCACAGAGCGATGGATCGGAGCCGCACGCGCATGCACAGATCTGATCCATCGCTGCCTCTCTGAGAACGCTCGCTACAGTGATTGGTCACTTTCTGTGTGTGACATCACTAGTGACCGATCGGGTGACCGGTAGCCAGGAAATTCAAAAATTCCGGCTGCTGGTGACGCTGGGTGGAGTGGAGGAAACTCCTCCACTTCACGCTATGATAACACCAGATCGGGGGGAGCTGGGAGGAAAAGAAAGGGGGGCACTCCTCACATCCTGACCACTATAAAATCATAAAGTGGTGAGGATGAGTAGAGCGTTTCTTTAACCACTTCGCTGCTATGGATGTGCGGAGCGTGTCCATGATATTCCCGCTACGGTGCGGAGGACGTGTTCAGCTCAGACGCACGAGGATGTGTCTGCGATGAAGTCCGTGTCATTCCCATCAGCCATGGAACACACTCTGCATGCGTGGTGATGGCGCATTCCAAATGTGTGGTGACGGCCATGACTTACATGAGTGGTGACGGTCACAATGCGAATGACGCCCACTTCCCAAAAACCCGGTGGCGACTGGTTCGCAGATGCACGATGACGTACGTGCATGTACTCCCTCCATCTTCCCACACAGGTACCCGCTACTTCAGGTTCTCTATTATTTGCCCTCAAATAATGTGTCCCCCCCCGTCCTCTTAGATTGTAAGCTCTAGGGCAGGGTCCTCCCTTCTCTCTCCTACTGTTTTGTGTGTTTAACTCGAAGGTATATTTGTTATTCTGTCTCACCCATAAGTTAGGAAACCTAAAATTTCACCCAAAAATCCTGAAAAATGCCCAAAAAAATCCTAAAAAAAATAAACAAAATGGCTTTTGCTACAACTGAATAAAATAAACGGTTTAAGAAATAAACAGGGAAAAAAAAGCCTTGTTTCTTTTAAAGTAAGTTAGGAAACCTAAAATTTCAACCCAAAAATTCTGAAAAATATCAAAAAATCCTAAAAAATAAGTAAAGCATTTCATTTTATTGGTAGTAATCTGTTTCACATTATGAAATAACTAATAAAAAAAGGAAATGATTCATAATAAAAGAAACACAAATCAACCCAAAATACGAATTAACTCATAACAAAAAACGAAGCGATCCGAAAAACGAAATAACCCATAAAAACAGAAAACGAAGTGATCCAAAATTCCGAATCGATAAACGACACAAAACCGGTCCGAAAGTACCCGAAACGAATTAAAAAAACGGTCCGAGAAAAAAAAGTGCACAGGTCTAAAGCATGGTCATAGTATATGTGAGATTTCGCCTGCCAGTTGTGCATTTATATAAAGCGATATCGCGCTCGTGTGCTGCGTGGTGGGTAAAGTGTGAGATGACAATGACTGGGACTAGAGATGGGAAGGCCTGGAAAAAAACTGAAAAATTGGGAAAAACTTTTATTTTTGTTTTTTCTAAAACCATTTTTTTGTTTTTTTCCGGAAAAATTTAAAAAACCAAAAGTGTGTGTGATATGTTCTTTTACAATTATTTATAATATGTTTAATATAGATTTAATATCATAACATTAGGACCTTTTAATGAAAGAAGTTCCCTGAGCTGAAGACGAGCAAATCCTGGAATACAATTCAACAAGTTATCAATGCAATACTCAGATAACACAAATATACATTTCAGCCACTAGGGGGCGCTACAGGGAAAAAGCTTCAGTTTAGCTTGATTGGGAGCTCCATCGTGTACCTCCTTACAGTGCTTGTTGGGATACAGTTGAAGATAGTTTCTGTCTTGGCCGTAATCGACAGGTAAGAGGTTAAATATGTCCCTATTTATTCCCTGTTAATGTTCTCTCCAGTACAGTCTGGGATTCTGCAAAGCATATCCCTCCTGCAACATGGTGACAAGGTCTCTGCAAAACACAACCTGACACCTCTTGCCTCTCGCTTCCTGCAGATTCTGCATCTTCTGCTGCTGCTGTGAGAGAATCTGCTCTATGTTTACTAATATTCAAACCAAATCAAGAAACAAACTGACACGAGAAACGCTTGTTTCAATTTGTGCAAACCGTATGTTTTTAGGCTAGGGTCAGACTAACGCATTTTTAACGTGCGTTTAGGCGCACTTAATCACGGCCGCAGTAGCAGCAAATGACGGGCAATGACGGCCAGTATACGAAGTCCGGCCGCGCAACGCAAGTGGAAAATAAACGCATTTTTTTCGAGAACGCAGAACCGCTAGTGCTGATGTACAGAGTGCGCTGCGTCCGCTAGCGGCGTGTGTGCGTGATTAGGAGATGTCAGACGCTGATAATGTCCAGCCAACATAACGTCCGGACGCAAAAAGAGTTTTATTGACGATCCGTAAAAAATCACGCAACAAAAATGCGCGTTGTCTGACCGTTTTCGCGCATTCCGTGAAAAAATACGTCAATACGTTCGGACGCACTTTTTGACGGTCGCTGCAGATAATGCGTTCGTTTGACCCTAGCCTTAGAAGTCAATGAGAAAAATTACAAATATGGGGCGGAGGGAGAAACAGAAAACGATATTAAATTTGTATCTGTTGTGTCTTTTGTTTCCTTTTTTCTCTATATATTTTTTTAAAGCTCCGCTTGAAAGTTAAACCTCAACATGGAGCTTAAATATTGATGTATCCAGATCCTACAGACACAATCAATGCACTTACTCCTTTTTCTATTGGTGCTAAGGGGCAAATGTGATATAAATGTTTTTTATGTTGATGGTTTCTTGCTTTTATTGTTGCTCTTTAGGAATCTGAGGGCTGGTTACTTGTTCTCATAGTTGTTACTTCTTCTCATACGATCACACACAGTCTTTGCTTGTTATTCCATTTGAAACAAAAGATACAATTCTAAAATGCAAATTCAAGTTACTAAATAAACTGCACTTTTATTTCAAGTGAAACAATATTAATTTTAATTTGTAAACGGACTCCATGCTGCAGATTTGAAATTTTCCGAAAATTTCCAATTTTTCTGGGAAAAACAAAACATTATTTTTTTTTCCCTTGGCATCAAAATTTCTGGAAATGTTACATCATTCTCTAACTGGGACATAACGCTCAGGAGATGATCCACATACATATTTATTTTAGGAGTTGATATCTATGCCGCACCCCAATGGAGGCGCGTGGTTATTTTTGTCACCTTTGACCCCCTACAGTGACTGAAATAAGTCAACAGGCTCCAAAGAAAAATGTTTTAATTCCTTAAAACCCCCATAAACACATTGTGTAAGACATGCAGAGACAACGTCCCGTTCCCGCATAAAAACAAACCTCCGATTATCGTCCAAGCAGAGCTCGGCACGCTCGAACATTTAATCCAGATACGGAAAGGAAGATACTGACAGATAAAACACCCAGGGAACAATGAATAAATAGGAAATATATGGGACAATGGAGCAAGGACACAGCGTGACCGTGGAAACCCTCACATCTTCTACTTGGCCTTCTTCATTGAGTCACAAAGTTCAGCTGTCACAGAAATGTCCCGTGTAACGTGGCTGCTCAGGGTTAATCCTTTCACTGCTGAGGACGTGTGGGGAACGTCCTCGTTGACTCCTAAGGAAAGATGTGGTGGAGATAGGGGGTTCATTTGAACCCCGATATCTACCGACTGTTGGCAGCTAGCAGGGTCAGGTTTGGTATCAGTAGAAAGGCCAGAGCATGGCCTTTCCAATGATATCAAACATGACCATGTTTAAAGTAAAGAACAAAAATAATAAAAATAAAAAGAAAAATGTGGGTTTTTTTAAGACGTGAAATGGCCCAGCAGTGAAGGGGTTAAAGGACGTCTGAGGCTAGGGTCAGACGAGCGCAGTGTGAGCGCACTCTGCGTGCGTGCATAACGGACAGACGTACTGACGGAAGATACTGTAGACCCCACACGGTCCGTTTTTCTTGACGGCCGTAGAAAAAAAAGGGAATTCTGGGAAACAAAATGAATATGAAAAATGATGAAAACTGATACATGATATGAAAAGCCGTTTTGTGCGTCAAGGTGCCGGACGTCGCAAATGCGCTGCGTCTGACTTTGTCATCACGCACACAGAACGCTACGCAGAGGTGTCGCCTTCTGCGCATCCGTCATAGCGTTTTTATGTTCTTGCCTAACTTGCGTCCGTTTGCCATGTGCGTTGTGCGTGCGCAGTTCGGTCTCTTGATCATGACTCTATGCTACGACGGACGTTAAACTGTGCGGCAACACGGACGGTAATCCTGCGTTCGTCTGACGCCGGCCTTAGATGGTTTTTAACGTAAGCAAAATCATTTCCATGTGTTAAAACGAGCATTTTCCTAATTTACAGCAATTATCAATCTCCTACTCGTAGCGAGTTATTCCTGATTTAACCCCTTCACAAACAAGGGATTTTTCAAAAATCAGCTGTAAGAGGGGTTTAAGATAAAAAAAAAAAAAAGTAAAATTAATTATACAGTAAGAAATATTTGGGAATATTCCCAGTGCATTCCTCACGGTAATAACCTATTTGGCATCGAGTTGTCGCCATCTGGTGGCCAAAAGCAGTTACTGCAGTTAGAGCTGCAGCTCGTAGATCAGTACCTGTCGGCTGATAAGGACATTCCATAGCTGATTTTAACCAGTTTTAGCACCTTTGCCATTATGCCCACAGGGCTAAAACTTTTGGGGCACCTTCTGGAGCCAAAAGGCAAACATAATTAGTTTGCAATCGTACAGCACTGCCCCGGATGGTGTTAACAGGATCTCGGGCTGCTGCGTCTGTTACTGCTGATCGTGCATAAATCATCACGGTAGCGATGGGGTTAATATGTGTACGTGGACTGCTCCCTCTCGATCTGAAAGCAGGCGCAATAGCAGTTACAAGTATTTATAAAGTGCCAATAAATTCCGTAGCGCTGTACAATACATGTTACACACACGGAGCAGAAGGAGGGAGGACCCTGCTCGAGAGCTTACAATCTAAGAGGAGAGGGGTGACACATTAGGTGAGGGTGAATAGGGTAGGTGGAGTGGTGGGTTGCAGGATGGCTGAATGGGAAGAGGAGCAGGGAATGACAGTGGGGATCATGGAGTGAGCTGATAGGCTTCTCTAAAGTAATGGGTTTTCAGAGACTTCTTGAAGGACTGGCGAGACGGGGAGAGTCTGATGTTGCGGGGGAGGGAGTTCCATAGAAAGGGTGCAGCTCGGGAGAAGTCCTGAAGGCGAGAGTTGGGGGTGAGGGTACAAGGAACTGATGGCATCAGATCATTGGCAGAGCGAAGTGGTCGGGATGGGATGTATCTGCTAATAAGGGAGGAGATGTAGGCAGTGGCGCGGTTATTGAGAGCTTTGTACGTGAGTACTAGTATTTTGAAATTGATTCTAAAAGAAACAGGAAACCAGTGTAGAGATTGACGAAGGGGGGAGGTGTGAGAGGTGCGGGAGGTGAGGTGTATGAGCCTGGCACAGGCATTCATAACAGACTGCAGAGGCAGAATCTGGGATCTCTTAAGGCCAAAGAGAAGGAGGTTACAGTAGACAAGGAGGGAGATAATAAGAGCTTGGATGAGCATTTTAGTAGAGTCCTGATTAAGACAGGGGCAGAACTAAGAAGCTGTGAGTCGCATAGCAGTGCACGGCAGATTCAAAATTCGGAGCAGGGACTGTATTTCTAATGGTGATGTAAGTCAACCTGGACATGACATGGAGCGCTGGTGCTCTTAGAAGGTTTCTCATGAACAGACGGACCCAGGGCTTGCAGCGAGGCTTGGGAGACGAGGCTCTTTTTATGTAAAAGATATGCAGACGTTAATCCAATTAATTTGTGTTATTGAAAGCTCCTCCACTCTCTTGGTAGAGAATTAAGAGTGTGTGAATGCCGGAGGGTATTTGTGCGGAATATCGGCATGCGCATGAATGGCTTGGGCAAAAATGACATTCCACATGAATTCCAAGACACGGTGGCGACTGCTTCTGTGTTGCCTAAGGCAGGGCCGCCATCAGTGGAGTTGACAGTCCACGATATGTTAAGGGGCCCAGTGGCTCCAGGGGGGCCCGGGCCCTTGCCAAACCCTGTGCAGCTTGTCTAAGTGCCACAAAATTAAGGGTCCCTCCATGCCACACAGGACTGGCCCACCAAGACATTTCCCGTGGGCCGTAAGATCTATGGGCTGGTCAGAGCACTGACTCTTTACTAAGAGAGCGATTAGTATGGTCTACATCGGGAAGAGGTGCAACCCGCACAGGGCCTGCCCTATACACTGTGCTGCCTGGGTCCAAGGATGAAATGCTGCCCCCCAAAAAAACACGCAGGATGTATAAGCGTTCCACTGATCTCTACAGCAAAAAACTCACACTCCCCGCCTCAACGGCAGCCCAGCCTAATCGAGACCCAGGCAGTCGGCCGGCCTAGTAGAGGCCCAGGCAACTGCTTGGCCTAATAGAGGCCCAGCCGACTGCTTGGCCTAGTCAAATCCAGGTGGTCGCTCGACCTAGCCAAGGCCCCAGCTGCCGCTCGGTACCACGGCCACTGATAGGGCAGCAAAATGCCAACCCTGGCAAATGCCATACGGCCCCAAGGACGGGCCAGCCCTGAGCCCGTATGCTCTGCCACCATGGAAGACTTTTTATCCCCTTTGCTGGACCACCAGGGATTTAACCCACTGCCTGTAACATAAGGTAAGCAGAAGAGGAGGCAACATTATTTAATTTTTAATTCGTTTACTGAAATGGCCAGCTAAGAGAAGGGGCCCCCAACCAATGGGTCAGTAACGGGCCCCAAGATTTTCTCTTTGCAGCTGTGTCCTTAGGCGACCGCCTACTTCACCTAGTTATAGATCTGCTTTAGTTCAACAATATGTTCACATTTAGTCCCTAAAGCTCAGCACAGACTCAGATGCCCTCGCCGTCTTCACCCTTAGATCCTAGTGCAACATGTCCTTTGTCCCTTGAAGATACGTCTCAAATCTTCATAAACCAAACCCAGTAGAGCCCGGCAGATCCATGGAATTAAACGTTTCGAGTCTAGGTGGTGAAGTAGCATCGTTTGCAAAATAGATGATCCGTACGACCCTTCCAGATGTTTGGGTGACACAGATGAAAGCGTTGGACGTGAAGCAATTTTTTCCAGGTCGGAAAATGCTGAGAAGATAAATGACCGGCACGTGGAATCATCAGATGAACCCACTACCTAAAGAATGTCCAGCTGAGGTGTAAATTAGTCTCTACCCGACCTTCTGAAACTGAAGCGCTGGGGTTGGATTTGTCTCAGGGACAAGTTAAATATAGAGCCTTGTAAACACAGAAATGGTAAATACAGAACATTTTACAGATTTTTTCATTCGGGTCATACCTGGCTTTACCACCATTCTACGTCTCATAAAAATGACGTACGTATCACCATGACCTGAGGAGACTTTTTTTACATTTATGTAGTCCACTATAATCGTAGTAACAAACGGTTCAGATATTTTTGGGGTAACCTTTGGTTTTTTTCAGTAGCAATAGGTTATGTGAGGTTCAAGTTGGACAATAATGTCCTACTGTGGTGGGGACAAGCCAACCCCAACATGATGAACAAAACAAAATCCAGCTACGGTACCAGATCTTAGGCTGGGGTCAGACGAACGCAGTATTAACGTGCGTTTAGCCGCACTTAATCACGGCCGTGCTAGCAGCAAATGATGTCCAATGCCGGGCAGCACACGAAGAACGGCCGCACGAAATGCAACGCAAGTGGCAAACGAACGCATTTTTTTGAGAACGTCAAACCGCTACTACTGACGTACAGAGTGCGCTGCGTCCGCATAGCGTCGTGTGTGCGTGATTAGGAGACGTCAGACGCTGCTAATGTCCGGCCAACATAACGTCCAGACGCAAAAAGTGTTTTATTGATGATCCGTACAAAATCACGGACGAAAATGCTATCGCGTATTCAGTGAAAAAATACGTCCATTCGTTCGAACGCACTTTTTCACGGACAATGCGAAAAATGCGTTCGTCTGACCCTAGCCTTAAAGAGACACTCTGCTCATGCTTACCACTTTATTGCTTTAAAAAAAAAAGTCCCCCAGTCTCCCTCTGCAGATCATTACGCTGACCTGACGGATCTCGCGAGGTGAGATCCTGCAGGTCATGTGACCGGCAGCGTTGGCCTCAAAGGAGTCCTATGGAGCACCCCGCGGCTTAGCGCCTGCACCGTAATATCACGTTAAAACGGGGACGCTAAGGAGAAACCTGCAGGCACAGGTTTTTCTCCTCTGTGTCCCCGTTTTAGCTTTAGGATTGTAATATGGCCCCAGATGGGCAAATATAGATTGCGAGGTCTGAGAAAGGCCGGCATGGTACCCAGGGATAAGAGAAATTCAGGTTGGGGTACAGGGACAACCTAATAGACAATACGGCATGCTATTGTGCCAAGAACAACCACAACGGGGTAATGAGCATGGCTTTGGCATGTGTTTAAACGGGCAGATAAGGCTCCACCTATTCTGACATCACTTTCCTGCCCCAGAATTTACATGCATGGTGGAGCCAAAATGGCCGAGGTGTCTGTGTCATTTTGCATGGAGGCACCACGAGTTAGAATAAATGGGAGCACATACATGTTTCACGACAAAATGGAGGACCAAGTTGAGTGGAATGACGCCGCCGGAGTCAGTCACATCAAGCTGACTAACACAGGGGTGGGAAAGTACGGCCGGCGGGGGGACAGAAATGACGTGAGGGAGTGTGCTTAGCAGTGGAACGATAGAGAAGGAGGCAGCGGCGACGGAACAGTTAGGCCTCACACCTACACGGGTATGATATGGCAATATGGCGTCCAGTGCGTCTCTCCATGAGTCAAAGAGACTCAGTTTAACCTTGAAATAAAGTCCACTTAGAATGCACAAGGTTCTTTTCTTATATAATCTTGTCCATGTGCTCCAATGTCAAAGGAATTAACATAATTTTTCGGCAGCACAGTGTGGGGGTTTCCATCCCTTCCTCCTCATCTCATTATGACCACAGGCAGGGCTGGTGCAAGACTATTTTGCACCCTAGGCAAGACCAGTTACTTACCCGCCCCCCAGAAAAAATTGTCAACTGTTGAAATGCGGGGGGGGGGAACACACACACACACTGTGCATGTGGGGGCGGGGGGCATACACTGTGCACGGGGGCTGCACACACGGTCGTTTGGTGTCCATCTTACCCCTCCGCTGGTTGGACCCAGGATCAGTCTGTGCCTTTTTCTTTCCTCTGCTTCTCTCTTTCTTCTGTGGCTCTTTCTTTTGCCTTTTTTTCCTTTCTTTCTTTCTCCTCTTTCTTTCTTTCTCCTCTTTCTTTCTTTCTCCTCTTTCTTTCTTTCTCCTCTTTCTTTCTTTCTCCTCTTTCTTTCTTTCTCCTCTTTCTTTCTTTCTTTCTCCTCTTTCTTTCTTTCTTTCTTTCTTTTCCTCTTTCTTTCTTTCTTTCTCCTCTTTCTTTCTTTCTTCTTCTTTCTTTCTCCTCTTTCTTTCTTTCTTTCTTTCTCCTCTTTCTTTCTTTCTTTCTTTCTTCTTTCTCCTCTTTCTTTCTTCTTTCTTTCTTTCTTTCTTTCTTTCTCCTCTTTCTTTCTTTCTTTCTTTCTTTCTTTCTCCTCTTTCTTTCTCCTCTTTCTTTCTCCTCTTTCTTTCTTTCTTTCTTTCTCCTCTTTCTTTCTTTCTTTCTTTCTTTTTTTCTTTCATCTGCCTCTGGTGGCGCCCGCACGTCATCTGGTGGTGCCTGCGCCTCACATAAGATGCCCACCTTCTGTGCCGCTTGCGGGGGACCTCAAGCCGAAAATGTCAGCTTTGCGAGCTGCCACTGCCAGCTACATGAGCCATACAGTGAAGGATGGATGCAATAATGGAACCCAGGTTTGGGCTGGCTGCGCCTCTAGGTGGCAGTGCGCTCTAGGCGGTTGCCTAGCTTGCCTAGTGGATGCACCGGCCCTGACCACAGGGCTACCTGGAAGGAACCAGGAAGTGGGGCAGGGTAGGCGTGGTCAATAATCCTATAGAGTATAGAAGGTAGAAACAAATAGGATCTTTCTTCTCTTTGTCCTCCTGCCTTGTTGGTGAACAGACTGCAGCTCCAGGGGCCATTGAGAGAGACCTGTGGATTTGGGCCTAGAGGACAGACGTGTGGGTGAGATCTGGGATATTGGGTTGAGTTTAGTTTAGGATGTAACCACACACGGCATGCCCGAATCCCTGGGGAACCAACCCATTAACCAAAGACACCACGGAAATCCCTTTACTTGCCAAGAGACCCCAAACAGCCAAACCCACGGCTCGCAGGAGACCTTCATCGCTTTGAAGGTGATTTGCGTTGCAGGTCACAAATTATATTTTGCCGTTTTTCTGTCCGCACCTCTGGGTTTTTCTTGAGTCATTTTTCCAGCTCGTCGTCATGCTGAGCTGAAGCTGGAATGCCTCCTGCCTCTACACTTCCATTAACGTTGGCCAGAATCCAGAATCGAAGCCATGGAACCATTTATCTCATCCCACATTCTTGCTAAACGCGTCGTAAGGGTTTTATCTCCTTTTGAAATGGAATTTTACCTGATGCAGACGGATGATAACTCATTTATGTGCTTTTTATTTTTTTCTCCAACAGAGGTTCTTCTTCGTCCGTTCACAATGAGGTCTGGAGTGACATAATGACCACGATTTAGCTGTCTTACATTAATGATAATAAACTCAGATGTTAATTATAATGTTGATTTTCACTTTAAAGGGATGTTCTATTAAAAATAGGGTGAAAAACCCTATAATAATTGGGCAGATCTTGTGACAGCCTCAGCCCAATTATTTTTTTATTATTTATTTATTATTCTGGTGATTTTACTCACCTTTTCTCTCGCCGCGCGTTGCTCCTCCCGTTTACCTCCGGGGCTCCCGAACCCAGAAATCCCTGAAGCTTTTCTGCACAATTTGCGCCCCTGCACTTCTTTCGTAGTGTAGGAAGTTAGGTACCAGAAATTGCACAGCGCTATGGGTCGTGCGGACTTTACGATCAGGATTCTTCAGCCCAAGCAATGTTTTACCATCGTCATGGAACAACTGGAGCTGAAAAGTGGCCCAGGTAGGCTGTCTGGTCAGGGGGCAGGGGAGCCATGAGACATGCACCATATGCATAGAGTAGACATGGGGCAGGTTTGAGACTATCAGGCAGGGGTCAAGTCCTGGGGAAAAAAGTGAGGGAACTCACCCACGAATTCCACAACCCCCATTACCTTAAGAAAATATATATATATATCACGAGTATAGCCGGACGAGCCGGTGATACCATTTTTATTGGGTTAACTTTACATTTAAAAGACAAACTTTCAAGAGTGTAAACTGGACACTATACTGATCAGTGAAAGGTATCACTACGTACAGGTATACTCGTGATTTGGCAACTGGACTAACGCATTATATATATATATATCTCCAGGCACAGACCCCCAGAATAACATACACAGCACTGAGCCCCCAGAATAATATACACAGCGCTGAGCCCCCAGAATAATATACACAGCACTGAGCCCCCAGAATAACATACACAGCGCTGAGCCCCCAATAATATACACAGCGCTGAGCCCCCAGAATAATATACACAGCACTGAGCCCCCAGAATAACATACACAGCGCTGAGCCCCCAGAATAATATACACAGCACTGAGCCCCCAGAATAACATACACAGCACTGAGCCCCCAGAATAATATACACAGCGCTGAGCCCCCAGAATAACATACACATCACTGAGCCCCCAGAATAACATACACATCACTGAGCCCCCAGAATAATATACACAGTGCTGAACCCCCAGAATAATATACACAGCACTGAGCCTCCAGAATAATATACACAGCACTGAGCCTCCAGTATAATATACACAGCACTGAGCCCCCATAATAATATACACAGCGCTCAGCCCCCAGAATAATATACACAGCACTGAGCCCCCAGAATAACATACACAGCGCTGAGCCCCCAGAATAACATACACAGCGCTGAGCCCCCAGAATAATATACACAGCACTGAGCCTCCAGTATAATATACACAGCACTGAGCCCCAACAATAACATAATAACATGCACAGCACAGAGCCCCCATAATAATATACACAGCACTGAACCCCAAGAATAATATGCACAGCACTGGTTATATGGATATATTTTCCCCAGTTCACATGGATATAATTGCCCCCCAGCTCTCATGGATATAAATGCCCCAGGTCTCATGGATAATGCCCCCTGGTCTCATGGATACTGCCCCCTGGTCTCATGGATACTGCCCCTGGTCTCATGGATAATGCCCCCAACTCTCATGGATACTGCCCCCTGGTCTCATGGATATGCCCCTGGTCTCATGGATACTGCCCCTGGTCTCATGGATAATGCCCCCAACTCTCATGGATAATGCCCCCTGGTCTCATGGATACTGCCCCTGGTCTCATGGATACTGCCCCCAGGTCTCATGGATAATGCCCCAACTCTCATGGATAATGCCCCCTGGTCTCATGGATACTGCCCCTGGTCTCATGGATAATGCCCCCAACTCTCATGGATAATGCCCCAACTCTCATGGATAATGCCCCCTGGTCTCATGGATAATGCCCCCAACTCTCATGGATAATGCCCCAACTCTCATGGATACTGCCCCCTGGTCTCATGGATATGCCCCTGGTCTCATGGATAATGCCCCCAGGTCTCATGGATATGCCCCTGGTCTCATGGATAATGCCCCCTGGTCTCATGGATATGCCCCTGGTCTCATGGATAATGCCCCCAGGTCTCATGGATATGCCCCTGGTCTCATGGATATGCCCCTGGTCTCATGGATATGCCCCTGGTCTCATGGATAGTGCCCCTGGTCTCATGGATAGTGCCCCTGGTCTCATGGATACTGCCCCCTGGTCTCATGGATATGCCCCCTGGTCTCATGGATATGCCCCCTGGTCTCATGGATAGTGCCCCTGGTCTCATGGATAATGCCCCCAACCCAACTTACCGCTGCTGCTGCTGCTGCTGCCGCCGCCGCACACTGCCGGCGGCCACGTGTTTCCTGCTCAGCGGCCGCTGACAGGAAGTGCAGCCGCTCGCCTGGGATCTAGGAAACAGCCAGGCCGAGCGGCTCCACTTCCGGTCACCGGCCGCTAGAATAGGAAGCACGCGGCCGCCGCCAATGTGCGGCGGCCGCCTGTTAAGCGTTCGGGCTCGGGCCACAGCGGGAACGCTGCGTTCCCGCAGCGTTCCCGCTGTCGGAGAAGTGCGGGAACGCCGTTCCCGCGCGTTCCCGCTCGACTCGAGCCCTGCTATCAGGGTTATTCAAAGAGATCTGAATTGCTGGAGAAAGGTAACCGAACAGTGAAATTCAGCGTTCGGTTACCTTTCCTGACCATTCGGCTATTCAGAGAGCAGGCAATTCGCCAAATCCTGGCGAATTGCCTGAACATACGGTGCCTGTTCGGTGCCTGTTCGAGGGCAGTGAAATCCCCATAAAAAAAGCACTGCTTCGGCTATTCAGAGAACACAAACCAGCAGTGAAAGGTTCCCCTAATGCCCTGCCATTCGGTGATTTAATTCGGCAAATTTATTCAGGAGAATCCCATAGACTTCAATGTTAAAAATATTCCCGTTTTTTAATTCAATATCTAATAAACCGGTCATTATAAAATTCTGCAGCAAAAAGTTTCTTTATTTATAGGTTTTTTAGGATATTTTAAGCATTTTTCAGAATTTTTTTTTTTTTGATTTTTTTTTTTTAACTTTACTTCTTTTATCTGTAACCTCCCTTTTTACTATCATTCATTGGATTTTATATGTAAATTTCAGACATTTTCGCTCAGTAGTTTCTTTACAAACAGCGTTTCACTTTTCAATCATTCATGCAAACTGTTTTGCTAATTTATTCACCTCCCTCTGTCTGCGGTCTCGGCTTTTTCCGGCGGCTTCGCTGCATGTGATCGGCTCCTGCTTGGGTTTTTCCGTGGTTTTCGGCAGGTTAATACAGATGTTTTTGCGGGTTTTCGGCGTGCATTCGCCGGGTATTGCGCTGAGTTTTCGGCAGGTTTGCGGCAGCTTTTCCCTGCAATTCGGGGACCCTGTGCTGTTTGCTGAATACACCGCAGGGTCACCGAAATGGGATCGGCAAAAGGAACCGAATTGAAGAGAACGAAAAGTCACCGAACGTGCGATGACTTTTCAAATCTCTTTGAATAACCCTGTATGTCTCAGGACATGGTCCATCTGATGCCCAGTCTGGGCATGACCTTAATTTCTATTTATGTGAATGATGCGAGTGATTAGACATGTGCACAGCTGAACTTCAACTTTTCGGACTCCATAATTTTATGATTTCAGGATTTTTAATATTCGTCGACTCGATTCAATCCGAAATTTCAGACAAATCCGAACATTTTTGGAAATGTACAAAATTTTGCAGGCACTCGCATTTCTATTTCCTATACTCCCCTGTGACAAACCTCGCTTGTCCACCTGTCCTGCTCTCCTGGCACCCCCTTTCCTAGATCAGCCCTTCTGCTGAGTTGCTCAGGAACTCAGTGCCTCGAGCAGCCTGATCTGTAGCTCCAGACCCACTTGATCTGATCCTCTGCCTTTTTAAATTTCCAGATGGCCACTCCGTGCCTTCTGAGGGTGATTGTGAGTACCCTGAATGAGACACCATGCAGGCTGTATGTTCAAACAGAATCAACTGACATTATTGGGAAAAACACACCAGTATTTATGCTCAGGTAACACACATACTTTTCAAGCTTCCCAAACCAACAGTTCTGATTGGCTGGTTTCAAGACCACTGCAGGCTTCCTTCTGGTCCTCCTCAGGTTCTGATGTTCGTACGTCTGGTTGATGTACATAAGTGAGTTTGTCTGGCTTGAAAGGGCTAGCAGATTAATCCTCTCAGTCAACAGATACAGTGTCGGGTTGAAGCACACAAATCCGCAATCCGTTATCACACACCATTTACATAATCCATTGTCCCAATGAATCTGATTGGGACAGTGTTTGCCCAGAAGGCTGACTCACAACACACACATGCAGCAGCAGATAAACAGATAGACATGGCGAATTGACAGCATAGTAAATAGACCGATTGCCCCAAAAATGTACAGTTGTGTTCAAAATTATTCAACCCCCAATGCTGTAAAGGGTTTTAGGGAATTTAGTGACATTTGTAATTGTATTCAGAATGAAATCCTACAAGGACTTTTTAAAGAACCATATGCAACTAAAATGACATCAATTGGTTTTGTAATACAGTAGTAAATGTTTCTTTTGTGAATTCTTCATTGACACAATTATTCAACCCCTTAAAGACTACCACTCTGAAGAACAGAGGTTCATTCAAGTGTTTTCAATCAGGTATTGAAAACACCTGTGGATGTCACGGAGCAGCAATAAAGCATAATAAGCACCAATTAGGCAGCTTTAAAATGACTGTGATACTCAGCTCCTTCTAGACATTTACTGGTGTGGTTACAAACATGGTGAAGTCAAGAGAATGGTCCAGGAAGACAAGAGAAGAGGTGATTACTCTTCACAGGAAGGGCAATGGCTATAAGAAGATTGCAAAGATGTTAAACATACCAAGAGAGACCATAGGAAGCATCATTCGCAAATTCAAGGCAAAGGGCACTGTTGAAACGCTACCTGGTCGTGGCAGAAAGAAGATGCTGACTTCGACTGCTGTGCGCTACCTGAAGCGTAGAGTGGAGAAAAGTCCCCGTGTGACTGCTGAGGAACTGAGAAAAGATTTGTCAGATGTGGGTACTGAAGTTTCAGCTCAGACAATACGGCGCACACTGCGTAATGAAGGCCTCCATGCCAGAACTCCCAGGCGCACCCCCTTGCTTTCTCCAAAGAATAAGAAGAGTCGACTGCAGTATGCCAAAAGTCATGTGGACAAACCACAGAAGTTTTGGGATAGTGTTCTGTGGACTGATGAAACAAAATTAGAACTGTTTGGGCCCATGGATCAACGCTATGTATGGAGGAGGAAGAACAAGGCCTATGAAGAAAAGAACACCTTGCCTACTGTGAAGCATGGCGGGGGGTCAATCATGCTTTGGGGCTGTTTTGCTTCTGCAGGTACAGGGAAGCTTCAGCATGTGCAAGGTACCATGAATTCTCTTCAGTACCAGGAGATATTGGATGACAATGTGATGCAGTCCGTCACAAATCTGAGGCTTGGGAGACGTTGGACCTTTCAACAGGACAATGATCCCAAGCATACCTCCAAGTCCACTAGAGCATAGTTGCAGATTAAAGGCTGGAACATTTTGGAGTGGCCATCTTCCTCACCTGACTTAAATCCGATTGAGAACATCTGGTGGGACTTAAAGAAAGCAGTTGCAGTGCGCAAGCCTAAGAATGTGACTGAACTGGAGGCTTTTGCCCATGACGAATGGGCGAAGATACCCGTAGATCGCTGCAAGACACTTGTGTCAAGCTATGCTTCACGTTTAAAAGCTGTTATAACTGTAAAAGGATGTTGTACTAAGTACTAAGATTGAATGTCACTTGGGGGTTGAATAAAACGGATAATGATGTGAGCACAGAAAAGACATTTGTGGTTATTTCATTATAAATGTTATGTTATATTTGTCTGACCTACACGTGCCTCTTTGATTTAATTGTAAGCAAGATGACTGAATGATCAAAATCAATGTCAAACTGGCCAAAACACTCAATTTCAGTGGGGGTTGAATAATTTTGAACACAACTGTAGATATGGTTAAATTTATCATTCTGTGGGATTCGGTGGGAAGTTCGGACCTTAGTGAATAACCCTTAGGCTAGGGTCAGACGAACACATTTTTCGCATCGTCCGTAAAAAAGTGCGTTGGAACGAATGGACCTACTTTTTCACGGAATACGCGATAGCGGTCATACGATGCACAATTTCGGCTGTGATTTCATACGGATCCAAACCAGGAAACTTTGGGTGTCTGGACGTTCTGTTGGCCGGACATGAGCAGCGTCTGACGTCTCCTATTCACGCACACACGCCACTATGCGGACGCAGCGCACTCTGTACGTCAGTAGTACTAGCGGTTCAACGTTCTTCCGAAAATGTGTTCATTTGCCGTTTGCGTTGCGCGGCCGAACTTTTGTGCGGCCGTACTTCGTGTGTGGGCCTGCGTTAGACGTCATTTGCTGCTACCACGGCTGTCATAAAGTGCGGGTAATTGCACATTCGCACTGCGTTCGTCTGACCCCAGCCTTAGAGTGTCTAAACCACATTCCCAGCTGATTCAGCACAGATCCTCCAGCTGCAGTAGCATGTTTTGGCCAACAGATGGCGGCATCTTCCTGTCAAACAGAGCTACTGCTGCAAAGAATACATTGGGAATATTTAAAATGATATTTTCTTTTACTGTATAATTAATGAAAAGTGATTTTCCAAAAATCCACTGAGTCCTGCCTGAAAGTTGAACATTGGCTTCGAACATTTTCTAACAATGCTAAAATTTGGAGATATTATTGTCTCCATCACGATTCCATATGGTGGATCCCGTTTAGTTCCTCTGCTTTTCCAGCATATCAGCCAATCAGAGAAAAAGAATTTATTTACCCCAAAACTAAAATATTTCATTCTTATCCCTCAGCAGTGATTTAGACTAAAAGCAGGGGAAAAACACACCAGGAATACGTTATCTTCTGGACAGGAAATTCTGTTTATACAAAGTATTCAGTGAAAAAGAAAAATAGAAACCCACCAAATTCTTCGCTATATTTAAACTCGCGTTGGTTTAGGTGTTTCTGACATTTCTCGCTCTGAAAATTTCTAAACAAAATGCGGGAGAATTAATTGTGTAATAAATTGGAGAGACGAGTCATTTTTTTTATAGAAACATTTGTAAATTTCTTTGCGAAGTTTAAACCTGCGGGAAAAAATGTACATGTCTTATTTCAACGGCACCACGTTATTTACATTCCCGATTATCCTGGTTTCCATCACTTTTCAGCCTTTTTTTACGTGATAAATGTAAAGGTGCCGTCATCAGGTGGATGTTCTGCTCATGATTTAGTTGCTTGCATTGTTTATGAAGCTGCTATTAAAGGGACACTATCACTTACTTAAGCTGTAACTAATTTACTTCTGCTTTACAAACATAGAAACATAGAAAAAATGTCAGCAGATAAGAACCTTTCGGCCCATCTAGTCGCCCAATTACATGGATACTTTACCTGGATTTATCTTTTGTTTAGGATAGCCTTATGCCTATCCCATGCCTGCTTAAATTTAATTACTGTTTTGGCCTCTACCACTTCTACTGGAAGACTGTTCCATGTATTATCTTGCACTTATCCACATTAAAACTCAATTGCCACAGCTCCCACCATTTTTTTAGTTTACCTAAATCATTTGTCATTTGGCTGATCCCTCCAGGAACGTCAACCCTGTTGCAAATTTTTGTGTCATCAGCAAAAAGACATACTTTTCCATTAATACCTTCTGCAATATCACTAATAAAAATATTAAAGAGAATGGGTCCAAGTACTGACCCCTGAGGTACCCCACTGGTAACAAGACCTTGCGCCGAATAAACTCCATTTACCACAACCCTCTGTTGTCTGTCACTCAGCCACTGCCTAATCCATTCAACAATATTGGAATCCAAGCTCAAAGATTGCAATTTATTGATAAGTCTTCTATGCGGAACAGTATCAAAAGCCTTACTGAAATCTAAATAAGCAATGTCTACTGCACCACCTGTGTCTATTATTTTTGTTACCCAATCAAAAAAAATCAATAAGATTAGTATGGTATGATCTCCCTGAGGTAAACCCATGTGGTTTCTGATCCTGTAATCTATGTGTTTTTAGATGTTCAACAATCCTTTCCTTTAACATGGTTTCCATTAATTCCCCACTACTGACGTAAGACTAACTGGCCTATAGTTCCCCGATTCCTCCCTACTACCCTTCTTGTAAATGGGCACAACATTTGCTAATTTCCAGTCTTCTGGGACGACTCCTGTTAACAAGGATTGGTTAAATAAATCTGTTAACGGTTTTGCTATTACATCACTGAGCTCTTTTAATAATTTAGGATGGATCCCATCAGGCCCCATTGACTTATTTGTCTTTACTTTAGACAGCTGCTGTAGAACCTCCTCCTCTGTAAACTCATATGTAAATGTCTCTTTAGTGTTCTCTCCTAACTGAGGTCCCTTTCCTTCCTTTTCTTCTGCAAAGACTGAACAAAAATATTCATTGAGGCAGTCAGCGAGACTTTTATCCTCTTCTACATACCTTCCTTCCTTTGTTTTTAATCTAACTAATCCTTGTTTTACTTTTCTTTTCTCGTTTACGTATCTAAAAAATGTTTTGTCACCCTTTTTTACTGACTGAGCTATTTTCTCTTCTGCGTGTGCTTTGGAAGCTCTTATAAATTGCTTTGCCTCTTTCTGCCTAATCTTATAGGTTTGCCTATCCTCTTCACGCTGAGTTTTTTTATAATTATTGAATGCTGTCTTTTTGTTATTCACTATTTTGGCCACTTCTGCAGAGTACCACAGTGGTTTCTTCCCTTTTTTGTTTTTGCTAACAAGCCGAATGCAATTTCCTGTGGCCTTCAATAATGCTTCCTTTAAATAATCCCATTTCTCCTGGACTCCCTTTAAACTCCTCCAGTCTGATAATGACTCATTCACACAAAATCTCATTTTAGAAAAATCTGTTTTTTTAAAGTCTAAAACTTTTGTTTTTGTGTGGTGCGGCTCCATCCCTGTTCTTATATTAAACCATACTGATTGGTGATCACTAGATCCCAAATTTTCACCTACAACAACGTCCGATACCAAACCTCCATTTGTGAGTATTAAATCCAATATGGCCTCTTTACGGGTCGGCTCCTCAACTACTTGTGTTAGAGATAATCCCAGTAAGGAGTTTAGAATATTTGTACTCCTGGTGCACCCAGCTATTTTGGTTTTCCAGTTCACATCAGGAATATATAATGTGTTTTACAAACAAAAAAACACATTGTAAAACACATTATATAATGCATGCTGCTTTTTTTTTGTTTGAAGTTATTACCAGGGCCGGATTAAAATCTCTGGGCCTGGAGCTGCAGATTTTGGTGGCTTTTTTGGAATTTAGTGAATTGATAACATATTTTAGTTTTTTTTTTTAATAGTGCAGATATGGCTATATCTCACCAGGCAGATAATGTGTGAGGACATTTCCATTCACATTTCAATCATTTACAGTGTGTATAATAATTGTTTCACATTTTTTCATCCAAATCATTTGTGGTTATATATTCTATAGGACATTCTTGTTAAAAACCAACTTTAAATGGGAACTAAAAATAAATAAAACATTTTTTATTGTAGTACTGGCTGTAATTTATTTTGATAGTGGCTGTATTTTATTTTTATTTTATCACTGGCTGTTATTTTCATTGTAGTACTGGCTGGTATTTTCTTTTAGTACCGGCTGTTTTTTTTTATTGTAGTACCGGCTGGTATTTTATTACTGGCTGCTATTTTCGTTGTAGTACCGTCTGTAATTTATTTTGCTACTGGTTGGTATTTAATTTTAGTACCTGCAGGTATTTTTCATTTTATTGTAGTACCAGCTGGCTGCTGTCCTTAGTACTGAAACATATTTCAGCACCAAGGACAGGGGGATTGTGTATCTTTTTTTTCCTTTACTCCCTGCAGGGGGCCTGAGGATAGATCTTTGTTACCTGCCGGTGAGGTCCATGCACCTCGCTTGGTACGTGCTTTTCACTACTCTCATCCCTCTGCACCTGGTGGTCGTCCGAAGGCCTCCTGTAAAGGGCGTTCTGCCACGTTCCACGCCATCTTCTGTAGCCAGCGCCTGGCAGTGTGTTCCCCGCTGCTCTCTGGCTGGACACCTACTGTTAAGGGATCTCCTCAGTGTCACGGGTCAGGAATGCCAGTGCGGCGTGATGACGCGGCGCCTGCCAGGTTTAAAACCAGGCGCCAGAAATCCACACGTTGCCCTGACATAGTTTTCACATCCTTTCAATACACATTCATATTTTGTATTTACTCTTTGTATATGACCATTGCTTGTCTGACTACCCTCCTGGCATTCAACTCTTTTGGCTTCCCTTCTGACTACCAGATCTGGTTACCGACCCTGGCACACAGCTGACAATCATTCTGGCAAACGACTCTGGCACACGGCTGACAATCATTCTGGCAAACGACTTTGGCATATGGCTGACGCAATACTCTGGCATTATTATCCTTGATATTCTGGTGACCTATTCTGTCAATAACCCCTGCTGGGTATTTCTGCTATTTACCCTGTCTGTCTGGTTCAAGACTATGCTGCCTAAGGTTTACGTTCACCTTTACTGGTAGCCCTGTGTATGTGTACCTCTCTAAGCATCCTCCTCTGGTTTTTGGTGATAGGTAGCTGTGCCGACCATCTCAAGGATCGGAAGTATAGGATAGCTGTTCTGCATACAGGGACTAGTTTATTAGTTGTCATGGAGGAACGTGACAGTGTTGTAGTCAAGTACTCTCCTCCTGATATCTCAGAATCTCCCGGATATTGACCTCTTGCTTTCCACCTAGTTTATGAACCTTTGATGCCAGCCTCGACCCCCTTGCTTGACCTTGATTATGGATTATCCTATTGTACCGTGTTTTGAACCTCCTCTGTGGCCTACTGTACATTGGGTTCCAGCGTCCCCCCTGATGAGCGTGACAGTATCATATAACAATTATTACTGCATGATTCCGAATTGTAAGGAGACTTAGTAAAGAGTTAATACCTCTGCCTTTAGTAAAGAGCTAATACCTCTGCCTTAGTAAAGAGCTAATACCTCTGCCTTAGTAAAGAGCTAATACCTCTGCCTTAGTAAAGAGTTAATACCTCTACCTTAGTAAAGAGCTAATACCTCTGCCTTAGTAAAGCGCTAATACCTCTGTCTTAGACAAAGCGCTCTCAGCAAGACTACTGCATTACGCAGCTGCTTGGCCCCCTTCTGTCTGCACATCAGTTGTACAGATGAAACATGTCACAAGAACTTCCACAGACAAGGCCGAGAAACTTGCGCACATACATTCCTGCGAAACGTCCTGTTATGTAACGACCCCTCCCCTTATCTTTTTGTTTGTATAAAAGATCACTACTTTCGTGTGTCTCATTTCTGTGACCCAGTATCAGCCAAGGAGGCCACCAGCCAAGGGGGGGTGGGCAAGATACTACTGGTCACATGGCTTAGATACGGTTCAAAACATCGATTGTATGACTCACGAAGGGTCGCGGTTCCTATGTACAATAGAGGTTAATCTTTTAAGGGTCTATTTCCTACTGGATCACCAATGTATCATATAATGATTATTACTGCATGATTCACAATGTATCATAGAGTTATTAATGATTATTTGCCATATGTTGTTTTTTTATATTACAATAATATAAAATAAGTAATAATACAAAATTAATAGTAAGTAAAAAAAAAACACAGATCTTATTGCTAAGATGTTGCCAGTAAATGATGAGCATGTAGCCGGCGTGGATTCCTCTGGCACAGACATACGGTATGACAGATGTACTAGGTGTGTCCCCGAATTGCTTTTTTTTTTGGTTTTGCTTCAAATTTGAAGCACATTTGGAAAAAATAACAGGAATTGCTTATCAGCTGCTCAGGAAATCCTATTGCTAAGTGGAAGTGTTAGTTTAATGTTCCTGCTACTTTCAGGACCTGCTTGTGAGTAATTTATGGCTTTTTTCGTGGGGCGTCAGGCCAGGGTTGCAAGCAGGGAGGGGGTAATCAAAAACGGGGATAAAAAACAATGGCAAGCAGAAGGAGCGCTATCCTCCAGCTGATAACGTTACATGGTACATTCCACTGAATTATTCTGTTTTCCTCTTTGCGAGCTGAGATTATAGACCTGAAAACAGATAAGCCTTATTTTTAAATATTCACGGGAATCGCCGACAAAAATAAATCATTTATAAAAATAAAAAAAAAGCACAATAACTTCCCCATGAGAAGAACTTCAAGTTAAACGATTGTGTTTATCTAAACCCTCACACTTTGGGCCCCATGAGATCTGTTTATGTTACGTTACAGTTGCATCATCTGTATTAACATGGTGGCAATATCTGCACATTTTTTGAAGGTTCTGCTACATCAGTGTTTCCCAACCCTGGTCCTGAAGTTCCCCTAACGGCCAGGTTTGCAGGATATGTGAAGCACAGCACAGGTGATATGATTTGCTGCTCAGTGATTGCAGGATTCAGTCTGCATTTCCCCAAGGTGATCCTTAAAACCTGGCCCATTAGGGGGACCTGAGGACCGCGGTTGGGAACCAGTGCCACTGTATTGCATGATTAAGGTTTTCCATGTTTTCCTTTTCTCATTGTATTTTATGAATGCACTTTCTAGTTGCTGTGATCCGCACTATTTCTTGTTACCGCTCTGATTTCCCCCATATAGTCACAGAGCTCTCACACACAGCTGTACTGTTTTTTTTTGTGTTTTTTTTTTGTTTGTTTTTTCGGTTCGATTCGATTTTTCGGGTTTTCAAACTTTTCGATTCGGCTCGTTTCGACCGATTTCTGTTTCGATTCAGTTCGGCTCGACTCGTTTTTCGTGTACATTTTTTTTTAGGAATATCGACCTTTTTTGTATTTTCGTGTCACTTAGCTCGTTTTTTGTATCGACTTTTCGTGATTTCGGAAATTTTCATTTTTTCGGAACGTCTGTTCTCCTCGTTTCAAAGCAATAAATTTCGATTTGACACATTTCAAGTCCATTCGAAAATTCAGAAAATATTTCGTTTCGGCTTGGAAAACTTTTCGGATCTGCCGTTTTCGGATCTAAAAATTTTCGGAAAATCGGCCGCATCCGAAAACACGAATCGGGAAAATTCCGAAACCCGAAACGCACATCCCTAACTGGAAGCTGAAGACTGTATTTCTGTCTGATATCCCTATTAAAGTATACAAGTTTATTCCAGACCATCCCACCTGTCTGTCCCTGAAAATGCAATTGAATGTACCATCACTAGCTTTCTGGAAACCCAATTGAAACCTATGTGGAACAATGATTTACATTAGGCTGTGATACGGTGGAATCCCTTTGGAAGCCTGTCCTGCACTCTGCGGAAGAACTTGGGTAGAAACTATGGAGGAACTCCAAATCTGGTCTTTTTTCTTAACATGTACAGCTTGGAAAAAAGACGAGACAGAGGAGATATGATAGAAACATTTAAATACGTAAAGGGAATCCACAAGGTAGAGGAAGGAAGTATATTTTAAAAGGAAACAAAGTAGCAAAACAAGAGGACATAGTCTTAGATTAGAGGGGCAAAGGTTTAAAAGTAACATCAGGAAGCATTATTTTACTGAGAGGGTGGTGGATACATGGAACAGCCTTCCAGTTGAAGTGGTAGAGGCCAAAACAGTAATTGAATTTAAGCAAGCATGGGATAGGCATAAGGCTATCCTAAACAAAAGATAAATCCAGGTAAAGTATCCATGTAATTGGGCAGACTAGATGGGCCGAAAGGTTCTTATCTGCCGACATTTTTCTATGTTTCTTTGAAACCAATGCTGAACAACATCGGTGAAAATTTGGTGGAAACCCCAATGAAACCTACACTGAAGAACATCTGCAGAAATATGGTGGAGCCCCATTACAACGTACACTGAAGAATATCAGTGGAAAATTTGGTGGAAGCTTCATTGACACCAACTCTGAACTATGCAGAAGAACTTTGGCAGAAACTATGGTGGAAACCCCAATGCAATCTATTCTGAAGGATGCTGACGAATATCAATGGAAAAATGGTGAAATCCTTTTGTAACCTACAGTGAACTACGCTGAAAAACATCAGCGGAAATATGATGGAAACTCCATTTAATTCTATGCTGAAGTATCCAGATGAGCTTTGGCAGAAAAAATGGTGGAAACCTCATTGAAATCTATGCTGAATTACACAAAACTTTGGAATAAACAAAGGTAGAACCCCATTGAAACCTAATCTAAACTACAATGAAGAACATTGGCTATTGGCTATATGATGGAAACGTAACTGAGACCTATGGTGAACTACGAGGATGAACTTGGGTAGAAATTATGAAGGAACCCCATTGAAACCTATGCTGATCTACTCTGAAGAACATCAGTGGAAATAAGGTGGAAACCCCATTGAAACCTACCCTGAACTACACAAAACTTTGGCATAAACAATGATGTAACCCCATTGAAACATACGCTGAAGAACATCAGCTGAAATTTGGTGGAAACCACACTGAAACCTATACTGAACTACCAAAATGAACTTCAGCAGAAACTATGGAGGAACCCCATTGAAACCTATGCTGATCTACTCTGAAGAACATCAGTGGAAATAAGGTGGAAACCCCATTGAAACCTACCCTGAACTACACAAAACTTTGGCATAAACAATGATGTAACCCCATTGAAACATACGCTGAAGAACATTAGCTGAAATTTGGTGGAAACCACACTGAAACCTATACTGAACTACCAAAATGAACTTCAGCAGAAACTATGGAGGAACCCCATTGAAATCTACGCTGAAGAATATCAGTGGAACATACTTTGGAAGCTCCATTGAAACAAATCTGAACTATGGAGAAGAACTTTGACAGAAACAATGTTGAAGCCCCATTGAAAGCATTGAATGTTGGCATTAACTACAGTAGAAAAAAAGGGGGAAAGTACAGCAAACTACAGTGGAAGTTTCCTAAATGGAGAATTCACCGAAGTTTCGTTGTACTTAATTCACATTTTTTTACCAAAGTTAAACCACCATTCTTGCAATGAATGATGGGTGGTTAGTGAATAACCCCTTCCATCTGTGTTGTGTCTAGTTGGAACGTTGCCTTCCAAAGTGGATCCTTTTACACAACAATGGAAGAAAAAAGATCTACAGGTTACATAAAACCTACTTCTTGTAACCGGTTTTATGGCTCTCAGCCAGAAACACATTCCCAAGAATAAATGTGTGTAGGATAAAGGGTCAATGAAAACGTCCGGTGGGGAGAGTCCTATAGCCGTGAATCGAGTTCAGCGAGGAGCTTCCTCGTGTCAATGCCTCCGACATATCAATATCCGACAACATGAATGTCAAATAATAGCAGATGATATGGACATGGACACGGCCCTCACAGCAGGACACAGGATGTCAGATACGCAGGAGGAGACAAGATAGACTAACATTGGGTGGAACCAAGTGCGATAAAATAACAAAGTGCCCCGAAGTTGTCGTGTTTCACTGTAGCTAAACATTATTTATACCAGTGATGCAAAGTGACACCAAGCAGACTTTATGTAACAGTATAGAGTGAATGTATAAATGCCTTTTCCCTTTTAGCACCGGAATGTTCAAGAAGGGATTAATTATTTTATTTTTTGACCCAATATCTTGATCAAAACCACAGGAGAATATGTAACGGTAAATTTTTCCAATTGGTATACTTCTGTGTCAGCCAGGGCCGCTTGCTCATCGGTGTCGGGCACGGCCGATCCTCTGCACAGCCGCCACTCCGGCCCGGCGTGCAGGCATGCGGATGACTCGACCGACCAGCCTTGGCTAACACACATTGCGACCCGACTCACCTGCTCAACGTGGCTCTGGTCCCCGGGGAGGAGGAATGCCAAGCTCTTCTGCCCCCAGCTGTCAGACTGGAGCTTGAGGCTTCAGACCCTGACCAGGCCGCAGACTAGGCTCATTGATGACATCACCGGGGTCTTATTGAGCAAGAGAGGAGCTTTTGGGTATATAAATCCAGACAGATCATTCTTTCCTTGGTCCACTATGGTTCCCTAGCTTTCCTTCCAAAAATATTTATTTGCATGCTCGCTCTTTGTGCTTCACCCCGAATGTGACCCCTACTCTGAGTATAACCGCCAACCCCAACCTCAGCCTGTTATTCGACTTTGATTCCTGGTTCTCCCCTGTGTGCCTTTCCCTAGTGACGTCTCCTGGGTTCCTTCCATCCTTCCCCTGCAAAACCTGGAACTGTCAATTTAGAACCAAGGCAAAAAGAGCCATGTGTGCGTGTGTGTGTGTGTGTGTGTGTGTGTGTGTGTGTGTGTGTGTACAAGATTAATTGGAAAACATATAGGATTTTCCTTCTCCACATCAGTGGTCGGCACCCATGTCCCACCAGATGGTTTGGAGCCACATCTGTGATGCTCAAGCATTCTTTAGGTTGGGTTCATGGGAAAGGTATTTCCAAAACATTTGGACGGTCAAGGTTGGTGACCCTGGTCTACATAATGTATACTTCTCAGATGGATCCCTATGACTGTCCGTGAGATCCTGCGTTCCAGCATTGAGAGATAAATGTAATAAGCTGCTGAATGTGTTCGTGCCGTTCACCGAAGAATCGCTTTGAGCTACTCTTTTGGACATTTCGTCCTGCCCTCACTCCCCTTCTTGGTTCCCTGGAGGGAAGGGAAACCGTGAGAGCCATGGTGTCCATCATACCATTAAAGGTATGGTCTATTAAATATTAGAGTTCACTTTTGTTGCCTTTAAATGATTGGGCAGATCCTGCTGACGGCCTCTGCCCAAGTCTTTCTTCTTTTTTTTTTTTCTATTTTGGCCAATTTTACTGCTCCTCCTTTTCGGGTCAAGGACTCGTGAACTCCGAAGTCCCTGAAGCTTTTCTGAGCAATTTGCGCTTCTATTCAACTTACATAGTGTTGGACTCGCAAATTGCGCAGCACTACGGGACTCACACACTTTACGTACACAAGTTCAGTAGCGCCTGCGCAGAGTGATGGGTCGGAGCTGCGCGCGCATGCACAGATCTAATCCTTTGGCTGCCTCTCTGAGAACGCTCGCTGCGGCTACAGCAATTTGGTCTCCGAGGGTGACGTCGGCCGCTCTCTGCATGTGACATCACTAGTAACCGATCTGGTAAATTCAAAATCCCAGCTGCTGGTGACGCTGGGTGCGGTGGAGGAAACTCCTCCACTTCACCCAGAGTTTTCACAAGGTAGGGGTAGCTGGGGGGGGGGGTAATGAGGGGGACACTCCTCAGATCCTGACCACTTTAAAACTGGTCAGGATGAGTAGAGCGTCCCTTTAATGTACTATGAGGTCTACGCCAAGGGTTTATAGTAAAAAATGTGACGCGCTCGCACGCTCTTGTTTATACTTAACATTTCGATATTAAGTAAACAGAAGGTTTAAAGTGGATATTTAAATATGAACTGACCTTGACCCTTTCCCCTTTGTGGAATGCTGGCTCGGTGGTTGTGTCTTCATGCAGGGGAAGGGCTGCATGGCCGAGGAAGGAAAGGACTTAAAATAACTTTGTGTTTTAACTCTAGTGACAGCTAAAAAACAAGAAAGAAAAGGGCTACAACTAGGTGAAAGGGACCAACTCCGAGTCTCCCACATCTCAGCCCAGGTCACGCTTACCGGACTCTGGAACGCAGACCTTCCGTTCACATCTGGGCTGGATAGAAATATCTGATACATCTGCAGATTGATACTTTATATCAGTTCTGCAAACTGCTTTAAATCAAGGCTCGTAAACTCTGTCCCCACCAGACAAACATTGCCTACAATTCCCAGAATGCTTTGAATACATTAGACGGCCTGAAAATCATGGGAAGTGTAGTTCAGAAACATCTGGGGGTGTCGGAGCTTGAGATCTCTGCTGTAAGTGATGCCGGGGAAAGGATGACACGGGGTGGGTTACGGTGTAGGATTTGCACGGAGGGGTCGGGATTAAAACATAAACAGACTGATAATTCGTTTAAGGTTAGGGGGGGGGAATCGCCTTAAGACGGGGAACTTGCACTGGAAAAGTAACGTTACCATTTTTTTAGAGGCATAAAAGAAAATACAGCGATGTTTCGGCGTAACAAGGGTTAAAGGGCCACTACCACCAAAAAATGAAATGTCCTTATTGTGTTTATTTTATGTTGCTGCCATTATTATTATTATTAACATTTATATAGCGCCAACAGTTTCTGCAGTGCTTTACAATAACGATAGGGAAAGAGCTAAACGGACGTAAGATGGAAACAAGAGGTGTAGAGGGCCCTGCTCATAGGAGCTTACAATCTAGAGGGATTGGGGTTGAGGAAGACATACAGGGTAATTCAAAGAGATCCAAATTGCTGGAGAAAGGTAACCGAACAGTGAAAATCAGCGTTCCATTACCTTTCTTGGCCATCCGGCTATCCAGAGAGCAGGCAATTCGCCAAATCCTGGCGAATTGCCTGCACATACGGTGCCTGTTCGGTGCCTGTTCGAGGGCAGTGAAATCCCCATAGAGAAGCAATGCTTCGTCTATTCAGAGAACACAAACCAGCAGTGAAAAGTTCCTGAATTGCCCTGCCATTCGACAGGTTTATTCAGGAGAATCCCATAGGCTTCAATGTTAAAAATATTCCCGTTTTAATTCAATATCTAATAAACCGTTCATTCTAAAATTCTGCAGTAAAGAGTCTCTTTATTTATAGATTTTTTTTAGGATATTTTAAGCATTTTTCTGGATTTTTTTTTTAACTTTACTTTTTTCTCTAACAGCCCTTTTTATTATCATTCATTGGATGTTATATGTAAATTTCAGACATTTTCGCTCAGTAGTTTCTTTGCAAACAGCGTTTCACTTTTCAAACATTCAAGCGAACTGTTTTGGTAATTTATTCACTTCACTCGTCTGCGGTGTCGGCTTTTTCCGGCGGCTTCGCTGCGTGTGATCGGCTCCTGCTCGGGTTTTTTCTGTGAAAATCGGTGGGTTAATCCAGATGTTTTCAGCGTGCATTCGCCGGGTTTTGCAGTTAGTTTTCGTCTGGTTTGCGGTGACCTTTCCCTGCAATTCGGGGACCATGTGGTGCTTGCTGAATACACCACAGGGTCACTGAAATGGGATCGGCAAAACAAACCAAAT
Organism: Leptobrachium leishanense; assembly: GCA_009667805.1. Taxonomy (NCBI): domain Eukaryota; kingdom Metazoa; phylum Chordata; class Amphibia; order Anura; family Megophryidae; genus Leptobrachium; species Leptobrachium leishanense. Next base: position 352,336,753 of record CM019066.1, on the reverse strand, counting down.
TGAACAGAACGAAAAGTCACCCAACAAGCGGTGACTATTCGATTCTCTTTGAATTACCCTGTAGGTGAGCAGAGGGATGAGTTGCATCAGTGATGTGGTACATAATCTGAAGAGATGGGTTTTGAGGGATTTCTTGAAGGCCTGAAGGTCAGGGGAGAGTTTGATAGGACGAGGCAAGTCATTCCACAGGACCGGAGCTGCCCTTGAGAAGTCTTGGAGGCGAGAGTTGGTCGTGCGGGTGTAGACAGATGACAGGTGGAGATCACCTGCTGATCGGAGTTGTCCAGATGGGACGTGCTTGCGGAGTAACGAAGACATATAGGGAGGGGTTGAGTTATTGAGCGATTTGAACGTGAGCGTCAGTATTTTACACTGTATCCTGGAATGTACAGGAAGCCAATGGAGGGACCGGCAGAGGGGGGAGGTACAGGAAGCCAATGGAGGGATCGGCAGAGTGAGGAGGTACAGGAAGCCAATGGAGGGACCGGCAGAGGGGGGAGGTACAGGAAGCCAATGGAGGGATCGGCAGAGTGAGGAGGTACACGAGGTGCGTCTGGTGAGAAAAATAAGCCTGGAGCCTGCATTCTTTACACTTTGCAAAGGGGCAATGCGGGAGTTGGGGCCAATAAGGAGCGAGTTGCAGTAATCAATTCGTGAAATGATAAGAGCAGGAACCAGCACCTTCACGGTGTCTTGTGTCAGGAAGGGGCGGACACGGGCAATGTTCTTGAGTTGATAGTAACAGGATTTGGTCACTGTCTGGACGTGGGGAGAGAACGTTAGGTCAGAATCGAAAGTGATGCCAAGCCAGCGAGCTTGAGACGTCGGGATAATGAGCGTCCATTTACTCGTAGAGAGATATTGGGTATTGGGTTTTTCTTGGAGGAAGGAATGATGAGAATTTCAGTTTTGGCAAGATTGAGTTTAAGGAAGCGGGAAGACATCCAACTCGAGACAGCAGAAAGACATTAAGTGACTCGATCCAGGAGACCTGGAGAGAGGTCAGGGGAGGAGAGGTATATTTGAGTGTATTCAGCATAGGTGGTGCTGGAATCCAAAGGAGCTGATCAGTTTGCCTACAGAGGCCGTGTAGACTGAAAAAAGTAGAGGGCCCAGGACTGACCCTTGGGGCACCCCAACAGAGACAGGCTGCCGGGAGGAGGTACTTCCAGCAAATGAGACCCTAAATGATCGTTGGGACAGGTAGGAAGCGAACCATGAAAGAACAGAACCTTGAAGGCCTATATCACTAAGAGTTTGAAGGAGGAACGCGTGGTCAGTTGTATCAAAGGCAGCAGAGTCAAGAAGGATCAGCAGAGAGTAGCAGCCATTGGATTTAGCGGTTACAAGGTCGGTGGTCAGTTTCACAAGAGTCGTTTCCGTCGAGTGCAGTGAGCGAAAGCCAGATTGCAGAGGGTCAAGAAGAGAGTGGGTGTTGAGGTAGTAAATCAGACGGGCATACACAAGCATTTCGAGGAGTTTGGAGGCAAAAGGGAGCAGGGAAACGGGGCGGTAGTTAGAGGGAGCAGTCGGATCCAGAGATGGCTTTTTTAGGATTCGGACTACCGTGGTATGTTTGAGGGGAGCAGGAAAGACCCCAGAGGTTAAAGACAGATTAAAGGTGTGGGTTAAGGACGGTAGAAGAGAAACGGAAAGTGTTTTGCTGAAGGGAACGAGTTAAACATGTGAGGATAGACATGGGTGAAGATGGCATTGTGGAGATTTCAGTTCTTATCTGTTCTATTTTTGCTGTGAAAATGCATGCTAGGTCTTTGGCATTGAGGTCAGTGTGAGGAACAGCCACAGCAGGATGGAGAAGGAAGTTGAAGGTGGTGAACAGGCGTTTTGGGTTCTGGGAATGAGTGTGTATGAGGGCCGTATAAAATAACTGCTTGGCTAGGAAAAGCGCAGAGCTGTAGGACTGGAGCATAAATTCATAGTGAAGAAAGTCGGAGTGGGAGCGGGTCTTTCTCCAATAGCGTTCAGCAGTTATAGAACATCTTTGGAGATGCCGGGTCAACTTGTTGTGCCAGGGTTGCAGGTTTTGTCGCCTCAGCACCATCAAAACCTGGTCGATAACTTATCATGGGTGGAGAAAAGAGTAGAGTTGTAGCGGGTGATGGCTTTATTAGGACAGGAGAGAGAGAGGACGGATGAGAGCGGTACGGATATATTGGCAGAGAATTGCTTTGGATCCAGAGAGTGGAGATTTCTGCGAGTCTTATAAATTTTGTGTTGAGATGGAGGAACGAGGGGAGAGCTGAGTTCACTAGTCAGAAGATGATGGTCAGAGAGTATTGCCACTGTGTGCGTGGGGGAGTCGGACCACTGAGTGAGGCCAAATGAGGATGTAATGGAGAGAAATCGCGAGGCATCTAAGCTAAGTGGTGAGTCAACAGGGATGTTAAAATCACCAAGAATGAGGGATGGAACGTCAGAGGACATGAAATGTGGGAGCCAAGATGTCAGGAACCCAGCTGCAGATGGACTTGTACCTGCACCAGAAACCTCGGCAACACTTTTTATGCAAGTACTCCAGCCCAGGTTTTTGGAGTGGCCTGGTTAACCAACTCCAGATTCCACATCCCACTCCTGCTTTGCCCTGCCTGGCTTGTCCACAGGTGCTGCACTCATTGAGGCTAAATGGAACCCAAGAAAAGAAAAACACGCTTGAGTCTAAACGCTTCTGCATTTTCTTACAAGCCAGAAAGCAAAGAAATCTGTTCCTTTTGATCCTGAGATACTCACTTACCAGCCTTGTCTTGATCTCCTGCCTCCTGTATCCCGGTCACCAAGTCACCGGTCTCCTGCATACCAAGTCTCCTGTAGCCTGCATATCAAGATTCCAGTCAGCCCTTTTCCTGTCCTGCCTGTCTCGTGTTCCCAGTAAGTCTCCTGCTGTGTTTGCCATCTGTGTCTCCCCTGTGTCTTGTTCCTTCCTTCCTTTTGTGTATCCATCCTCTCATGCCCCATTCCTGGACTGCTCTTGTTATTCAATATCCATTTGACTACCATCAGCATACCTGGGCTTTACAATAAACCCGTTTACCTGTATTGAGCCTCCTGTGTATCACTGCATCTTGCGTTCTTCACCTGGCTGCTTGCACAGTCCTGACACAAGTAGAGAACTGGTCAAGGAAGAGAAGAGGTTGGCCAGGGGGTCGGTAGATAACAGCGATACGAGCAGCTAGAGGTTTAAATATGCGAATAGTATATGGACCTCAAAAGCGGGGAAACTAAGAGTTGGGCACGGAGGAATGGCCTGAAAGGAGCAGTGGGGAGAGCCCAACGCCACCGTCTTTTTTTGTCACTTGGTCTAGGGGTGTGTGTCAGTTGGAAACCGCCATGTGTTTGGGACATAGGTGTGGCAGTATCGGATGGAGAGAGACAGGTTTCGGTTAAAGCTAGTAGATGTACGAAGCTTGAGATGAAGAAGTCATGGATGGCAGTAGATATCTTACATGTTCTTTGGTTCTCTCTTGTATGTTTTAGTTAAGAAAATATTTTCCTCTATATGTGTCACTGGGTGCATCCATTGTGTGATATTTCCCTCTATATGTGTCACTGGGTGCATCCATTGTGTGATATTTTCCTCTATATGTGTCACTGGGTGCATCCATTGTGTGATATTTCCCTCTATATGTGTCACTGGGTGCATCCATTGTGTGATATTTCCCTCTATATGTGTCACTGGGTGCATCCATTGTGTGATATTTTCCTCTATATGTGTCACTGGGTGCATCCATTGTGTGATATTTTCCTCTATATGTGTCACTGGGTGCATCCATTGTGTGATATTTTCCTCTATATGTGTCACTGCGTGCATCCATTGTGTGATATTTTCCTCTATATGTGTCACTGGGTGCATCCATTGTGTGATATTTTCCTCTATATGTGTCACTGGGTGCATCCATTGTGTGATATTTTCCTCTATGTGTCACTGGGTGCATCCATTGTGTGATATTTTGTGTTGTATCTTTCCTTTCCATCACTTGTTCCTCACTGTGTGTCTTTGGCCATAAAATGGAGAGAATGGGTCATACACCGACTCACATCATTGTATTATGTGGGACGTATTCAAAGGACATCAACCGGGGGGTAGATTAGAAGTAAAAATGCACATTTTTTCATTATCTGATTACAGGCTTGTTATTTCTAGTCAGTCAGTTTTTATACTGTTGACCAGGAACTAGATAAGAGACATCTAAAATGTCAGTGTAAGAGGTAAAAGAGGACCTCTTCACCCAACATTAGGGTGTGCCTGGCCACACCAGGAACACCCCCTGTGCACACGTACGTCACTCAATACAAACCTATCTTATGGGTGATTTGACTTCAGTCTTTATTACCCCTTCTTGGATATAAACACATAAGAAACCAATTTAAAAGATGAAAAAATAAATAAATATTTATTTATTTGTATGTATGTATGTATGTTGTATAATTAACTCCTTCATTACTCAATCTGCATGGCACTTCCTGGTGCTTTGTTATTGAGTATAGTCGATATGGTGTTAGAACGACAGCAATGCTAATTAATTATTTTTTATTGCAAATGAAATTCATTGCCATTTGGGCTCCAGAACCTGCCCCCAAAGTCTTAGCACCTCAGGCATCATGACGAGGGTGCTAACACTTTATAAAACCAACTGGGAACTTCATATTGAAAAAGCAACAACTGGGAATATGTCTTCGTGACATCTTCCCGGCTGATCCCGCAGGGAGACCAGAACTGCAGTAACTCCTTTCGACCAGCAGATGGCGACATCTCCTTGCCAATAGGTTATTACAGTAAGGAATACTTTGGGAATATTCCTAAATATTTCTTACTGTGTAAGTAATTACAAATGATTTTCCAATAAAACCACTTGTTCCTGTCCATGGTTTCTGGAAAATGTCTTGGTAGCGATGGGGTTAAGCATTGGATTGCCTTTTCTTGCCAAGACGTCTCAGCTAGTAATCTCTTCCGATGCTACGGAACTTTCTGCTTTGTGGTGGATCGACTTATTTAACCAATATTAATAACAAAACTTATGCGAACATAAAAAGGCGCCATTCTATAAATACATTTACTTGACCAAATTTAAGGTTATCCTTCTTGATTTAATTATCTAACGCCTAGACCATAAGTCGCCCCGTCTTTCAATGCCAGACAGATTTAATTAGCTCTCCTCCAGGGAAGCACATCCATCCCATTGTATATATATTTTTTACTGTTACCACAATGACACAACGGCTTTTCTTCTAAATCTGGGGTGGAGAACGTCCGGCCCACGGGCCATATACAGCCCGCGGACTGACTTGCTTTAGCCCGAGGCTCCCTGCGAGCGTCCGAAGCCATGGAGCTTCGGCGCTCGCCTGGGGGAACCACGTGACCAGCCGAGTTCTCGCGAGATCGCGACTGGTCACGTGGCTCCTGCAGGCGAGCGCCCAAGCTCCACGCCGCCAGACGCTCAGAGGGAGCCGAAGACGCGGCGGTGGCAGGAGGTGAGCTGGGGGCAATATCCATGTGCACTGGGGGCAATATCCATGTGCACTGGGGCATATCCACGAGAGCTGCTGGGGGCAATATCCATGTGCACTGGGGCATATCCATGAGAGCTGCTGGGGCATATCCATGAGCTGGGGGCAATATCAATGAGAGCTGGGGGCATTATCCATGAGAACTGTTGGAGCATTATCCATGAGAGCTGTTGGGCATTATCCATGAGAGCGGGGGGCTATATCCATGAGAGCTGGGGGCATTATCCATGAGAGCTGTTGGGGCATTATCCATGAGAGCTGTTGGGGCAATATCCATGAGAGCTGGGGGCATTATCCATGAGAGCTGTTGGGGCATTATCCATGAGAGCTGTGGGCAATATCCACGAGAGCTGGGGGGCATATCCATGAGAGCTGTTGGGGCATTATCCATGAGAGCTGGGGGCATTATCCATGAGAGCTGGGGGCAATATAAATGAGAGCTGGGGGGCATATCCATGAGAGCTGCTGGGGCATATCCATGAGAGCTGCTGGGGCATATACATGAGAGCTGCTGGGGCATATACATGAGAGCTGCTGGGGCATATCCATGAGAGGAGCTGGGGGGCATATCCATGAGAGCTGGTCTGGGGCAATATATCCATGTGAGCTGGGGCAATATATCCATATGTGAGCTGGGGCAATATATATCCATGGGAGAGCTGCTGGGGCAATATATATCCATGGGAGAGCTGCTGGGGCAATATATAATTGTGAGCTGGGGCAATAGATCCATATGTGAGTTGGGGCTCAATATATCCATATGTGAGTTGGGGCTCAATATATCCATATGTGAGTTGGGGCAATATATATCCATGGATGACACCGGGTGAAATTTTAAGTTGTTAAGATCATTCGAGGGCCATACAAGATTATCTCCAAATGGCCCTTGGCAGAAAAAAGGTTCCCCATCCTTGTTCTAAATGTTCTGCATTAAAAACAATTAAGTAAAAAATAAATGTACTTTCTCATTTTACCCTTTAGTCTCCTCAATAATGCACCAGGATTTCTTCTCATTCCTTAGACGCCACATCTTAACGGAAGCGTTACGGCTGTCTAAACCAGTGGTTTCCATCCGCGGTCCTCAAGTACCCCCAACAGGTCAGGTTTGCAGGATAACTGAAGCACAGCACAGGGGATATGATTTGCTGCTCAGTGATTGCAGGATTAAGTCTGTATTTCCCCAAGGCAATCCTTAAAACCTGTCCTGTTAGGGGTAGTTGAGGATCGCAGTTGGGAACCACTGGTCTAAACTAAACTTTTAAAAAATATATATATATACGGCAAACGCAGGAGCCATTTATACGTCAGATGTGGGGGTTCTGCTAGGACTTCAGATGATACATGCTCGATTTTCTGTAGTGTCCCCAAGTCTTGTTTCTCTATAAAGAAATGTCTTTCTTAGATGACATTTACTCACAGGAAGTGCGACTGAAAATGTTCTCCCTCTATGCCAGGGGTGCTCAACCATGGCCCTCCAAATGGTTTGCAACTACATTTCCCCAAAGGCTCTATTGACCTGAGTATCATGGAAGACATAGCTCCGAAACATCTGGATGGCCAAGGCTGGGCACCCCTGCTCTATACCACGATGCTCACAGGGAGGTATGAATTGAAAAACGATTCTGTGTCCACAGTACCATAGAAAAAGTTGTTTGATGAACTGTTTGATCAACATCGCACAATGCCTTATTCACAGAATTTTGCAGCAATGTATTTTCGTAAATGTTTACTTTTGTTGAATTTGATTTGCAGAAGTCTTAAGTTCTACGGTGAAACGCGTTGGACATTCAAGGGTTCTTACCATGGTTACATTGCGGAGCCACTGTTGCACTCATAGACAATTCAAAGTATCAGGACTGCTTCATTCCAGACACCAGCAGCGGTTTACTCCCTTATCAGAAACATCGATAACAGCAAAGGAGGTGCACGCCAAATAGCAAACTGAGTGCGTTATCCTGGTGGATGCACATGGACCCCAGGGTAGCCTAAACCCTGGAGAGGACATAAAGAATCCAGGCACTGTAAAGAAGCAGTAAAATAAAGGGAACATTTATTTGGGAACCCTCCACATTCCAGCTGAAATACCTTATTCAAGACAAGCATGTTTTAATCCGAAATGTTGCAGGCTCCGAAATAAAAGTTCCCTTTAATTTATGGCTTCTTTGGAGTGCCTGGGTCCCTTAGCTTTCATTTGTACCAATATCAGAGAACAGTTTGGGACCGTGCCATGTAGTGACAGAATTACTCACATGGGACCTTTTACATTTAATGTTTGTTGATCATAGTGTATTGCATCAAAATTCACATTTTTGTGAGTTTAGTTTTATGTCCGGCCTCTTTGTTACATTTAATACCATGCTCTAATTTCTTTTCTCTTGGGGAACCTCTGTAGACATTAATTTGCAATCGCTTGCAATTCTTTTTCTACTACACGATTTCTTTCACCCTTCCTTTTGCACATACTGGAAAATAAATGTAATTGTTCAGATTCATGCATTAGGAGTGTAACTGACCGAATTGCAAATAATCTTATACTTTGCCTTTCTGCACAATTTGATAGTTTTGTAAGTTTTAAAGACGATTCAGATCAGCGCTATCTCTGTTGCAAGGGGTAAGGAGTATGGTGTAGGACTGGTATGAGGAAGTGGGGAAGGAGTTTGGTGTAGGACAGGTCAGGAAGTGGTTTATGCTGTCCTGAGACATATTGGTTACAGCAGTAAGGAACAAGAGAACCAGCACATTAGTATGATCCATTAGAGTTCTTTTCACGCACATACGGTATAATGGTTTGCCAAGCACCCCTGGAAAAGGCATAAGGTCTGCATATATTGGTCTACTGTTAGTTATCATAGTATTTTGAGAATATTCGCTGTGCGTGATCGAGTGTTTATGGATAAGACCTCAATGAGCATTCAGGTACTTTGTTTTTATGTAGTTCTCTCTATTTTTTTTTGAGTTAACTTAAAACGGACACTTTCATCAATATGTGACGTACAATAAAACTTTATAAAAAGTTTTGGCCATCATTCTGACACGGTTCACTACAAAGAGCAACGTTCACCTTGAGCAGGTCAGTCTAAAGTAGAACTGCTCTATGGGAGCAATGTCGATCACGGCACTGGTTTAGAGAGTTTGCAATTGTATCGTATTGAATAAATGCACTTTGTGATCAGTATTGATTCCCTGTGCTCCTGCTAGAAACAGAACTCTCAGGATTACCTTGCAGACCTGTTGGATGGGTTTGTTCCTCTGTTTTCCAAACTTCAGATGATACGACAGAGTTTTTATTCAAGTTGGCCTCTTGCTTGCCTAAATACAACCAAACCAGCTATTGAAGTCAAGACCAAACCAAGAACATGGCAGGTCCACTTTAAACACGGCTTGAAGAACAACTCAGAAATAATAAAAACGACAAGATGTGGAGTGTTTTAACAATATATTTATAAAATAAGTTATATTTATATATATGTATAACTTGCAAATTAAAATACCACTTGCATAAGGTATCTGTACGGGTCTCCCGTGCGGCGCGGCTTAGCTCGCTTTCATTGGTAGCCGCCCGCTCGGTCACAAGGCTAGCTTTGGCAGCACCTCTAAGACTAAAACAGCCAACACTGATCCATGAACATATAACGACATGTCCTCTGTCCTACTCACAAGAAACCGTTTTTTTTTTTTTTTAGATCGCAACACAAGATTGAAACAAAGGAGAGTTGCATCAATTCTACGAATGCCGTGATGGGTTCACAGGGCAACACTTTTGTTTTCAACCTACAGCTCCACTGACATATTGTTCAGTGCGACACAAATGTTACCCCCTTCGGGTTACTGGGTATGGATCCAAAGTACTTTAATACCTAGTTTTGGGGTCGGGAGGCGAGTACGTGGTAGGATACTGGTGGATACTTGTTGGAACTCTTAGTGAATGGGTGACAACATTGGTCTACCTTCTACTGTTAGCGTCGATTCACAGATTATAAAGGTATTCTGAAAAATGCAATTAAAAAAACCCCAAAAATACTAAGGTCTCCGTAGTCACTGGTTGCGAGATGCACTGGAGAAGGTCGGTCAAATCACATATACGAGAGACATTTCCGTAGGGTGATTCACACTTACGATAAACCTCTGCACGTTAACAGTCGGTAAGAAGACTCCGAACTTGTCTGCATTAACACACGATTAGATAACAATACAATGAGGTATTCAGAAAGCAGAACGAAACGATTAAAAAAAAATATTACGCATAATACATCACTATGAAAAGAAAATGGAAAGTTTTATCTTCTCGTTCCCTCTTTGTTCCCTTTTTTTAGTACGTGTGAAGAAGCTGAGAAATACATAGAGTAACGTCTTGTTAAGGTGTTAATCAACGATTAAATTTGGTTTAGCACTTTAAATATACGTGTGCGGCTAACTCAAGGCGCCATGGCAGGCCGATTTCACATTACATGTATAAATTAGGTAAATGTGGGTGGATCTCTGTTAAGACTTCGGGATGTCGTTATTTTTTTTTCTCTTCCGTTCTCGCTTACTCGGGCACCTTTCTTTTGGACGGTGGTAGGAGGTGGTATGGTAGATCGTTCGGCAACTCATGGCCTTCTAGTTTGACTTTGATAAGGTGATTAGCTAGAGCAAACTCCTCGTCGTCCAGCAAGCCATCTTTGTCTATGTCCGCCAGCTTCCATATCTTGCCCAACACTGTGTTGGGCAGCTTGGACTTTACCATTTCTCTCTTGGCGTTGGCTCCAGTGACCTTGCCGTTGACGGGTGATAAGGTGTAGAAGATTTCGTCGTACATGGGTTTGTCCCTTGACACCACCCAGTCGGCGTCGTCAATTCCTTCCCCTGCTCCTTCTCCGTATCCATGCCCGAACGGCCCATTCTGTGTGCCTTCAAACGCGCCACCTTTGACTATCTGAACTGGTTTCTGAGTCTCCTCCTGCCTGACCAGAACCATCAGGTGGGCAATGTCATGGGAAAGCATTTCATCCACGGTCTCCAGCAGCTTACTCTTGATCGGCTGGAACTTGTTAAAGTCTTGTGACTGCAGAAGGTCCTAGGAAAAAAACATAAAGACAGAATAAAATGGCAGTCCTGGTGGAAGGATAAGTATTGCCTGGAATACCCAGACAAGGCCTCATGCACCCAAAATCTCCTAAAGGTCTATGAAAAGAAATAATTAGCTTTTAATTTCCTGTATGAATATATAATACATACCTTAGTTAATATGCCCCTTAGTTTAACCCCATAGTGACCGGGTGGTTTTACGCAAATCTGTCCTTTAGTGCCCGCTGCTGTTTTTACGTTTCTGCGCTGTTAGTGTCTAGGTCAAATTTTCCTCTTACTCGTTTACGCAACCCACAGATATTATACACGGTTTTTCCCGCCATTAAATGGACCTTCTAAAAATACCATTATTTCCATCATATCATATAATTTAGGATAAAAAAATATGAAATATGATGAAAAAATGGTAAACACACTTTCTCGTAATGTAATCCCCAAAATCTACAACCGTCAAAAAGCGTGGGATTCACGCTGTGGTAAATATGAATAGGAATTGGTTTGATGATTTTTTTTTTTTTAACAGTACATACACATCACCACTGGAAAGAATTGGAATTAAAACTCATCAAAAGGAGTGTCGTTCTTCTTGTAACATTGTGTACAAGTTACGGGTAAAGTCCGAAACTGGGTAAGTTTAAGATTTCAAATGCTGACATTAACCAAAAAGGCTGGGTAACGTTGCATGAGAAAGAAAATTTCCGACTTTTACCCAGAAAAGCTAGGATTAAAGCTGCAAGAACTAAAATATCGGACTTTACCCGGGTAAAGTCAGCATCATCCAAGCCCCCTTGGGCTAAAACAGACTTTATCCAGGGCTGCCATCGGTCAGAGCACTTTCGTCGGATAATGCTAGCATTATCCGGAGACGTTTGGGTAAACCGCAGGTTAAGTCCCATGTAGCAAACTTCACGTCAGACTTTACCCAAAACCGCTGGTTAATGTTGTTCAAACCAGTGGAAACAGTTACTCCGCATATTTGCACTGTCAGGTGGACACCTGGCCGCGACTGGGTCATGTGGACACTGCAATAGGGGACTACCTTATTGCAACAAACCCCCCAAAAAATTTCAAAATAAACACAAGAATAATATTGAACCTTATGTTTCTACTAAAAAATTCTTCCCTCTACTTGAAATACTATTTGTGAGAACCTTCCACGGCATTTCTGCTTTGACAGGTTATAACTCTGCACGGTTTATATACAGATTCTGGACTTTTTTTCTTCCTTCCAGTGGAGCATTAGACACTGATAAAGCATGGCAGCTTGGCCATCTTACTCAATGCCTGGGAAATAAAATCAACAGAAATCCAGGAAATGAACAGTGGTGTCAACGTTTTGGCCAAATCAATGGCCTTTGTCGAGCCCTTGATTTGACATAGTCGAATGATTAGGTCGAAACGTTGCCACCACTGCTCATCCAAACAATGTCACGGTTTTGAAGTACTACCACAGCGCCTGGATTTCGGTTGCTCTCCTCGTCTAAGTACAGGAAGTGGCCTCTCTCTTAAATCTACTTGAACACCCTTAAATAAAGTGGCAATATATCAGAGTTTTGTGGACCCCCGAGGGTGTTACTGCTCCTGTTTTACTGGATTATACAACGTCTAAACATCAATATAAAGCAAAATGCATCGGTTCTGTTACATCCTGGAGGTTGTAAACCTGTGAGTGCAACACGATGAAAAAACACAATGCGCACAAAACTCATGCATCTCCAGAGCCAGAGCTGAGCTGCTCTATAATAATATGAGGCTCCATTCCCTTTATAAAAGGCACGTTATAGTATAGGATGATTTCTTCGGGGGGGACAAGACAATACCTGCAATCTGTAATCAGTGCCGCCATGTTATTCGGAGCAGGCTCTGCAGCTCAGGTAGACACTGGTTGGTTAAGGGGTAAGTATCATGCCTTGATGGAATTTTGGAAGTCACTGGCATGTAATCTGAGTGGGCACAGTGACCTGAGTGTCCTCACCCATCTGGGGTCCCAGAAGGCTAATTCAGATCTTGAGTTTTATCGGCGGGATAAAATGAGATCAGCTTGATGAGGACACTTGTCCCGCCAATGGCTCTCAATGCAAGTGCTTTGAGACCCATTAGATTGGCTGGTTGTTCGTTGGAGCCCTGAGCCTTCCAGTCATGTCACAGGAATCTTGGACAGTGTCATGTCCGGCCAGTGCCGAGTGAGCCCAGCCCATGAATAAAGGCGAGATTTTTTAAAAATCTCTAGGGTTAAAACATGGGGGGGGGGGGAGGCAAACGGAGGAGGTCAGTTAACCCCTCTGGTCCCTCCTCCCATTGAATCCCTTCACTACCTATAGAGATATCTCGGGCTTCAAATACACCATCCGGTTCCCCGATATCGAGATGTCTCGATCTGCTGATCTGCAGCCCAAAAGCAAATGAAATTAGTTTGCTACAAACAAATTACGTTACCTTTTGAGCTGCAGAAGGTGTCCCTAAAGTTTTATTCCTGTGGGTATAATGCCCAAAGAGCTAAAACTGTAAAATCAGCTGCTCAAAGCTCTGAAATAACGGGCTTTCAGCAGCCGATGCAGGGAGAAATAGGAGAAAATAGACCAGCCGCTCAAACCTCTATAACTCAATTTGGCAGTAGATGGCGCCATCAGATCCACTAGATACGTAATCTGCGTAGAGTGCACTGCACAGGTTACGTACGCTACGCAAATTGCGTAAGAAACTGCATGGGATTCAGATTTTTGGAAGGCCGGTGCTGAAGAGGAGGAGCAGCCCAGCTCCTCCTCTCCAGCACCAGAGAAAAGGTGAGTATTTACGCCAAAACTAAAAAAAACATAAAAAAGAAATGTAATTGGTCAGATGCTGTCAGCAGCATATTTAAAGGGGAACAAAGGAGGGGGGGGGGACTTTCAATAGGGTGCACCTTTAAAAAACGCATTTAACTATTTCTTAAGTCATGACTTGACATATTTGTATCAAACCCAGGAACCGGTTACAAACCTAGGAGCCAAATACATATGTTTGTGAACCAATCAAAGCTGTACATACCGTATGAAGTTGAGAAAAAAAAAACACGAAAACGGTGAAAAGTACTATTCAGATACTCAGTGCAGGGATGTCCCGATCTGATCCTTAGGATCAGGACTTGGAGCCGATCGTGGCTACAGAGTATAGTTTTTTTAACCCCTTAAGGACCAATGATGTAACATTTACATAAATGCATCGACTTTAAAGACCCTTGGTCCTTAAGGGATTAAGCTGATCAACCCCCAAGTCATTGACTTGTTGGGCAGCTAGACTCCCAGTTCCAGCCACCCAACTGGAGTGCTGTGTCCTCAGCAGTGACTCGTGACGTCTTCCCTACTTGCTGGCGAGTCTTTGAGAAGAAAAGGAAGATGCCCGAGAGCCTCTGTGCTCACTTATACAGTAGCATCTTCCCTGCCTGCTCCGTGACCAGGCATGGAAGACGTCGCAAGTGAATTCCGAGGCCTTGAGCTGCCGGTTAGGCCGTGGGTCCTGCGGTATCAGATCAGGACTCCTTAACGGCCGATTCTGAATACCACACTGCTCGAATCGGCGGCTCAAAAAGCACAACTGGGACATCCAAAACTCACTGCAAACAGACTAGGGGTGTGAGCACATGGCGTCACCTTGATACATTTACACGATTCATAAATTCTAAGAATATAAGAGAAAAGGATAAAAACAAACAAACAATAAACATAATTATTTGCAGCTGAGTAAGTAGATAGGAAGTGGTCACGGTGCCCCGAATCCCTCAGATATCTGTACCTGCATCTTCTTCAGGTTGGGGAAGTCTCCCGGTGAAATCTGGTGCTCGCGTTCAATGCGGCCGTAAATCTCGCCCAAACTGCCAATCAGCTCCTTCTTCTTGTTGTCTTTGCCGAACACGGACGGCATCTCCTTCTTCAGAGAACTGATGATGTACGCGTGTACCTTTTGATGGAAGCAGAGGAACAAAAAAATTGACTTGCGGAGCTTTCACCGAGAATAAAACACAACGATAGCGAGAACTGAATTATTAATAATAACTGAAGAAATAGTAAAATCATAAAGATATTAAAGATAAATGAACACATTTATTCAAACTATGACCTCGATTTAATTGCCTTGGATAATTATTTTCAAATCATTACAATCTGTAAATAAAACCTCAAATGATTTATCTATTTATCCACCAAAATTCCTTTAGACTTTCAGGGGTGCGGAAATTATAAAAAAAAAAATTACTGGTTTGTCCAACGGACTAATCTGATCTACTTGTCCGGATTTAGAAAAAAAATTCTCTTTCCCATATTGGGATTTATGCATTTAGGGTCACCGCTTGTATTTTTTATTGTACTGCTCGACAGAATATGTTGGCGCTTTAAAAATACAAGCAGAAGCTGTAGCCCTAATAAAATGACATTTTTAAAGCGCCAACATATTCTGCAGCGCAGTACAATATAAATACAAACAGAAGCTGTAACCCTAATAAAATGACATTGTACATTGTATTGCGCTGCAGAATATGTTGGCGCTCTATAAATAAATGACATTTTATTAGGGTTACACAGTTTCTGCTTGTATTTTATTGTACTGCGCTGCAGAATATGTTGGCGCTTTATAAATAAATGTAATGTTACAGTTTCACCTTGTATTGTTATTGTACTGCGCTGCAGAATATGTTGGCGCTTTGTAGATAAATGTCATTTTATTAGGGTTACAGTTTCTGCTTGTATTTTATTGTACCGCGCTGCAGAATATGTTGGCGCTTTATAAATAAATGTAATATATACAACAAACCAACCCTGGTTTCTGTACTGTATATGTACTGTAATAGATATTTTTACAGTACATATATTTTATTTACATATATTAATATATTATAGTACATATTGATTAATATATGTATATTACCATATATATTTACAGTACATTTTATATTTATATTACAGTATATATATTTTAGTATACATATACTAATATATTACAGTACATATATTGTTGAATATATGTATATTACCGTATATATATTTACAGTATATATACTGTAATATAAATATATCTAGAAATACATGTACTGTAAATATTTTAACTATACATGTCGTGTAATATAAATATATATATACTTACACAGACACTATAATTATCTTTTAACGCTCTCTAAATGATCTGACGTGGGAGATGAGGTCACGAAGAATAGCAAAATTTACAGGAAATAGCATGTATGAGTTATGGCTGCTGCGCATCAGCTACAGAATTAAAAATAATTTAAAAATAGCGACTATTGAGAGTTACTATTTATAAGTGAAATATTAAGAGTCCGCACTCGCCGCCCTCCACCTCCTCCTCCTCCTCCTCCACCTCCTCCGTGAATTTTTGACCTTACTCTTTAATCAGCAGTCGAATCTTTCAGCTGCTGATTTCCTTAGACGCTTAAGATATTGCGTGTTTCCCATCGCCGCTAATCTACAGGCTTCTTTTTCTGGGTGTATGAGCACGGGAAAATGCATTTTGATCTGATCATGCACGAAAGCATTAGAGCAGGGCTGTCACGCTATGGCGCCTTCCTGTTAATGCACTACAAATCCCATGATTCCCTTGGCCATCTATTGCATTCAAAGAATTCTGGGTATGGTAGGCATCAATATCTGGAGGGCCGTGAGCTTGACAGCCCTGAATTAGAGGGTTTATGTTCTGAAAAGGTACTATTTTGTTTATGGTTTTCTCCTGTAGAATATTAACATTTAACAATATTATTATAACAGGAGTTCCTAATAATTTGGCCGGTTCCTTTCTCGCTGCTAAATTCCACAGCTAAACCTCGTTCAGGGGCAATTCTTGACTTCATACTACATGCATTTTTTAGCCGTTGGAGAAAAATAGGAAAGATAAAATTCTTCGGTTTTTAACAGAAATGGCTCAACTTCTTCAAATCGTTAACAGATAACAGAGGGATCACTCGTTGACCTCTTCTTCAATGTCATCTGCTGAAACCAGCATTGAACAAAAAAATAAAAAAGCTCTGCACTATAGTATCCACCCCATCTTATGTACAAAACAAACCAAAAAAAAGCTACTACTGCTTTAATACAGTATCCCTTTAAGCGTTGACCTTGTAGAAGGCCTGGCCTCACAGTTCAATAATTGGTGGTCATCTCGTTGTTTTTTCCATATAATCTTTGAATCAGACGAGGACATTGACATCCAAATCAAATGAAGCAGGTCCTCAAGCGGAAGAAAGTGCCGGTAAAAAAGCTTTATTCGAGGGGAAAGCAAACCCCGCAGGTTCAAATGGTGTGACGTTACGGCCCAATGGCCTTAATCATACGTCCACTGGGTCTGTAGTTGGATGACCCACTTGGTCGTGTGCCAACGGACAATGCAGTCGGCCGATCAGGGGCGTCCAGTGGAAGAGTCTGTAGACGACCCTGGTCGGCTGACAGACAGGCTGCTGAACTAAAAAAACAAAAAACAAACAAAAAAAAAACAAAAAACTGTCCTTGGTGCTGAAATGGGGTTTCAGCACCAAGGACAGCCCCGTCGGAACACAGTCAAAGATAAAAAAAAAAAGAAAGAAAACCTCGCAGAAGGCTACGGGTTGGATAAACCCCCTGTCCCTGGTGCTGAAATAGGTTTCAGCACCAAGGACAACAACGCCGAACTCAGCCGGCCTGAAGAAAAAAAAAAAATAGTTTTTAAAAAATATGGGAATCCAAAAAGTAACCAAAAAGCCTTTTTGCTGCGGATAAAAAAAATAAATGGTTGAATAAAAAAAGGATAGAAAATATTTTTTTACATTGAATCCTATGGGCTGTCGAACTGAATCGCTTCTCTTTGGCAGTGGTTCTCAACCCTGTCCTCAAGTACCTCTAACAGGCCATGTTTTCCATATGTGAAGCACAGCACAGGGGATATGATTTGCTGCTCAGTAAATGCAGGATTCAGTCTGTATTTCCCCAAGGTGATCTTTAAAACCTGTCCTGTTGGGGGTACGAGGACAGGGTTGAGAGCCACTGCTCTATGGGACAATTTCCCTGCTGCGGCACGGCAGTTTAACTATACAATTCATCTTTTTCATGCAATTTGTACCAGATTGTCCCAGCATCATCCGATAAATCCCATTGAAACGGGAAAGATTGCTAGTCTGTTGTAGTTACAAAATATCGTCCGAAGTCGTCCGATGGAAGTCGGAGGCAGTGAATGAGGGCTGATTCACATGCATGTCGTGGGATCGGTCGGATTACTTCAGACGATATCGGATGATCGCACCATCGCAGGAATATGGACCCAGTGGACGATCAGACTAAGGCTAGGGTCAGACGAAAGCATTTTTCCCTGCGAACGTGAAAAAGTGCGTCCGAACGCATTGACGTATTTTTTCACGGAATGCGCAAAAACGGTCAGACGACGCGCATTTTCGGGCGTGATTTTGTACGGATCGTCAATAAAACACTTTTTGCGTCTGGACGTTATGTAGGCTGGACATTAGCAGCGTCTGACATCTCCTAATCACGCAAACACGCCGCTATGCCGCAGCTGCGCACTCAGTACGTCAGTACTAGCGGTTCTGCGTTCTCAGAAAAATGCGTTCAAATTCCACTTGCGTTGCACGGCCGGACTTTTGTGCGTCCGTACATCGTATATTGGCCGTCATTGCCCGTCATCTGCTGCTAGTGCGGCCGTAATTATGTGCGCCAGAACGCACGTTAAAAGTGCGCTGGTCTGACCCCAGCCTAAGAGTCCAGTTTTTGTGAAAGAGAATTGCTCATCTACACTGGAATGAAGACGAACGCAAAAAAGTAAATTGGGAATGTCATGCGGCCAACATGCTTCCCTTGTCTTGCACTGGCAGGCAGAACATTGCACTGAACCCTTCATGGGAAAGTGTCCAACTTTGACAAGTCCAATTACATCAGGATGGTTCAGAGGAAGGGGTTTCAATATTGATTGTAAAATTGACTTAATGTAACCCAACCTGAACCTAAAGTTAATTTAAAATAAATCACAGACACTTCCTGGTGGTCTTTTCATTGATTGTGATGCACCCTACCTTAGCCAGTCTTGCCCGCTTTATCAGGTCATTAAGTTTCCGCAGTGCGGCATTTCGTGGAAGACTCTGAATATCTCTGAACAGGTCCTGCTCTTCAGCCTCGAACAGCTTGCGATTGTCAGGGATGAGAAGTGGGTGAGACCAGAACGACCCGATGTAGACTCGGACCACCTCGGGAGTGTTCACGATCTTTCCTAAAGACCACATGAGGGCGCCGTAGACTCTCATCAGCTGCTGGGTCTCGATCTGGTCGGCTTTGTTGAGGACGACACGCATCTTGTCTTCGTGGTTCTTGAGGGCTTTGATGACTTCGGAGAACTCATCGGAGATGTCCAGCTTGTGGGCGTCAAAGAGGAGGATGATGCGATCCACTCTCTCGGCAAACCATTCGAGGACGGCGGCAAAATCATAGCCTGGAAAAACACAAGCAATATAACGAGTGGTTACTTCTACGGAAAAACAAAATTCCAACATAACATATCTACTATAGTCTAGAACATTGTGGCTACACGGCCTTCACTTCCTTCTTTTTATCAGAGTTATAGCACTGCATGGTCTTATTTTATTCATCTTTCTACTCCAAGTTACCCATCTACCATCCGTACCACGCGTGAAGAAGTCCCATGGCTGTCCGTAGAGATAACTGTAAAGGGGTTATTCACTAACCTCCATTGCGGCACCAAAGTTCACTATAGTTGCAACCAATGGAAAAAACCACCATTTATGCAACTTCGGTGAATGTTGGCTCTCCATGGAAGCAAACGCAAAAACTGACAGACGAACTTGGTGCAAATAACGATGAACAACGCTGAAGAATGACACCACCCTTATTCTTCCGTAAAATGAGTAACCTACGACTATTCTCCGTTCAGCGTTGCTCTGCTGTTATTTGCAAGAATGGTGAATGTACTTCGGTGATTTTCAAGTGGGGATCTCCATCAAAGTTCTATATAAGCTACGTTGGCAACAACAGCCAAATCAAAGCTAGACTTTGTCTAAAGCTACCGTGGAAACTCCACGGAGAACAACATTGATAACAATGGCAGAAACTTTGGTGGAAAGAATGGTGAAAAGTACGGCAAACTATGGTGGAAGTTCCCTATAGTGTATAGGGTCTATACCCGATTTTAACCGTAGTTGCTCTGTCGTAGTTTCCCCGAAGTAAATCCACCGTTCTTTTAGTGACTGAAGGGACTTCGTGAATAACCCCTTGCGTTATAGACCATGGATGGATGAATGTCCTTAATTACCCAATTAACCTTTACTAAAATGGTGTGTGTAAGTTTGGTCAGGACGAGTAGAACGTCCCTCTACTTTATGGTTTTAAAGTTGCCAGGATGTGTAGTCTCCCCCCTTTTCCCTCCTGCCCCGATCTGGAGATATTGCTGAGGGAAGTGGAGGAGTTTCCTCCACCCAACCCAGCTTCACCAGAAGCCGGATTTTTGAATTTCCCGGCTGCTGGTCACACAGAGAGCGGCCGACGTCACCCTCTGAGACCAATCGCTGTAGCGAGCGCTCTCAGAGAGGCAGCAATGGATCAGATCAGTGCATGCGCGTGCAGCTCCGATCCATCGCTCTGCGCAGGCGCTACGGAACTTGTGTTTGTAAAGTGCGCAAGTCCGATAGCGCTGCGCAATTTGCGGTTCCTACACAACGTATATTGTGCGGATTGCGCTGAAAAACTCCAAGGGCATCTGAGTTCAGGAGTCCCTAAGCTATAGAGGAGGATCTGTGCGCGATGAGGGAGTAAAGGTGAGTAAAATCACTCAACCATCATTTAAAAAAAAAATAAAAAAAAAATGGGCCAATGCTGTCGGCAGGATCTGCCCAAATATTTAAGGTCAAAATTAGGGATGCACCGAAATTTCAGCCACCGAAATTATCAGCCGAAATGGAAAGCTCAGCCGAAAAAAAATCTGTCGAAAATTTTCCTTTCAAAATGGGGCCTGGAGGCCGGCCGAGCAGCCTGCTCGGCAGTCCTTTGGGATCAGGCGCGTCCCTGGCTCGGCCTGGCCTCCAGGCCCAGGTTCTCATGTCTACTTTTCGGCCGAACCGATCCCGAATTTTCAGTCGGAAATTTCCATTTCGGTGCACCACTAGGTAAAATAAAAGGGAACTCTATTTTCAATATTCCACATGTACGAGGACGCAGTGTAGGGACTAACTGCTTATTCAGACCACCCCCCAAAAAACCAAAACAAAAATACAACAAAAACCAAAACTCATATTAGATGAATTAACTACGATGACTGAACGGGAAAATGTTCACATATGGATTAGATTTGCACTTTTCATAGGACTAGGTGCCACAAGCACATCTTTACCCCCCCCGGCAAAACGTCTGCTTAATGTAAGTAATATTATAATTAAGCCAGTTTTAATTCAAACCATTAGTAGCGCTTTGCTGCATGTTATTAATTTAGAGCGGCGTTTAATTAATTGCAGGGTTTGCTTTTTAGGAAAAAAATTAATAATAATTTGCAGAATTGTGCAAGAAATCACTTGAATCCTGGGGTTTTTTGGCCGACGCGAGAGGCCTTCGCAGTTTTATCGTGTTGGGGTCATGTCCACCCTATCCCGATCATTTCCTTCCATTCATCTCGAGTACTTCTCGTGTCAGCACAGACAGGACAAACATAAGACAAGCGATTCTTACACTGTAGGTCTGTTTTTTTGTTATAAGTTTATCCCCCCCCCGCTTTGGCAGAAAATATAAGATTTTAGTCCAAAATACACATACTGAATAATAGAGGTTCCCCCCCCCTCCGTACTTACTTTCATGTTGGTGATTTTACTCGTCAGATCCGCAAAATTTTATAGTAAAAAATAAATACTAATATCAATATACACAGCATGCGGCTTGTCAATGCTTTGTGCTGACATTCATATATTGCAGGGGTCGGCAACTTAGGCCTTCTAAGGGTGAGAACGGCAGCCCGATTAGCCGCTTCCGGACTCCAGGAGCAGAGAGAGACTGGGGGAAAAAAAAGTCCCCAGTTTCCCTCCGCGATCATTCCGCCGACCTGCAGGATCTCGCGACAGGCGAGATCCCGCAGGTCATGTGATCCGGCAGCAGAAGCCTCCATGGAGTCCTGCTCCTGGATTCAGCACGTGTCCCATAATCTACAGGTAAAACGGGGACGCTGAGGGGAGATTTGCGAGCGCATATTTTTCCCCTTAGCGTCCCCGTTTTACCTGTAGGCAGGTGATAGGGCCCTGTGTGTGTACATGCACCCCGCACCCCTGACCTCATGTAACGGGGATAAAATGATTAAAGTTCCTGTATAAACGCCCTTCAGTCTGTGCGTATGAAACATAAGTGAATGTCGTGTTTAGACTTGTGTACCGTCCACAATATAGCTCCTGATTATATGAAAATGGTCCAAAACCCCCCAAAATCCCAAATCCTGGGCATTTCTAGCCCCGAGCATCTCCGATAACGATACACGGACTGTAAGTAATATGATCGCTGAGCAAACAAACAACCCTTACAATAAGAAAAACGCAATCATCTCTTCTTTACCATCTTGTCTTTGTTATCTCCAGCACAAAGTGCACATTATTATTTATTATTTCCTCTTCATTATTGCAAAACAACCTGTATATTAACTCCTTCCCTACCAAGTAAATATTGTTGAACAAAATAAATAAATGTATCATAACATTTATTATTTGAAACATTGGATTTGAAGTTAAGAAATAATTAAGGGCAAAACAGAATTATTGTCCAGACATTGTAATTCTGAGGTAATTTAAAAAAAATTTAATGATGTGAATTTGCTAATTTTGTGCTTTTTCATGTATTAGTTTATGCTTTACAGAATTATCACTGGAATGAAAGGTTCTAAACTCTAGATGGTGTCCCTTATCTGGCACAATGTCACACGGGATCTGCATTATCAGCATACAGGCAGAAATGGCCTTTGTGTCAGTGAATGTGCTGCAGACAGATAATAAAAGGCAATGCAATATCTGTATGTGCTGCATAATGCCTGTGTGTGAGAATTACAGCAACACCTTGTATCTGTATGTGCCGCATAATGTCTGTGTATGGCAATTACAGCAACACCTTGTATCTGTATGTGCTGCATAATGCTTGTGTATGGCAATTACAGCAACACCTTGTATCTGTATGTGCTGCATAATGCCTGTGTATGGCAATTACAGCAACACCTTGTATCTGTATATGCTGCATAATGCCTGTGTATGGCAATTACAGCAACACCTTGTATCTGTATGTGCTGCATAATGCCTGTGTATGGCAATTACAGCAACACCTTGTATCTGTATGTGCTGCATAATGCCTGTGTATGGCAATTAAAGCAACACCTTGTATCTGTATGTGCTGCATAATGCCTGTGTATGGCAATTACAGCAACACCTTGTATCTGTACTGTACAGGGATTTACACTCATTATAACCCCCTGAATCTTATCCCTGTACAGCAGTAAATGACCCCACAGCTCTACCTGTATTCTGCCAAATCCCTGGCTGCTGGAACGCAGCAGTAAAGTTTGTTGAGTTTTTTGTTACAGTGAGGGTGGGGTCTGCTCCTTGCAGCTACTTTACAGTAATATATGGTGAATGGGGAATGACAAAACAAAGGTTTTCATTTCTCCACAGGAGGCGCACTAAAATGTATGCAAATGGGGTTTGCTATGATAATGATTGTTTTTTTTTCATGTGTAACAATGTAAGATTAACTCTATTTTGGTAGTGAAAGGGTTAAATCGTCATACCTGCCTGAAATTGTCATTTTTTTTTCCTGCTGGTTTCAGAGTCACAATGCTCATTTATTGTCTTTAAACCCAGATAATAAAAGCTATAAGATAGAGCAGGCTGAAAGGCGTGATTGTAAAGCGTGTGTACGTGCGGTGTTTATTCGTCTCCCTCTCATAATCTCACCGTGGGACACACAAACATCCAGACCAGAGGATGGAGGAGCACGCCGCTAATCGGCTCCGGTAATAGATTTTAAACAGAATCCTCCGTCTCTTTTATTATGGAAAGCTTTCTAATTTTAACCTTTGTTCACACATCAGGAAATGACTCTTGAACGACACAAAGTAAAAGAATGAGGATTTAAAAATATCTATAGGTTTGCGTCCCACGCAAGGTCACCCTTGTCGTTCACTTCCCCTGAAATCCTCCCCTGTACACTTAAAAATGTTCCTCTTATGTGTAACGGTCCTCATTCTCCTAAACCATCTCTGCACCCCTAAACCAGTCTCCATCTAATCGGTTTCTGTCTGTCCTACTACCAGAGTTAACCCCTTCCTATATACCCCTAAACCTCATTTAAAAAGGGACACGCTACCCATCCCCACCACTTTACCGTTATAAATTGGTCAGTATGTGAGAAATTGTCCCCCCCCACTCTCCCCCGATCTGGAAAGAACGCTGGGTGAAGTGGAGGAGTTTCCTCCCCCCCCCACCCAGCATCATCAGCCAGGATTTGTGAACTTCCCGGCTGCCGGTCACGCAGACAGTGCGTCAACGTCACCCTCTGAGACCAAACGTCATAGCGAGCGTTCACAGAGAGGCAGCGATGGATCAGATCTGTGCATGCGCGTGCAGCTCCGATCCATCGCTCTGCGCAGGCGCTACGGAACTTGCGTATGTAAAGTGCACAAGTCCTGTTGCGCTCTGCAATTTGCAGCTCCTATAGTACGCAAGTTGCGCAGAAAAGCTACAGGGACTTCTGGGTCCGGGAGTCTGAGCCGAAGAGGAGGAGCAGTGCGCGGCGAGTGACAAAAGGGGAGTAAAATCACCTAAAAAAAAAAAGGAATAATTTAAAAAGTAATTGGGCAGAGACAGTCAGCAGCCTCAGACAGATTTCTTTAGAAGAACAAAAATAAAAAATAATACTCTATTTTTTAATATAATATCCCTTTAATTATAAAAATTAATTACATTTTTTTTCCTATTTTCCTTTACTTTATACTACAGATGCGGCATTACCGGCATTTGCACAATTACTTGTACTCGTGCAAATGGCCCTGATACTTATTCCAGAAGTCAGCCACGAGGGGAGCGGTGTTATAACCTTCACAATGCCGGGGCCGCTCACTGGACCGTGCCCATCCGCTGGAGCCTGGCAGAATGCTGTTTGGGATGTATGTATATATTATATATACATGTATCTGAGGTCTGGTGTCTATGTGGTCAGGGTGTGCACAGTGGGTAAATAGTGTGTCTGGCCATACATTTCAATATTAACATAAATTGGACAGGCTTTCAACAAAACCCTAAATAATTTATTGGAAAGTGTCACATGACCTTAAATAAAAGTATCAGTAATAACCTGAAAAAAAAGTATTGATACCGATGTATCCATACTTTATACACCGCCTGGCCAAAAAAATAAAGTCACCACCTCCCATACAAGTCTGTTATGATCTGGGGGGGGGGGGGGTTTCAGATGCTCAGGTCTAGGTTCGGCAACGTTACGCACCCAAAAAAATGAGGTCATGTGACTCTGAATACACTGAATGAGCAGGTTTTTCCATCAATGGGTTTTTTCTCCCCTGATGGCACAGCGGGCATATTCCAAGATGGCAATGCCAGGATTCATCGGGCTCAAATTGTGCAAGAGTGGTTGAGGGAGCATGAGACATCATTTTCACACATGGATTGGCCACCGCACAGTCCAGACCTTAACCCCATTGAGGTTAATCTTTGGGATAATGTGCTGGAGAAGACTTTACGCAGCGCCGCGACTCTCCCATCATCAATACTTGCCCACAAATTAATGCCGCTTTGGACGGGAATAAATGCTGTGACATTGTATGAGCTTATCGACACAATGCCGCGGCAAATGCGAGACGCAATCACAGCGAAAGGCGACACAACCACATATTACAGCGTGTGAGGTTTTTCGGCCAAGCAGTGTATATTCTTTTGTGTTAATAAATTGAAAAAAGGATTATTTTCCAATTTTCCATTTGCATCCGAAACCAGAAAAAATGACTGTAAACGAGCCCCGAGCAGAGAGGACGCGTCGCGATCAAGAGAACGCGGCGCGAGCAGAGAGGACGCATCGTGAGCAAGAGGACGCGGCGCGAGCAGACAGGACGCATCGCGAGCAAGAGGACGCGGCGCGAGCAGACAGAACGCGTCGCGATCAAGAGAACGCGGCGCGAGCAGAGAGGACGCATCGCGAGCAAGAGGACGCGGCACGAGCAGACAGAACGCGGCGCGATCAAGAGAACGCGGCGCGAGCAGAGAGGGCGCAACGCGAGCAAGAGGACGCGGCGCAAGCAGACAGGACGCGGCACGAGCAGACAGAACGCGTTGCGATCAAGAGAACGCGGCGCGAGCAGAGAGGACGCAACGCGAGCAAGAGGACGCGGCGCAAGCAGACAGGACGCAGCGCGAGCAAGAGGACGCGGTGCGAGCAGACAGGACGCGGCGCGAGCAAGAGGACGCGGCGCACTCTGATCGTAGCATGCAGCGAGGTAAAATCCTTTGTTTAAATGTTCGCTCTCGGTCGGGGTGAGATTGTGGATTGTGTTAGCGTTCCAGAAGTGTTTCTCTGCAACGTAACTGCGTAAACTGTCCTGGCAGGATCTCTTTACACAAAGCCAGAGATAACACATCCCGCTGCGCTGTTTAAACACAAAGAATAGACTGCGAGCCTGGATTTATCCCAGGACGGGGCAGGATTAACAATCTTTATTCACCCTGATCCCAAAATGTTTACGCAGCGATACAACACAATCCTTTTGCCTGTATATAGTAATTTATCAAAGCTTCCTCCCGAGGATTATGGGTAAAGAGAGCGGCCATTTTACTAGTAGCCATCCTGTCAAACCTTATCGGAAGACGGGGACACGTTGTAACTTGGGACGAGTTTATGAAAAATACTTTAAAAAAGGGACGACATGGAAGGAGTTAAATCACTGTCTATTACAATGATGTAACAGCTCTGACAGAGCAACAATGTGACATCATATTTAAAGGGGAGTGTCGTTAATGTGTAGATTACAATGGTGTGGGGGGGGGGGGTTTCTACATGTATCAGTGAGCTTAATTAAGGTTAAATTTTGGCACATCGACCCCTATGCTTATATAGCCCCAGGGTGCATGATGCCTAGGGTTACCAGGTCGGCCATGTTTTCCTGGACACATTACTATTTCAGGCAGGGGGAGCACAGGGAGAAAAGCTGCCCTGCAACATGTACAATTAATGTGCTGCAGGAAGGAAATTAAGGCAGGTCACCTGAGATTCCTTACCTACAACGTATGAATTATACATGCTGTGGGGTGGCATTTTTCATGCACTGCCCATCAGCATGAATAAATTAGGTGTCCAGGAAAACATGGCCGCCGTGGCATCCCTACTGCCGCATCTACCCTGCCTGGATTAAGGGATCACACAGATAGTAATAGAAGATAGAAGGTGGCGCTCTAAAATAAGGGACTATTCCTGTGCCAGGGCTGTATTTTGTGTCGATGAGGAGCCATTGGGCTAAAAATGCGACAAATCCAAAATTTGCCTTGGTTAAAGGTCGCGGCCAGTCTTCCTTTTCAGGCCATGTAACGGCAAAAGAATAGATCTGCGAGTCCTGAGTGTGTATTTATTCATTATTAAAGAACAAGAAAAAGTGTCATCTGCGCTTATTCCCATTACACCGTGTGAAACAAAACGCAATTAGAGGCTTTGGTTGCTATTAATGGCCATTAAGGCTGGGGTCAGACTGAGGCAGTGCGAACGCGCGTTCTGGCGCACTTAATCACGGCCGTAGTAGCAGCAAATGCCGGGCAATGACGGCCAATATACGAAGTACGGTCGCACAAAAGTCCGGCTGCGCAACGCAAGTGGAAAACGAACGCATTTTGTCGAGAACGTAAAACCGCTAGTACGGTTGTACAGAGTGCGCTGCGTCCGCTAGAGGCGTGTGTGAGTGAATTGGAGATGTCAGACCCTGCTAATGTCCGGCCAACATAACGTCCAGACGCAAAAAGAGTTTTATTGATGATCTGTACAAAATCACGGATGCAAATGCGCATCGTATGACCGCTATCGCGTATTCCGTGAAAAAATACGTCCATTCGTTCGAACGCACTTTTTCACAGACAACGCGAAAATGCGTTCGTCTGACCCTAGCCTAAGAGTGTAAGCTCACCCGCCGAACATCACGGCACCTCTAGTGAAGGTGAGTCCTATCCAAAAATGAAGCCACAGGCTGCTGTATAGCGAACCATCACTGCTCACACTGCTTTTCAGTCATGAGGTGGACTGGTGGGCTTTTATTTATGCCCCCCAGAAACAAATCCGCCTTGTGATCTAAAAACCAAAGACACGGAGCGGAACGTGCAGCAATGATGACCTGGCTGGAGGTACAATAAAACATACATAGTACAGGACAGGTGGGGTCACGCCTATTCTAGGAGGGCATAAATAAAAGCCCACCTTCGCTAGAGGTGCCTTGACGTTTGGCGGGTGAGCTTACGCTCTTAATGGCCCTTAATAGAAACCAAAGCCTCTAATTGCGTTTTGTTTCACACGGTATAATGGGAATGAGCGCAGATGACATATTTTTTCTTGTTATGTTTTATACATGTTGCTGGGCTGGATACAATTGGTGGTTCCAGCCACCCCATTTTGGAATAGGCGCGACCGCGCTCCTCCTGTACTATCCATTATTAAAAGCCTTTTTTCGAGTCCGTCCTCCAGGCATATCCTTGAGCTTCGGGAGCCGCCATCTTTAAATGCTCTCCAGGGCTCTTATGTCAGTAGCTCCATGATAAATACGATTGCCGGCAGATAAACAAAACCCGAGATCAAGATGGCACTTTCCTACTAAAGGGGTTATTCAAAGAGTGCCGAACTTGCCACCTAAAAGGTGAATTTGCCCGTATGGTGCAATTTGTCAAAAAGCTGGCAATTCGCCAAATATTGGCAATTTGCCTGCGAAATACGGTGCAATTCGATTTAGATTGCCGCAATTTGGCGACCTTCGGCGGCAGTGAAAATATCCCATTGAACGCGCCAAATTGCGCCGAACTAGAGAGGTAAAATGTCGGTGCTCTCTGAATAACCCCTTAAGACTTTCGTCCAGAAAGGAAGCCATTGATGAGTTCACGCAGTAATGAGCCGAATCAATGTTGACGTTTGCAACGCACGCGGCCCATAGCCCTCGGATTATCTAGCCGCCATGGGGTACCTACCGCCTCTTCTTAACGATCTCTGAAACTCAAAAAATAAAAGCTATAAAGGGAGTTACAGTAGCAGTGTGAGACGTATTCCAGTGGTTTTAGTGCATTTTTGCTTTTGGTCAGTAAAGGTTACATTGTCAGGTGTTAAACCAACGTTTCTCATGCATGGTCATAGAGTTGGACCCTCCGCGTTGTCGGCCAACATACAAGCTCTTAGCACACAGGGTTCGAGGCTGACGAGAGCCGACAACCGGAGGGGGCAGTTGGAAAGCTGCAAAAGCCTTTGGGTGCTTTTGAGTACCTCCATACGAGCATCGATGGCGACCACTATAAGCATTCTCCTTTCGCTCTACACGGGGAACAAAAACACAACAGAAAGACAAGATGGGTGAAGCAGACAGGATGTTCACAGTGCGACGCGTGACGCAGCAGCAATTAGTCACCTATAAGCAGATTGTTGCTATTCAAGGGTGAAACGGATGATCAGAAAGGATACATTGCGCCTTAGTACACATCCAAATATGTGTGTGCATAAATATATATGTATGTGGTGTGCATATGTTTATGTATGTATGTATGTATGTGTGTGTGCATATGTGTATGTATGTGCATATGTTTATGTATGTATGTGTTTGTGTGTGTCTGCGTGTGCATATGTTTATGTATGTATGTATGTATGTGTTTGTGTCTGCGTGTGCATATGTTTATGTATGTATGTGTTTGTATGTGCATATGTTTATGTATGTATGTGTGTGTTTGTGTGTGTGTCTGCGTGTGCATATGTTTATGTATGTGTATGTGTTTGTATGTGCATATGTTTATGTATGTGTGTGTGTGTGTGGCAGAGTGTGCTGGCACTGCATAATGGGGGACATTGTGGTCCTGTCTAACCCTTTTTTGGATTTATGCCACACTTTGAGGCAACCCGTCTGCTTCTGTACTAAAAGATCATAAACACTGACTGTATCTCGGTATTAACCTGATTTTTATTAAAGAGAAATGTGTGCGTCTCGTTATATTAATGATAGAGTGCCATTCCCGTATGCGATTAATAAATACCAGCGGGTGCTCACACCATGCCCAGACGTGTGGAGGCCGGCCGGCCGGCGTTATGATGCAGAATTAGAAAAACGCCACATGACAAACACAAAACGGGTACAAGTACGGGCACAGGTACGCCTCATCGCCAGGTGCCGCCGCAGGCCTCTAATTTGGCCCACCCACGCAGCCGACGCGTTATTGGCTGCAGGGAGAGCCTTCTACAGTGAGGGGCCAATGCGGCCCATTGAAGTCAGAGGGGTGTACCTGTATGCCCCGCGTCTTCAAGGCTCACCCGCTGCGCGAACGTCATAGTACATCCCACAGCATTAAGGGGGTAGGCCGGGGGCACACTAGGCATCTTCTTGTGCGCACTAGCGTGCGTTATGACGCACTTCCTGGCGCCCGGCGCAGCGTTGTGATGCTGCGGACGGAGCCGGTCACATGCTTGCACGCACTTAGTGAGCGCGTAGCACGCGTGCACCTAGAGATCATCACTGTCGATGCGCGTCGACGGGCTGCAAACGCGATCCTTCATAGGAGGATCGCGCTTTGCAGCGCTGTGGAGGGGGGCTGGCGGGCGTCGAGTGGACGCCGGTGCGTTAGCGTTTTTTTTAACGCACACCTTAAGCTGAAAACTTTTCTCTCTCCCTTTCCACCTCCAAGTATTTTTTAGCTGATACAGGGTGTAGGAAGACGCGCACTGCCGGCTACATTATACCACTTTATCTGAATTTATTTAAGTTTGATTGAGGACCACGATCAGATTACAGAGAGTTGGTAAATTTTGTCCGTGTGCAAAGCGGCCCCTGTATAAATCCTCGCACGCCTGCATATATCTTATTGGGACATTTTTGATTGTTGCGAGATTAATATAACACAGATTGTGCACCCTTTATTAGACACAATGCTACGGGTTTTTGAAGGACGTTTTTATTGCTGCATATCCATTTATTGCGCAGACAATCAGCTCTTTTGTTAAATATATACAGTAAGACAACAGTATCCAAAGAGTATCTCCAAAACCAGCACTGGGGATCCACCCGCGCAAACAGAAACAAAGAGACCCCACTGAGGCCTTAATAAAAGGTGCGAACGGGTCCCCTAAGGTTAAAGGGATATTAAAGAGTTTTAAAAAAAAAAAAGAGTGGGGAGGAAGCGAAGGGGTTAAACATGCAATAAATTCCCGCTTTCCTTTTTAACCATTTAGTGTCCTTTAAAAGCTCCCCTGAATCCAGCGCTGGTCTCCCTCTGATCTCTGCAGGATAAGGCGTTCCTCCAGCTCACGGTGCCATGTGACCGCAGGGGCGGCTGGAAACTCCAGCCAATCCAGTGGCTCTCAGTGCAGGAAGGCTTTGCCAAGATTGGATAAGGTGGATTCCCAAAGGTCTCCAAGTCCAGGAAACCTGAGCGGAGTGCTCCCTGAGCTGAGGCCTGGGCGAGGCTAAGCCCTGCATCTGCATACTTGAATCAGCCCTCTGAGCCTCCCTCAAAGGTGGGGAGAGGGAGCTGACAGCAGTAGAACCTCTCAAACCGTGTAGAGCAGGGGTCAGCAACCTCGTCCCTCTAGAGGTTTTGGAACTGCATTTCCCATGAGGCTCTAGTCAACCTAGTGAATGGTTGAGCATCATGGGAGACGTAGTTGCAGAACATATGGAGGGACGATCAACATCTGCTGACCCCTGGTGCTGAGTGTCCCGTTAAGGACCAATGACATACCCTATACGTCATGGTCCTCTAACCCCTCCCTCCCAATACTCACCTTTCTGGCTGGTGTCCTGCGATGTTCTGACTTCCTTGTCAGTTTTTAAAGACCCCAGCTGTCACAGTCTGCCCTTTCCAGCAATGCCCCTCTTTAACCCCTTAATTGCCGGATCGCGATTCGACATCAATCAGTGCCATATCGCGGTCCTCTCCCAGAGGTGGCTGACATCCAAACCTCTGGGGCCCCCCCCTTCCCACGGATGTAGTTGACATATGCGCGATGATGTCATTTGGGCAGTTAACCCCCTAGCCGCCAAGTGGAGATAGGAGGGTCCTTTGGACCTCCATATCTCCCGATCGGTGGCAGCTAGAGGGTCAGGTTTGGTATCATTGGAAAGGTCAGAGCATGATACCAAACATGACCAGGAGTGGCGTTAAAAAAAAATTTGGTCTGGGTCATACACTATATTGCCAAAAGTATTGGCTCACCTGCCTTGACTCGCATATGAATTTAAGTGACATCCCATTCCTAATCCATAGGGTTCAATATGACGTCAGTCCACCCTTTGCAGCTATAACAGCTTCACCTCTTCTGGGAAGGCTGTCCACAAGGTTTAGGAGGGTGTTTATGGGAATTTTTGACCATTCTTCCAGAAGCGCATTTGTGAGGTCACACACTGATGTTGGATGAGAAGGCCTGGCTCTCAGTCTCCTCTCTAATTCATCCCAAAGGTGTTCTATCGGGTTGAGGTCAGGACTCTGTGCAGGCCAGTCAAGTTCATCCACACCAGACTCTGTCATCCATGTCTTTATGGACCTTGCTTTGTGCGCTGGTGCACAGTCATGTTGGAAGAGGAAGGGGCCAGCTCCAAAATGTTCTCACAAAGTTGGGAGCATGGAATTGTCCAACATGTCTTGGTATGCTGAAGCATTCAGAGTTCCTTTCACTGAAACTAAGGGGCCAAGCCCAGCTCCTAAAAAACAACCCCACACCAAAATCCCCCCTCCAAACTTTACACTTGGCACAATGCAGTCAGACAAGTACCGTTCTCCTGGCAACCGCCAAACCCGTCCATCAGATTGCCAGATTGGAGAAGCGCAATTCGTCACTCCAGGGAATGCGTCTCCACTGCTCTAGAGTCCAGTGGCGGCGTGCTTTACACCACTGCATCCGACGCTTTGTATTGCACTTGGTGATGTATGGCTTGGATGCAGCTGCTCGGCCATAGAAACCCATTCCATGAAGCTCTCTGCGCACTGTGCTGGAGCTAATCTGAAGGTCACATGAAGTTTGGAGGTCTGTAGCGATTGACAGCAGAAAGTTGGCGACCTCTTCGCACTATGCGCCTCAGCATCCGCTGACCCCGCTCCGTCAGTTTACGTGGCCTACCACTTCGTGGCTGAGTTGCTGTCGTTCCCAAACACTTCTACGTTCTTATAATACAGCTGACAGTTGACTGTGGAATATTTAGGAGCGAGGAAATTTCACGACTGGATTTGTTGCACAGGTGGCATCCTATCACAGTTCCACGCTGGAATTCACTGAGCACCTGAGAGCGACCCATTCTTTCACAAATGTTTGTAAAAACAGTCTGCATGCCTAGGTGCTTGATTTTATACACCTGTGGCCATGGAAGTGATTGGAACACCTGATTCTGATTATTTGGATGGCTGAGCCAATACTTTTGGCAATATAGTGTATAATAAAACAGGTCTTCAAATCGCATTTAAACATGATGAGCACAAACCAGTCAAAATGAGCTCAGCACATAGAGGTGAAATGGCTCAGCAGTGAAGTGGTCGCAGATTTTGGGGGTCAAAAAAAAAATTTTTTTTTTCAATTTCTCAATCATATTTCATAAATTCTTTTTATAGTAAATTATACGATATGATGAAAATAATGGTATCTTCAGAAAGTCCATTTAATGGCGAGAATAACTGTACAGTATATAATATATGTGGGTTCCATAAACGAGTGAGAGGAAAATTGGACCTAAACACAAACAGCGCAGAAATGTAAAAA
Source organism: Leptobrachium leishanense (assembly GCA_009667805.1). NCBI lineage: Eukaryota > Metazoa > Chordata > Amphibia > Anura > Megophryidae > Leptobrachium > Leptobrachium leishanense. The sequence continues at coordinate 352,303,202 of CM019066.1, read as the reverse complement.
CAGCAGCGGGTACTTTCGGACTGATAATGGTAAAATTGACCAGTTACTATGGGGTTAATGAAACACGAGCCAAACAATGGGCACATATTTCAGGCTTCCTCGGTGTGTAATGCTCACAGAATTGGATACACAGCAGTCCTGAAAGAGCACATTAAGATGCCGTCGCATTATCGTTTGATTTGCACGATTTGTGTACACAGCAGGTGTACAAATAACACCAGAAATCATGGAGGAACAACGTGGTGTCTGCGTTCCTCTACCCAGGGTGATAAACACAGCTGAAGGATGAAAGGCACCTCGAAACGGAGCAGGCGTACATTATTAATTGTTCCCTGGTTGGTAAGCTCTGCCGCCAGCACGTACAGCAGAAAACAGGGTCGACGAGTGACCGAGCCAGGGTGGAAAATTACAAAGCAGGCCAAGAGCCTCTGCAGTGACAGGATATAGTTTCCGCTTTCTTGGCCAGAGACGAGAGCAGAAAGGAGCATCCTGGAAGCTGCACTTTCTTCTGTTATTTTGTAGCAAAAGGACTGATCTCATTCCCATTTGATGTAGCGCAGTAACTAGCATACGGCGGTCACATGTCATGCTTTGATTCGCAGCTTGTAACTGTAAGCTATATAATAATATGACAATGACAGCCAGAATGTTTGCTTTTTATGGATAAATTAAATGGCATCAACCAAAATACCCAATGTCTGCTCTAAGATGTTTAGACAGCCTTTTTGAGGATCATGTGACATGAAGGTCTGAAAAACCTGGAGTACCGTGGTTAGCAGTCACTGGCCTGATAAGTACCTTGATGATCCACCGAGTGCATGTGTGTGATCCTGGTCTGTCTGCCAATATGCCTTTGAAGTGCACCAGTCGTGCCCAGAACTGCCACTGAACTAACCATCCCAATCACAGACGCAGAGCATTAAGAAATGACTCACAGATCTTTTGAACAGATGGGGATGCTGGATGCTCAATAAGGTTTAACTGTTTAATCCTTCCCGGCTGTGATCACACACCTTGATAAAGGCTCAACTTTGAGTCGGAAAGTCGTTTTTTTTAAATGTAATACGCTATTAAAGGATTTCTTTAGGAAGTCCTCGAGTGCATCCATCTGGTGTATACATATAAATAAATAATTGGCATCCTGCACAGAGTTCACAAAAACAGCAGCCCGGTGCGTTAGTCAGCGTTAAAAGATATACAAGTAGATGGACCAGCACTCCAGGGTCTCTCCCCGGATCTTCAGGCCTTCAAGAAATCCCTCAAAACCCATCTCTTCAGATTATTGTACCACATCACTGACGCAACTCATCCCTCTCCTCACACATCATGAATGAACCACTTCCGTGGCCCCATCAGAACCACGGGCACTAGTGATCCGAACGACCAATAAAACTCCTCTTCTCTTCCTTCACTCCAATCCCTCTAGATTGTAAGCTCCTATGAGCAGCGCCTCTACGCTTTGTGTCTTGCTCCCTCTGGTTATTGGAAACGCTGCATAAACTGTTGACACTATATAAATGATGATATATAATACTATTATTTTTGGACTTCAGCTCTGCAGTGGGATGGGGGAAAAATCCTTTTCAACCTGTCAGATTTAAAAGTAGAAGCGTCCCTCCTATCTGTACCCCCCCCCATCCACATCCTGGGCTGAGCTGTCAATCACACAGCCTGGACGTTTTAATCCCTCCCACGAAAGAGGGGAAAGCAAAAAAACATGGCTGCTGCCGCCTCCTCTGCAAAAAACATGGCCGCCTCCTCTGCAAAAAACATGGCCGCCGCCTCTGCAAAAAACATGGCCGCCGCCGCCTCTGCAAAAAACATGGCCGCCGCCGCCTCTGCAAAAAACATGGCCGCCGCCGCCTCTGCAAAAAACATGGCCGCCGCCGCCTCCGCAAAAAACATGGCCGCCGCCGCCTCCGCAAAAAACATGGCCGCCGCCGCCTCCGCAAAAAACATGGCCGCCGCCGCCTCTGCAAAAAACATGGCCGCCGCCTCTGAGAAAAGCAGGCAGATTAGGAACTACAATAAAAAAAACGCACAAAAATCCAGGTTTACTGGATTAATTAAGTTACAGCATTTAAAAAAACTCTGTAACAGGCGGCGGGCACGCTTTAATATCCTAAAATCCTTCTAAACCATATGATAGTGTGTTACGATCTGCGGAAAGACCTGCAGGAACATGTAGCAGCCAAAGCCGCGGCAAGACCTTTAACCTATAATATTTTAATGTTTCAGCCAACATCGCAAACAGCTAAAGAGGGATTGCGGGTCAGAGATGAGACAATTCAGCTTTCACAACCTAATGGGGTCATTACAGGAACACCATGACCCCTCAAATAGCACTGAGTGGTCTGAGTGCAGAGAGTAGGGGTGTCAAACTCTAGCCCCCCAGATGTTTATTGCCTACAATACAATAAACGGACAGAGAATCATGGGAGATGTGGTTCAGAAACATCTGGAGGGGCCAGAGTCTGAGATTCACGGCCTAGAGTGTCCTCACCCCTCTTTCCCCTCAGGGAGAGGGGTCAGAGGGCCAATTCAGCCCTGGGGTTAGCCCAGCTCAGAAGAGGAGATCATCGAGCACTCATGTCAGATTCCATGATACCAGGACTCTCGCGGCATCCAGCCTCCCGTCGGTCACGTGTCAGGAAGCTGACGAGCTCGTCAAGTCTGGCCAGCGTGAAGGGAGCCCGGCGCCATAACATCTCATACAGACTTTGACACGTGCAAAATGCGCGTTTTTTGCCACACGTATCGTGCAAACGTAAAAAGCGCTCATTGCAGCACGTTCACGGCCATAGACTGCAGCGTGAATGTGCTGCAATATTATACGCCCCAAAGAAGCTCCCGTACTTCTTTGGGCGTAGGACGTTTTACAGCGCGTTCCTGCGTGCTGTAAAACGCCTAGGTGTGGTACGGGCCCCATTGGAAGGATCACGCTTTGTATCCCTGTCAGCAGCCGTATAGCTTTTTGACGGGGAGGGCTTCTTCACATCCGGTGGTTGGCCCTCCCCATCAAAACGGCACAGATGCAGGGAAGTGTGGGCGCATGCAAGCACTAACTGCGCTCGTGTGCCGCCAGCCTAAAGGGTTAAAACAGGAAGGGGAAAGGAAGGGGTCAGGAGGGGTTAATATTTAAGCTCCCCTCATACATGAATACAAAGTATTTCCTGGTGCAACAAGGTTACCCTCACCTAGTGTGTCACCCCTCTCCTTTTAGATTGTAAGCTCTTGAGCAGGGTCCTCTCTACTGGTCTGTGTGTTTAACTTGTATGTATATTTGTTATTCTGCCTCCCATTGTACAGCGCTACGGAACTTGTTAGCGCTTTATAAACACTTGTAATTGTAACTGAAAACGAGGCATAAGAAGTTAATTTGTATCCACACCAACTGGTTCAACTAGCCTGGGTGAAGTATTAACTCACAGGGCACCGCGTTACCACGTTACCAGGCTCTCGCCAGATTTAAGAGGGTATATTAGAGAAAGGAAAAATGTGACACGTCCATAAAAGATCTACCAGCAGCACGTAAAGATCCAAGAATGCAACAACACCGCGGCGCTAGAAATGTCATTACAGAGAAGAACGAGTGAAAAAACAGCCATTGCCTGAGACGGACAGTGCGTGGAAAGTACATACTGTGTGTATATGTGTGTGTAAACACATACAGTGTGTATATACAAATGTATACACTGTCTGTAAGTGCGTGAAGAGTGGCGTATGTGTGTGTGTGAAGAGTGGTGTGAGTGTGTGTGTGAAGAGTGGTGTGGGTGTGTGTGAAGAGTGGTGTGGGTGTGTGTGAAGAGTGGTGTGGGTGTGTGTGTGTGTGTGTGTGAAGAGTGGTGTGGGTGTGTGGGTGTGTGTGTGTGAAGAGTGGTGTGTGTGTGAAGAGTGGCGTGTGTGTGTGAAGAGTGGTGTGTATGTGTGTGTGCGTGCATGCGTGAAGAGTGGTGTGTGTGCTTCGCTTAAAAAGGGACAATCTAGTCACCTTGACCACTTTAGGTAATTGAAGTGGTCAGGTTGCATGGAGTGCCCACTCCCTCCAAACCCAGCCCCATTGCCCGATATTGTGGTGCGAAGTGGAGGAGTTTCCACCGTCTACAAAGCCGACAATCGGCAGATGGGATTTGAATATCCAGCCTGGTGGTGACCAATGATGTCAGCAAGGACTGCGGGCTGACATCATCCTCTATGCTATAGTAGCGAGCGTTCTGGGAGATGTCAGCTGAGAAGTGGTGCAGCTCGCGCGGAGGCCCTGTTGAAGCGGCACATGACAGTGTGCAGGGTCTGTGTAACTGCCTGTTATGCACGCTATGCAAATTGTGTAAGAAGCTGCAGGGACATTTTGGAAGCTTTGAGCCGAAGCGGAGGAGCAGCCGAGCGCCCAGGGAGAAAAAGGTGACTATGTACACCGAATATAAAAATAATAAAAAAAATAATAATTGGGCAACTGCTTTTAGCAGAATCTGCCCAATTATTTAAAGGGAGAAAAAGGGAAGTGAGGTAATTTAGTGGCCCTTTAAATCGGGGGACCTTTGATGTGCCTCTTTATAAAACCGTTATCTGCGCCCTCGGACTTATAGTCAGTGTGTCCTGCAATCCTCTGCAGTCGCCCGCCTTCCTCGCAGCGCCCGGGTCACATCACACCCCGCGTATCAACGATCCGCTTTCGGGTCAGTGAGCAAAACGCTCCGCTTGAACTTCCCGAGACGTCTCCACGCTCTACCGGGCTGCATAAACACGCGGATAAAACATCACTCCTAAAGTAAATAAAACACCTCCACTGACACGAAAAAAAAAAATCCCATAAAAAAAAAAAAAAAAAAAAAACAATACAAATCAGCAGCAAGTGATGAAAAGAGCCGTTTGGAAGGAAAAGTTAACTTTTACATATAAATGTATTTTCTTCAAACGAATGTTTGCTGTTTTGACTTTGAAACCGTCCAACCCACCAGAACCCGCAATCCCGCGCCACCTCCCAAAGGTAACCTCAGGTCCAGGTGCCCAGAGTCCCAAGTAACCACGTTCACAAGAGGTTACAGCGTTTATTGCACCCGGACCTGCTCCTACCTCGGCTTATCCTCTGCTTCTCCCCAGAAAGGATCCCGGGAGTGTCGATGACACTGATGCTCTCGAGCACAGGGTTGGGAAGCTGGGCGCAGACAAACCTGAAAAACACAAAACATAATGGCATAAACAAGCAATCAGAGACACCAACGGAGTAAATGGTAATTAACACGTCTGACAGTCAAAGAGACACAATAGCCACCACGTCAGTCTGTCCCCACCTGCTCGCTCCACCCAGCTGTCCCTGGCCACTGGAACAGAGCGTCAAATGAAGGCGTCACCTCAGCCCTGAAGGCTGTCAATCTGCAGCTTCTAGTCTAGACCAAGGGATCTCAAAGTACGGCCCCCAGATATTCCGAACTACCCCCTCCCCTCATTTTCTGGCCATTCATTGCATTCAAAGAATTCTGGGAATTGTAGGCATCAACATCTGGGGCCAGAGTTTGAGATCCCTGCCCTAGACAGCCTTCCAGGGCTGAGGGTGTATGAGGAGAGCCATCGCACAATGACATAAGGGGTTATTCAAAGAGCACCAAAATGGCCCAAACAGTGAATTTTCCCGTACGGTGCAAGTTCGTGGTCATTCGACCACTCAAAAAGCTGGCGATTCGCCAAATATTGGCAAATTGCCTGCACGTACGGTGACTTTTGACAGCAGGGAAATCCCCATAGAGAAGCAATGGTTAATCTATTCACATTGAACAGCAGAGAAATGCCCTGATGTTCAGTGGTTTTATTCGGCAGGTTTATTCAGGCGAATCCCATAGGTTTCAATGTTAAAAATATTCCCGGTTTTATTAAATATTTATTCGACAGTTTATTCTTTTCATTTGCAGCAAAAAGTATATAAAAAAGTTGGATTATCGGCTGCGTTCGGTGCACCGATTCGGATGCGGCATTCACCGGAGGGTCGGCGAATTAAGGGTGCAGAAGGAGAGAGTGCTAAAATTTCGGTGCCCTCTGAATAACCCCTATAGTTTCAGGAGGAGTCGGCGACTCCCGATGTGTCCAGAGTAGGGATACACCAATATATTTTTCAGAGCCGATACCGATCATGGGCAGCCGCTGCCTTTCTGGGCGATATTCTGTACATTTAAAGTTGTGAAAAGTATCACAAATCTGACATTAACACATTCCGTTGATGTTGTAAAGTGTTAACCCTTACAATGCGGAGGACGCGCTCAGCGCGTCCTCCGCATTACCGCTGGTGTGCGGAGGACGCGCTGAGCGCGTCCTCCCATTGGGGTCAGCGATCGGCCGGGTTCCGGCCGATCGCTGGCCCCCCGGTGCGGGCTGACATCCTCGATGTCAGCCGCGCATCCGGGACCGCAGCCGCCAGAATTAGGTGTCATTGCGGCAGCGCGATGACACCTAATTCAGGCGCCCCCCCCGCATGTGCGGAGGAGGCGCCTGAAAGGAGGGGGGGGGGGGGAGGTCCTTCGGACCTCTCTCCCTCCCGATCGGCGGCTCTGCGGGGGTTAACCCAGGCATCATTTGGAAGGGCACAGCCTGCCCTTCCAAATGGTGCCTGGCATTAACCCCTGGGGAGCTGGATCGCGAATCGGCGCTGAAAAGCGCCGGTTCGCGATCCTTTCCCGGAGCTGGCCGACATCTCGGATGTCGGCCAAGCCTCCGGGAACTCCCCCTGAGGACTGGCGTCATCGTGCGTAGCACGATGACGCCAGTCCTAGAGTTAACCCCTAACTGCCACCAACGGTGGAGATGGGGAGTTCCAATGAACTCCCTATCTCCCGATCCGTGGCAGTTAGGGGTTAATGTTTGGTATGGTTGGATCGGCCAGAGCATGGCCGTTCCAACAATACCAAACTTGAATGTGAAAAAATATTTTTATTTTTTATTTTTATTTTTTTTTAAAAACTATTTAAAAAAAAATTATAAAAAAAAAAATAAACATTTTTTTTTCTTTTTTTTGGTTTGTTAGTGTAGCAATATTGTTCCCATTGCAATTATAATGTGAACAATGATGCTGCACTAACGATTTTTGTATGCGGTGCGTTTGTTAAAAATCGCGTAATTTCCCCCCCAAAAAAATGTAACGAGACCCCATCTCTAATTTTTTTAACAAGCGCACCCCATACAAAATATAACCGCAATTGCTCGCATGTTAAAATGTGGAAAAAAAACACTTTACACGTTGTAAATTATTGAAAATACATATTTTATTGCACTTTTTGTTATAATATACAGACATGACATAACGTATACATATAATAATGACATATTATGAATCTGCCGAGTCTGACGGAAAGAACGATATATAATATGTCTGGGTCATATACTAAAATAAGCCTTAAAAACACATTTAAACATGATGAGCAAAACCGGTAAAAATGACCTCAGCACAGAGGCGGGAAAAGCCTCAGCAGCGAAAGGGTTAAACCTTGCACCATGTCCACTTCATTTATTCAAATCAATACAAAAATACTTTTATTTAAGTTTTCACTTTTACAAACGGCATGGCCGTGTCCAGACTCTGGCCTTTGCGGTGACACCTCATATGGCCCAGTACGTAAGGGGTCGCCAGCCTTGGTCCTCCAGTTGTTTTGGAACTACATCTCCCATGATGTTCAGCTACTCATTAGGGCCCTTATTACATACCTAACGCTAACGATAGCGCTCACCTGCGGTATTAGCAGGCTATTATGATCCAAACGCAAATGGGTTAAAAAAAAACGTTTGCGTTTGGTACCTTGCGCTCCTCTGCGCGAGGTCACTGCACTTTGCGCTCTCTATACTTAACATGGGGAGCGCAAAGCGTAATCAGCGCTGGATTACAATGTCCCAGCGCTGATTAACACCTGGCTCTGGTCAACGAAAAGTTAACCAGAGCCAGGACCTGGTGTTATCGGATTCTGCACCAGCGGAATCAGTTAACACCAGCTTAAAAATAAAAAAACGCAACATATACTCACCCTCTGTCCCGCGGCGAGGACCGCGGCTCCGGTCGCCTCCTCTGGCCGGCGGAAGCAGGGAAAGACAGGGGGAAAAAGTCCCCCCTGTCTCTCCCTGCGTATCCCTACGCCGACCGGCCGGATCTCGTGATGCGAGATCCGTCCGGTCACGTGACTCCAGCGAGTGGATGCTCGCGGCAGCGCTGCATCCTGATTTTTAACGGGCACCACAATGCAGGCAGCATTTTTTTGCGCCTGCATTGTAATCTGGCGTTAAAAAGCGGGCGCAAGGGGGAAAACTGCAGGCGCAGTTTTTCCTCCCTTGCGCCCGCGTTTTAACACCCAGATTGTAATAGAGCTCTAGGTTGGTAGAGCCTCATGGGAAATGTAGATCCAAAACATCTGGAGGGCCAAGGCTGCTAGCCCCTGTTGTAGGGCATACGGTACCGAAGATACAGAGGTCCAAAAGACCCCTGCATCTCCTGTATAGGGAATTCCCTGCCAGATGGGAGGGAAATCCTATTTCAGGAGTCATCAAGCTCATGCGCAATACCGTCAGTGAGCAGGGGAAGTCCTACAGTGAGGGCTGACAGCCAAGATGTCAGCCTGCTGTTGGAGAAGACCCAGATCAGCGCAGAGCTGTGGAATTTCGTATATCAGGGCTGCGGTAAGCCGCCGTGGCCAATCATCAGCAATAAAAAGCCCTATACTGATTATCTGCAAATTTGCCAGATATCGGCTCCTTGGCCTTGTCTGGGACCTGGTCCTGGGTCTCGGGCCTGGTCCGCGTTCTAGGTGTATACTAGGGTACAAAGTGTCTGAGGAGTAACCATTAGCCGTACATTGAGGGTTGGCCAATTAAAAGTGTCGGAGTCTGTATGTTCACTCACACGGGACGTACGGACACAATGGCTGGACCTGTCGGGAGCAAACTCCGCAGCGTGTGTGTCCTGTGGAAGTTCAGGGAGACCATCGCCTTCTAAAGCCCATTCTGAGCTATTACTTGACGCACAGCCAGGGTACTTTAACACACTCGATATAAAGCCGGCGTCAGACGAACGCAGTGATCCCATCCGTGTCGGCGCACAATTTAACGTCCGTTGTAGCATAGAATCATGATCAATAGATATCCACACACGAAGTGTGTCCGCACCGAACTGCGCACGCACAACGCACGTGGCAAACGGACACAAGTTAGGCAAGAACATAAAACCCCTAGACGGACGCGCAGAGTGTGCCGCGTCCGCGTAGCGTTCTGTGTGAGTGATGAGATGTCAGACGCAGCACATTTGCGACGTCCAGCACCTTGACGCACAAAATGGATTTTCATATAAATTTTCAATTTGTATCATTTTTCATATTAATTTTGTTTCCCATAATTCCTTTTTTTCTACATCCGTCAAAAATAACAGACCGTGTGGTGTCTACAGTATCTTCCGTCAGTACGTCTGTCCGTTATGCACGCACGCAGAGTACGCTCAGACTGCGTTCATCTGACATTAGCCTAAAGGTTACAGAACCCGCCCGGCGGTATACAGGATGTGCGACGTGTTACAGAATATGTACTCAGCAAATATACCTTTATGTTCACGGCAGCGCTGTTTGTGGAACATATTAATAGTGATGGACATGGATGACATTTCCGAAGCATTACGTCACCATGGAAAAAGGATCTAACCTTAAAGTGGACGCGTCATGAGCGGAACGTTAAAAATATGTTTATTTACTGTATCCGCAGCTACCTCTACGCATTCATCCATCTGTATCTATCTATCGATCCGTATCTACCTCTACGCATTCATCCATCTCTATCTGTATATCTATCGATCCGTATCTACCTCTACGCATTCATCCATCCATCTCTATCTATCGATCTGTATCTACCTCTACGCTTTCATCCATCTCTATCTATCTGTATCTATCTGTATCCATCTATCGATCCGTATCTACCTCTACGCATTCATCCATCCATATCTATCGATCCGTATCTACCTCTACGCATTCATCCATCCATATCTATCGATCCGTATCTACCTCTATGCATTCATCCATCTGTATCTATCTCTATCTGTATCTATCTCTATCTGTATCTATCTCTATCTGTATCTATCTCTATCTGTATCCATCTCTATCTGTATCCATCTCTATCTGTATCCATCTATCGATCCGAATCTACCTCTACGCATTCATCCATCCATATCGATCTGTATCTATCGATCCGTATCTACCTCTACGCATTCATCCATCTCTATCTGTATCCATCTATCGATCCGTATCTACCTCTATCTGTATCTAGATCTACCTCTACGCATTCATCCATCTGTATCTATCTCTAGCTGTATCCATCTACCGATCCATATCTACCTCTACGCATTCATCCATCCATATCTATCGATCCGTATCTACCTCTATCTACCTCTACGCATTCATCCATCTGTATCTATCTCTATCTATCTGTATCCATCTAGCGATCCGTATCTACCTATACGCATTCATCCATCTGTATCAATCTCTCGCTCTCTTTATCTCTATGTATCTATCGATCGATCCGTATCGACCTATCCATTCATCCATCTTTATCTATCTATCTGTATCTACCTCTATCCATTCATCCATCTGTATCAATCTCTCTCTCTGTATTTCTCTCTCTCTGTATCTATCGATCGATCCGTATCGACCTCTACGCATTCATCCGTCTGTATCTATCTGTATCTACCTCTATCCATTTGTAGCGGGTGCCTCTCAGCCTGCCTGGAGCCTTGTGTTTCCCACTGCCTCTTAAAAGGGACACAAACAGTCTATCAGCCAGCAGCTGTGGGGGAATCCCCCCCTCCCTGTCTCTTCATTGGCAGGGGAAGCTGATGAATACAGGGAGGACTGTAAGAACAGCAGGGAATTCAGGGACATGTAGTCCCCAACATAGACAGCTCACTATATCCCTAAAAAGGAGAAACTACACATCCCAGTAGCCCAGAGGCAGAGGAGGATGAGATCTTACACAGTGACTACCCACCCCTTCCTGAGACAGGAGGATGAGCACATGTTCCTGGATGTGAGGAGAAGAGGAACCAGGCCCAGGAGTTTCCCTGACACACTGCAAACGCTGGTATGCTGGATCTGAGGCCTGTTCAATACCTCAGCAGCTGCTGAATTGCTGCAGCGCAGCAATTCAGTTTGCTGCAGCAGTGTCGTTGAACCCTTTGGATGCGAATTTTGAATCCAAAATGGCCGACAATTTCTTAATGAAAAATTCAGATTGTTTTTCGGATCACTCGGACAAAATATGATAAATAAAAGCAGTCGGCACAATTCCGTTTTGTACGCACACACCACAAATGATAGTTTTTAATGAATAAACGTTATGTTTACTTCTGAAACAATATATAAATTGAACTGTAATATATGTCTATGTGCAGGGGGAAATAATAAATAAATATTTTGTGCTTTGGTGAACAAAAACCTCAAAATTAACATTGCTGTAGGGAATTATTACTTGCTTCGAGGCGGCGGCCATCTTGCTGTAGGGCATTGTTACTGGCTTCATGCGGCGGCCATCTTTAAAACGTCACACTCAGCATCTCCTCGGGTCGCTGCAAGTGCTAGGTTAGCACTGCTGAGCGCTGAGCGGTTGAACGGCGTTCAATGCAAGTTGCTAACTTAGCACTTGCAGCGGCTGAGGTATTGAACAGGCCTCTGGAGAGAGGCAGCTTCAAGGTCGCTGACAGACATCCTGCAGGAGGAAGGACCCCAGGTGCATCTCTGAGAAGCGTGTGATGACCCTGTAAAGGGGTTGTCAGTCAGGCAACCTGAAGAATCGGTCCCAGGATATCTCCCCTTTGGGCCTCTGGACACAGGATTGGTGAGAGGGCACTTGCCCGAATCCTCCCTAAGCCAGAACACTGAATGGCTCTGGTTTCTCTGCCTCACTTAGTCACGGGAACCTGTGATTGCGCTCACACTCGCCGGCCTTATCTGGATACAGACAGTATACTCTCAGTATACACCCGGCTGGGTGGAGTAGAGGTAACATCACTGCTCTGCATGGAGAGAGCCTGTGGAGACATGGGTTCAATCCCAGCAAGAGCACCTCTCCAGTAAGTGTCCTTGGGCAAGACACCTAACGGTACATACTCACCACCCAGGACATACTGAAAACGAGAGAAATCTCAATGTATCCTTCCTGGTAACAATACTTTCTCAAAATAAATAAATAAATACTGTGTCCCCTCTACCTAAAGTACATCAAGTGCAGCAACGCCAAGTCATCTAAAAGACAGAAGGGCCCCGTCTATACTCCGCACTCTAGTGCAATAAAATTAGAATTTTCTATAATTTACGTGTAAAGTTTTTTCTTCACATTTTAACATCTGTACAGACTTTTAAAAAACGACTGGATGACTTCCTGCAGACACAGAATATTAAGGGTTATAATATTTAATATGTGGGTAAAAGCTTCTTGATCCAAGGAGAAATCTGACGCCATCTGGGGCCAAGAAGGAATTTTTCCCAGTATGTTGCATATTGGCGAGCTTTCAGACTGGGTTTTTTGCCTTCTTTTGGATCAACAGCAGTAGGTTATGTGGGAGAGACTGAACCCGATGGACGCATGTCTTTTTTCAGCCTATATATAACTAACTAACATGCGAGAGTTTGCGGTTATATTTTCTATGAGTTGCATTTGTTAAAAAAATTAGAAATGGGGTCTCGTTACATTTTTTTGGGGGAAAATTATACGATTTTTAACAAACGCACCCAATACAAAAATCGTTAGTGCAGCATCATTGTTCACATTATAATTGAAATGGGAACAATATTGCTGCATTAACAAAACAAAAAAAAACGTTCATTTTTTATTTATTTTTAAATATTTTTTTAATTTATTTTGTATTAACTTTTAACACAGTCATGTTTGGTATCGTTGGAAAGGCCATGCTCTGGCCATGCTCCAACTATACCAAACATTAACCCCTAGCTGCCACAGATTGGGAGATGGAGGTTCATTGGAACCCCCTATCTCCACCATTGGTGGCAGCTGGGGTTAACTCCAGAACTGACGTCATCGCGCTATGCACGATGACGCCAGTCATCAGGGGGACATTCTGGAAGCTTGGCCGACATCCATGATGTCGGCCAGCTCCGGGAGAGGATCGTGATTTGGAGCCTTTCGTGATTTGGAGCCCAAGGGATTAAAGCCAGCCACTGTTTGGAAGGGCAGGCTGTGCCCTTCCAAACGGTGCCTGCCTTTAACTGCTGCCCCCGGCCGATCGGGAGGGAGAGAGGTCCAAAGGACCTCCCCCGCACTCGCAGGGGGCGCCTGAAATAGATGTCATAGGGCTAGCACAAGCCGGGGTCCCGGGCTGACATCCAAGATGTCAGCCCGCACCGAGGGGGCGCAGCAATCGGCCGGAATCCCGGCTGATTGCTGCCTCCTGTGCTAGGACGTGCTCAGCGCATCCATAGCAGCCAAGTGGTTAAACTCCTGTTCATATATCCAATCATTACCGCAGATTTGTCATTTATCATTATATTTGCCTATTGTTTGATTACTGTTTTAACGGTCCCTCCCATTTATTTGGGCAAACTTAAAGCAAAATAAATAATTCCCACATTCACTACAAATCTGTGTCCATTTATTGTGGTATTCACTAACATCATTGCCAGGTGTGCCAGTGGGGTTGATATTGTTTTTGGGGTCAAAAGACAGAGTAAGGAACAAGATCTTATTCAAGCGGCTCCTGCGGGGGTAGCGCTACACATTCATCCATATCTATCTCTCTCTCTGTAAGTATCTATCTCTTGAAAACGAGAGAAAGCTCAATGTATCCTTCCTGGTAAAATACTTTACCAAGAAATTACATAAATAAATCTCTGTATGTATGTATGTATGTATGTATGTATGTATGTATCTCTGTATCTACCTCTATGAATTCATCTACCTGTATCTAGTTTGTCAAGTTCTTATGAGCAGGCCCCTCTAAACATCTGGTCTCCATCCTATGTTTATGTCTAGTTCCCTTTGGTTATTGTTATATAGCGCTGCAGAAACGGTTGGCGCTATATAAATGATAATAAAAATCTATATATATTCATTTATCTCTATCATACGTATCCGTATACATATCCATTTGCATCTATCTGTATCTGTCTATATTGATCGATCTGTATCTTGTCTATCTGCCCACCAGTCAGTCTGTCCGTCCATCCTTCCTAAATCTGAAACACACACACACCTAGTAGTGTCTGCACAGCCGGATTAGTGAATCCGTGGAAGGAGGAATCCAGTGATTATGTTCGGGTTCCTGTTCATAGTGTAATGTTATTGTCAGTGGTTTTATGGATGTGAAACAGGACGGTGTAATTAGAGCGTCCGGCACAGGAATCCGTGACATCTGTCTGGGAAATCCACGGAAGAGATTAAACTGGCTGATCTGACGATTCATAATGAGAGAAGTGTGAAAAGTTACGATGTCGCCGCACCGGAGAAGGTTTGCAAGGGAAAGCAGTTTTTCCCCCAAAATGTGTCTCTTGGGATTCAAACACATGTTTAAACCATCACAAAGAGCGCTCACTGCTCTGCTCTCAGGAAATCCTGTCATCAGTCCGTCCATGCAGCGCCCCGTGTCACAGAAAAGTGACGGATAACGGCAGATTCACTGAACCGCGCGTCTGCAATATCCACTACCAGCATTCCCGATCACATCCATCTCCCAGCATTCCCCATCACATCCATCTCCCAGCATTCCCCATCACATCCATCTCCCAGCATTCCCCATCATATCCATCTCCCAGCATTCCCGATCACATCCACTCCCAGCATTCCCCATCACATCCACTCCCAGCATTCCCGATCACATCCAATCTGTAACGGTAGCTATATTGCTTCCCCAAGAGTAGCGGAGTTGAGATCCTTAAGGGCAACAATACTTTCTTGATTAACGCAGAAATTGCATAAAATACAGGTTGTAACTCAAAAACCAGGGGACTCAAAGGACTAGCTGAATTGCCTCTAGGCTCCGAGGGTTTTGAGACCGACAGAAAGCCTAGGACACGCCCAGAAACACCATACGTGGAACGACAGTCCGTGAAGTATTCAAGGTGCAGGGCAGTCAGATGCAGAAACCAATCGTTCTGGTAAATACTTGAGATTAGTAGATACCTGGTGACTCTCGGAAGGTACTGGCTTGCATACAGGATTGTTATTGCTAATATGTACAGAGATGCGATAAGAAATAACATTAAACAGAAATAAACAATCGTTTGTTATTGTGGTCTTTGCAAAAACATTAACATGAGTAGTAGCCTGGGTTAAGGGACCCCGGAGGGTTACAAACGATAACCCTAAACGTGATGGGACAGGACCCAAACAGCGAGCGATCAACCCAGCAACCAGCATGGGGTTAAATCACTAAAACATGCAAACAGCGTAATATACACGATAGAGAGAGAGTAGTCAAAGCCAAGCCGGGTAAAACAACAGGAGCAGGAATCTCCTACAAAGCAGGGTCGTCAACAGTAAATTCAAACAGATTCAGGAAGTAGCGGTGCGTGAAGTAAACTCCACAAAAGGGCAACGAGGCAACTCCTCAAGCCCTGTTTTAAAGCCTGTGGCTCCTAGTGAACACACCTGACTCCGCCCCTTCAGATGCTGATCTGCCAGCAGTAAGTGCTTTCACCCAACCAGCCAGCGGTCCCCCTTCTTGCCCAGACCCCCCAGGGAGCACAGCGGGGGCTGAGGATGTAACACAATCCCAGCATTCCCCATCACATCCACTCCCAGCATTCCCCATCACACCCACTCCCATTCATATCCTGTCGGTCCCAGTGTTCATGATCACATCCACTCCCAGCATTCCCTATCACATCCAATCTCATGCTTCCCATTGAGAAACACTGAGGACAGAGGGAATACACATGAAAAGCAAACACTTACAAGCACAGACGGAAAAAAAAAGGGACACATACATTTCACGCTCTAATCATCACACTGACACATCGCACCATTTCTCTGCACGTCAGAGCCGTCTTGTTTCCTGGACATGTTTACTCCTTGATCCAGATGGGGAGCACAGGGAAGGAGCTGCCCTGTAACATGTAGACACTGCAGGAGGGAAATCAACCTAAACAAGGCAGCAATTAATGATTGAATTTAATATCTGCTGTGTACAAAGTGTGCATACTGCAGGGCAGCACTCTACATGCACTGCCCATCAGCAGGTGAATACTAGTATATACAGTAAACCAAGGGGAAACTGACAATCTCAACTGTAAAAAAAAAAAAAAAAAAACCACAAAACACACATTTGTCACATTCCCACACTGAGAATTATAAAGAATATCACATGGGTCGGATTTCTCACATTTAAGAGGAACTCTGGGGGCAATTTGGTCAAATACCGGGCATGTGTAGCCATATTGCCAGCAGTTCACAAATGGATGACTTGCACGGCTACGGCAAGTGAAACACAAATAAACAGCCTGCGTCAACAAGCTCTGATAAACAGCTCCAGGAACGGCTCACAGAGAGACACCGCATTAAGGCTGGGGTCAGACCGAGCGTGATTTCTACGGACATCGTCAACGGATGACGCAGTAGTGGTCACACAGTCCGTTTTTCACTGAAGTTATTTTGACGGATGTAGGAGGGGAAAATAAATACAATGAAAAAACATTCTGTCCGTCAAAATGCTGGACGTATAAATGCAGTCCGTCTGACCATGCTCCATCACTCACAACAAAGCTATGCAGACGTGTGGACGTGGCGCACTCCGCACGTCCGTTCTAGCAGTATTACGTCTTGCCTAACCTGCGTCCGTTTGCAGCGTCCGTCATGCGTCCGCAGTTCAGTGCGGACGTACTTCATGTGTCAGGCTCCAATGGACTTTCTTTCATCTATCACGGACGTACTTTTAGGCGCAATCACGGACGTGAACACTACGCTCGTCTGACACCAGCCTAAATGGGTGTGTGTGTGTGTGTGTGTAGGGGGTCAAGTCCTAAAAAGATAAGTCCCCCAATTATCAATTCACTTAACACAAACACACTCAAGTCTGAAAAACATCAAATCGAAAAATGATATGTATATAATTATATATATATATATATTTTAAAAAAAATGCTTTAACAGGGAAAGATAGGAATGAACAACTGAATAGAATAAAATAATGTGTGGGACCAATGGGAACTCTGCTCACTCTGCAATAATAATGGAGGAACTGCGTACCCATGTGTTCCCCCTGACCCCTGTATGCGTGTGTGTATATATATATATATAACACACGTTATGTAAGTTGGTGTGCATGTGCGAGTAGTATACAGTAAGGTCCAGAAATATTGGGACATGGACACAATTCTAACATCTTTGGCTCTATACACCACCACAATGGGGTTGGAATGAAACAAACACAATGTGCTTTAACTGCAGACTGTCAGCTTTAATTTGAGGGTATGTTCATCCAACTCAGGTGAACGGTGTAGGACTTACAGCAGTTTGCAGATGTCCCTCCCACTTGTTAAGGGACAATTGGTTTCTCAGCTGTTCCATGGCCAGGTGTGTGATATTCCCTCATTACCCCAATTACAATGTGCAGATAAAAGGCCCAGAGTTAATTTCAAGTGTGCTATTTGCATTTGGAATCTGTTGCTGTCAACTCTCAAGATGAGATCCAAAGAGCTGTCACTATCAGTGAAGCAAGCCATCATTAGGCTGAAGAAACAAAACAAACCCATCAGAGAGATAGCAAGAACATTAGGCATGGCCAAAACAACTGGTTGGAACATTCTCAAAAAGAAGGAACGCACCGGTGAGCTCAGCAACACCAAAAGACCCGGGAGACCACGGAAAACAACTGCGGTGGATGACCGAAGAATTCTTTCCCTGGTGAACAAAACACCCGTCACAACAGTTGGCCAGATCAAGAACACTCTCCAGGAGGTAGGTGTATGTGTGTCAAAGTCAGCAATCAAGAGAAGACTTCAGAGTGAATACAGAGGGTTCACCACAAGATATAAACCATTGGTGAGCCTCAAAAACAGGAAGGCCAGATTAGAGTTTGCCAAACAACACCTAACAAAGCCTTCACAGTTCTGGAACAAGATCCTATGGACAGATGAGACCAAGATCAACTTGTACCAGAGTGATGGGAAGAGAAGAGTATGGAGATGGAAAGGAACTGCTCATGATCCTAAGCATACCACCTCATCAGTGAAGCGTGGTGGTAGTGTCATGGCGTGGGCATGTATGGCTGCCAATGGAACTGGTTCTCTTGTATTTATTGATGATGTGACTGCTGACAAAAGCAGCAGGATGAATTCTGAAGTGTTTCGGGCAATATTATCTGCTCACATTCAGCCAAATGCTGCAGAACTCATTGGACAGCGCTTCACAGTGCAGATGGACAATGACCCAAAGCATACTGCAAAAGCAACCATAGAGTTTTTGAAGGGACAGAAGTGGAATGTTATGCAATGGCCAAGTCAATCACCTGACCCGAATCCCATTGAGCATGCATTTCACTTGAAGAGAAAACTGAAGGGAAAATGCCCCAAGAACAAGCAGGAACTGAAGACAGTTGCAGTAGAGGAATTTTCCATTCTCCAGTCATTCTCCTGCTTTTCACCCCTCTCTGAATAACCCTGTTAGTGTATGCAGCCGCCCCACAAACACACCTTCATAAACTTACTACATTGTATAACTCATTCTGCCGCTTTGTACAATGTAACTACATGACCCACCATTGTGACATGTTAAAAGAGCCAAGGCTCGTGTCAGACGAGCGCAGTGTTCACGTCTGTGTTGCCGCATATAAGTACGTCCGTGATAGCATACAATTTTGGTAAATGGAGCCCCACACACAAAGTACGTCCGCACGTAAGTGCGGACGCATGACGGACGCGGCAAATGGATGCGGCAAACGGACGCAGATTAGGCAAGAACGAACGGACAGAATGTTTTTTTATTTTAATTTATTTTCCCTCCTACATCCGTCAAAAATAACGGTCACAAAAACGGACTGTGTGGCCACTACTGCACCTTCCGTCAAAAAGTGCGTCTGTACTGCACGGGCGCACAGTCCGTAGAAAACGCTCTCGTCTGACCCTAGCCTAAACTGGCAGTAGTTGGAATCTAGACGCACTCTTCACCTTTCCAACCTGGTGTTTAAGAGCTTTTCTGGGAAGCTGCCACCCTACCTGAATAGACTGCTTCCCCCAGCAGTTCCCTCATCCTATAAATACAGAACCTGCACCTTACTTGCAATACCACACTACAAAAAGAAAGTGACTCGATCCTCATTTTCCTACAGAGCACCGCAAATATGGAATAACCTCCCAGACGCCATCAAATCTTCCCCCAGTCTAAAGTCACTTAAGAGATCTCTATTAACATAACTCAATACAGAATGCACCTGTAAACATGTAACATAATGGCTATATACAGAATGCACCTGTAAACATGTAACATAGTGACTATACACAGAATGCACCTGTAAACATGTAACATAGTGACTATATACAGAATGCGCCTGTAAACATGTAACACAGTGACTATATACAGAATGCACCTGTAAACATGTAACACAGTGACTATATACAGAATGCACCTGTAAACATGTAACATAGTGACTATATACAGAATGCACCTGTAAACATGTAACATAGTGACTATACACAGAATGCGCCTGTAAACATGTAACACAGTGACTATATACAGAATGCGCCTGTAAACATGTAACACAGTGACTATATACAGAATGCACCTGTAAACATGTAACACAGTGACTATATACAGAATGCGCCTGTAAACATGTAACACAGTGACTATATACAGAATGCACCTGTAAACATGTAACACAGTGACTATATACAGAATGCGCCTGTAAACATGTAACACAGGGACTATATTTCCTACATATTTATTTTATGGGTTAATCTGTATATTTGTGTTTTGTTTTATAACATCTTGCATTTTATTACTTAGTATTTCTTTAGCAACTATAAAAATTCAATGTTGTTGAATCCAGCAGATACTGAAAACGAGAGAAATCTCAATGTATCCTTCCTGGTGGCATACTTTATAAATAAATATGTATGGGTGTCAGTCAGTATACGCGTGTGGTGAATGCGCACATACATTAAATGTGTGTAAAAAGAAGAATGAGGAATTTCCATGTGGATTTCATCAAACTCTGGCGCTCAGAATCCACAGACACATTATTCCTCCGGGACTCCGATATATGGCGCGCACGCACGGAACTGGAATAAACCCACACAGGCCAGTTTGCTCGTGCTGGGAGCGAGGAAAAAAATAAAAAATAAAAATATTCATACACGATCATAACAATTGGGTCCCATAGATTTGAGTGAATGATCTGGAAATCACTGCTCCTAGCACCGGCTGCACGGACGGGTTTGCTCGCTCGCTCGGGGTGTTGCTCCTGGTTGCCACCTCTTAGTTTCCCTATACACACTTTTTGCAGAGCTGTCATAGTTTTCCTACAGATCTCCTGATCACCCAACAGTCCTACACAGCAGCCCGGTATTCAGGAGGCCTGAGGGTTAAACGGTGCTTAAATGGTTAAGAATTGAGCCTTTTGAAGCGGAAGGATTCCTCGTATGAGCATCCCTGATTGGCTGCTCAGCAGGGTGCGCATGCGCTGACATGACACGCCCCTTTTAGTGCATGGCAGTCATGTGGATGACATAAATCGCATAACGGCCACGCCCCTCTGCGT
This sequence comes from Leptobrachium leishanense, assembly GCA_009667805.1. Taxonomy (NCBI): domain Eukaryota; kingdom Metazoa; phylum Chordata; class Amphibia; order Anura; family Megophryidae; genus Leptobrachium; species Leptobrachium leishanense. The sequence continues at coordinate 352,282,492 of CM019066.1, read as the reverse complement.
GTTCGCCCTCATTAGGGTTTTTTGTCACGTGGACATACTGTATGTTATGCATCGCCTGCAAACTGTGACACTCACTCGTCACATTAGAACTCGCGGAGCAGTCACTAGACTTGGTTCACTAACGATCACTAATTGTGGAGCACCTATTGGCGCACACTAAAAACGATGATATTTAGTGAAGTTCACATTTTTTGAGCTTTGTTCACTTCGTATAAAGACCTTTCAACCCCATAAGGAAGCCAGGTCAAGGACATCCTTTCCAGAACCGCGTTATTCTGGAAGCCCTAAAATAAAATCGCCATGTTCAGGGCTTAAAGGGCCACTACCATCAAAAAATGTAAATGTACATCTCCAGGGGTTTATTGGCATGTTTGATGCAGATTAAAAGACCGCATTCAGCTGCCATCTCTTTTCTCGAGTAGTTTAGATAACACAACAGATCCCTTGCAGTCTTGTCTAAATATTCCCTCCTCCATCTCATTGCCTCTTCACTATCGCTTTATCCTATACCACATCTGTAAAGTGAGACTTGCCATAAGATTTTGGTAAATGTTGCATCATGGGAAAAATCCACAAAATGGGACCAGGAGACATAAAAAACTAACTTTATTTTTCCTTCTTACATAAAATTACTTCAAAGAAAAAAAACAGCAGAATGTTTTGTGATGTGTTTTACAATATAGTTTATATTAGGCCCTATTACAATCTTCGCGCATACGTTTGCGCCGGCGCAAAAACGCATTAACGCGAGGGGCAAAACCCTTTGCGCTGAACGTCGTATTACAATGTCAGCGCAACAAACGTGCGTATACGTCTACCGCGGGTGAACCTGCGCGAACGCTGTGCGAGCTTACTGTATGTCGCGCTTCCTATACTTAACATTGTGAGCGCAAATGGGTTTGTGCGCCGGTACGTGGATGGTATTACAATCTATGCGCAGTTTGTAACGCACAGCCTTTGCGCACATAATTTTAGCAACTCCTAAAAGCTGGTGTTAATGGCAAATTCTATCAACCTGCCGAAACCAGATACACCAGCCCAAAAAAAACCACGCAGCAAAGTATAGTTACACATTCTACTCATACCCAACCAATAAAATGGAGAAGTTGTGTGTGCATATATTATTGCTGCAGCATATATGCGCAGATTGACTTTGACAGGCGCAAAAACTTAACGTGAGATAATTGTGGTTCTTAATTCTGATTGGCTGAATCGCGTGGAAAAAACAGTCCGCACACTGATTTCTACGCGCAACGTTGCTGCTCGTGCGTTTGTGCGCGTCCGTTTTACGCTCGTTATTGCTCGACGGATGAAAAAATGCGCGAGGATTGTAATTCCAGCGTTGATTTGCACGCGTTAACGTTTAATGCTGGGAGCACAAATTCACGCGTTGCGCGAGCGTTTTAACGCGAAGATTGTAATAGGGCCCATTGTGTTTTAGAATGGGTTCTATATCGTGTTTTTAGAAGGTGGTTTTATAATATAATTTATAAGGTAGTTATATATTGTGCTTTATGTTGTGGTTTATAATGTAGTTTATAATGTGTTTTATAATGTGTTTTATGTAATGCACAAGTAATCTAGTCACAGTTTATGTTAATGTTAGCGTCCCTTTAACTTCACACTGACCTGTTTAAGAAGGCATTTCCAAAAGCATTCAGTTTCCTAAAAGGTTTTTTGGGGTCCACCACAAGCGCATTGCCAGGGATAACCCCCTCCATGTCACCCTGCATCACCGCAATGAAGGAATCGGTGGTGGGTTCAGGTCCGATCCTCATCCCAGGGAAGTCCTGCTCCAGGAGATATCTAGAGAGAGAAAAAGTCTGGATCAATATTAAATATCGACGCCAATGCACAGCAACCCTGGCGTGAACTCTAACAAGATTATTTCTTCCATAATAAGAAAATAATCATAAAAATATCAATACTAATAATCACTATATTTTGATTCATTTAGTTTGTATTCATTTATTCTTGTTCCGTCATATTTTAATTCTTACTTCTAGAGTAGCAGCCTGATTTACCCGCAGTCCTGCTGCCAGGAACCTGAGTACTGTAATCCTTAATATGAACATGTGACCAGTTTAGGTCTCAGTAATTTGTTTCACTCATGAAAAGACATGAAACTACTTGTGTCACTGGCTTGTGAGTAGTTTCATTAATACATTTTTAAGGATCTTAGATCTAGCTAGATTTATAATTGTGGAAGACATTTGCACATCCTAGAGCGCTTGTGCTACATTCCCCATATGCAGCAAGGAACTCTGGGTAAGATATATATATATATTACAGTTGTGTTCAAAATTATTCAACCCCCACTGAAATTGAGTGTTTTGGCCAGTTTGACATTGATTTTGATCATTCAGTCATCTTGCTTACAATTAAATCAAAGAGGCACGTGTAGGTCAGACAAATATAACATAACATTTATAATGAAATAACCACAAATGTCTTTTCTGTGCTCACATCATTATCAGTTTTATTCAACCCCCAAGTGACATTCAATCTTAGTACTTATAACTGTAAAAGGATGTTGTACTAACAGCTTTTAAACGTGAAGCATAGCTTGACACAAGTGTCTTGCAGCGATCTACGGGTATCTTCGCCCATTCGTCATGGGCAAAAGCCTCCAATTCAGTCACATTCTTAGCCTTGCGCACTGCAACTGCTTTCTTTAAGTCCCACCAGAGGTTCTCAATCGGATTTAAGTCAGGTGACTGCGATGGCCACTCCAAAATGTTCCAGCCTTTAATCTGCAACCATGCTCTAGTGGACTTGGAGGTATGCTTGGGATCATTGTCCTGTTGAAAGGTCCAACGTCTCCCAAGCCTCAGGTTTGTGATGGACTGCATCACATTGTCATCCAATATCTCCTGGTACTGAAGAGAATTCATGGTACCTTGCACACGCTGAAGCTTCCTTGTACCTGCAGAAGCAAAACAGCCCCAAAGCATGATTGACCCCCCGCCATGCTTCACAGTAGGCAAGGTGTTCTTTTCTTCATAGGCCTTGTTCTTTCTCCTCCAAACATAGCGTTGATCCATGGGCCCAAACAGTTCTAATTTTGTTTCATCAGTCCACAGAACACTATCCCAAAACTTCTGTGGTTTGTCCACATGACTTTTGGCATACTGCAGTCGACTCTTCTTATTCTTTGGAGACAGCAAGGGGGTGCGCCTGGGAGTTCTGGCATGGAGCCTTTCATTACGCAGTGTGCGCCGTATTGTCTGAGCTGAAACTTCAGTACCCACATCGGACAAATCTTTTCTCAGTTCCTCAGCAGTCACACGGGGACTTTTCTCCACTCTACGCTTCAGGTAGCGCACAGCAGTCGAAGTCAGCATCTTCTTTCTGCCACGACCAGGTAGCGTTTCAACAGTGCCCTTTGCCTTGAATTTGCGAATGATGCTTCCTATGGTCTCTCTCTTGGTATGTTTAACATCTTTGCAATCTTCTTATAGCCATTGCCCTTCCTGTGAAGAGTAATCACCTCTTCTCTTGTCTTCCTGGACCATTCTCTTGACTTCACCATGTTTGTAACCACACCAGTAAATGTCTAGAAGGAGCTGAGTATCACAGTCATTTTAAAGCTGCCTAATTGGTGCTTATTATGCTTTATTGCTGCTCCGTGACATCCACAGGTGTTTTCAATACCTGATTGAAAACACTTGAATGAACCTCTGTTCTTCAGAGTGGTAGTCTTTAAGGGGTTGAATAATTGTGTCAATGAAGAATTCACAAAAGAAACATTTACTACTGTATTACAAAACCAATTGATGTCATTTTAGTTGCATATGGTTCTTTAAAAAGTCCTTGTAGGATTTCATTCTGAATACAATTACAAATGTACACTAAATTCCCTAAAACCCTTTACAGCATTGGGGGTTGAATAATTTTGAACACAACTGTATACACACACACGGAATCAGAACATCATAGCCTATAAGCTGATAAGTCTATAGATTTTTTTATTTTTATGACCCCTGTAGTGTCGAGTTCTTTAGATATTTGCGTTATGTGCGTTTAAGGTGTGACTTTTCTACATTAAGTGTCACTGGATTCCAGCGTGGACGTGTTAAACGGAAAGCAATTTGCACAACGCCCTCGGTTATTAAATTAAAGGGTTCGTCTCTTTGCCCTGAGTAACGGTGACTAGAGCTCTGGAATCACAAGAAAAAAAAAAAAAGAAAAAAAAAATATTTATATTCACACTAATTTATATTATTTTTCCCCCAGAAGGATTTGAATAATCTATCATTAACCCTTTTGTTGCTGAGCCATTTCCCCCCCCCAGGTGCCGAGTTTGTGTTTACCGTTTTTGCGTTTAAATGTGAATTATATCATGTTTTATTGTTCTATATTGTTTTTTTTCCAGCAGACTCAGTGACAGCTCATGGTACCTTGTCGGATGTATAACATGGAGGTACAGAGGTCCAACGCACAATCGCCTCCCCTCACAGTGCTGCGGCAGCTTAGGTTATTGATGAAACCGTGCATAAAAAACGCACCGCACCATCTCCTCCAAGCTTGCTACCAGCGTGGCAAATGAGAAGGTGAGTTACTGCAGCTGCATTGCTCATTTTATAAATAAAAAAAATGCAAATGCTGCTGTTTAAGACATATTTATTATATTAATTTAACTTTAGTTTTACAGAAATCACGATTATGCTTGGCGTCACTGGAAAGGTCACACTCTGGCCTTTCCAATGACACCTTATAAGACCCTGAGTGACATACCCCTGCATCTCCTGCATTGGGATTTCCCTGCGGGGCTGATGTCATTGTGCGCATGCGCGATGAGTTCAGACAGCAGGCATCAGTCCCACAGTGAGGGGATGTGGGGAGGGCCGCCCCCTCTGCCCTGATCTTGCTAAAACCGTGGGAGAAGTGGAGGAGGTTCCTAGACCCTAGCCAGCGTCAACAACAGATGGGATTTTTGAATTTCCCGGCTTGCGGCCACTAGTGATGTCACACGCAGAGAGACATTGGGGGCGGAGTTTGACAGCCCTGACCTACACATAGCTTGTAAAAAGCTGTATAATGCAATTCCACCAACAGACATTATAAATGTAATTAAATAAAAATAAAATTCTGGGACCTCTTAGGCTTCGGTCGTTATATTCAGGAAACGAGCCAAAAAACACTAGATTTCTATAATGGGATTTTTCAGGTCACCTCTCGCACGGCCTGCGGGTTACATCCTGCATCCAGCGTGATATGATACACATCATTTAGAAAAAGGCATAAACAAAAAAAACAAAACAAAACCTGGATATGGAATGATTTCATTCAGGTCAGGAGTTTAAATATGTACTTTGTTTTGTCGTAGCTCGTGGCCGATGTTAACCCCTTTCATACACCCCCCCCCCAATCCCTAGAAATCACAAAACAATTTCCAAGTCTATTAGAAAGAGATCCGGTCCCTCTCAATCATTTATGATAACTAATTAACCCCTTGCCGTCAACCGGTTTGCTTTGCCATCCAATGGCAGGTGGGCTTAAACACCCCAGGTGGCATAGCACACCCCGCGGCTATCTGGCCCTTCTCCAGCTCATCTTATTTGCTAGTGGCCCGTTAGTTTGCCTGGCAACTCGGCCAATTAAAAAAACAAAGAAACATTTTGTTGACCCTTTCAGTGCTGATCACAATAGTAATCCTCTGGTCCGCCTGATCTAGGTGATCTGAACCTTGTATATAAATCTTTGGTGTAAAACGCAAGCCCTATTTCTCCTGAACAAAATGATATACAAGTAGCGTGGGTTCACTTATATATGAAAGAGGTATATTATGGTTGAACAGATATACAGCTCAAATTTTAACCCTATACATTACTAGAGGCACCCGGCCTGTAATAAATAGTACTACGCGTCCTGACCCTATATATTGCTCCACAGTATTAGTACAATCCCCCTAACCCTATACATTACTCAACGGTATCAGTACAAGCCCCCTAACCCTATACATTGCTCCACGGTATTAGTACAAGCCCCCTAACCCTATACATTGCTCCACGGTATTAGTACAAGCCCCCTAACCCTATACATTACTCAACGGTATCAGTACAAGCCCCTAACCCTATACATTGCTCCACGGTATTAGTACAAGCCCCCTAACCCTATACATTGCTCCACGGTATTAGTACAAGCCCCTAACCCTATACATTGCTCTACGGTATTAGTACAAGCCCCCTAACCCTATACATTGCTCTACGGTATTAGTACAAGCCCCCTAACCATATACATTGCTCTACGGTATTAGTACAAGCCCCTAACCCTATACATTGCTCTACGGTATTAGTACAAGCCCCCTAACCCTATACATTGCTCCACGGTATTAGTACAAGCCCCTAACCCTATACATTGCTCTACGGTATTAGTACAAGCCCCCTAACCCTATACATTGCTCCACAGAATTAGTACAAGCCCCCTAACCCTATACATTGCTCCACGGTATTAGTACAAGCCCCCTAACCCTATACACTTAGAAGTAAGGACAGATAAGGAAACATCAAAATGTAAATAAACGATTATTAAGTGAAATCACTTCCAAATGTGGAACTGAAGAATTAGATGCATATGTTACAAGAAGCACAGACTAAACACACCCCAGAAACCTTGTTATATTAAATTTTTCGGGTCATATTCTTTCTTAAAGGGCCACTGCCACCAAAAAATGAAATGTCCTTATTGTGTTTATGTGATGTTGCTGATATCTTACAAGTGTTTGTTTTTCTCTTGTATGTTTAGTTAAGAAAATATTTTCCTCTGTATGTGTCACTGGGCGCATCCATTGTGTGATATTTTCCTCTATATGTGTCACTGGGTGCATCAATTGTGTGAGATTTTCCTCTATATGTGTCACTGGGTGCATCCATTGTGTGATATTTTCCTCTATATATGTCACTGGGTGCATCCATTGTGTGATATTTTCCTCTATATATGTCACTGGGTGCATCCATTGTGTGATATTTTCCTCTATGTGTCACTGGGTGCATCAATTGTGTGATATTTTCCTCTATATGTGTCACTGGGTGCATCCATTGTGTGATATTTTCCTCTATATATGTCACTGGGTGCATCCATTGTGTGATATTTTCCTCTATGTGTCACTGGGTGCATCCATTGTGTGATATTTTCCTCTATATGTGTCACTGGATGCATCCACTGTGTGATATTTTCCTCTGTGTCACTGGGTGCATCCATTGTGTGATATTTTCCTCTATATGTGTCACTGGATGCATCCACTGTGTGATATTTTCCTCTATATGTGTCACTGGGTGCATCCATTGTGTGATATTTCCCTCTATATGTGTCACTGGGTGCATCCATTGTGTGATATTTTCCTCTATATGTGTCACTGGATGCATCCATTGTGTGATATTTTCCTCTATGTGTGTCACTGGGTGCATCCATTGTGTGATATTTTCCTCTATGTGTGTCACTGGGTGCATCCATTGTGTGATATTTTCCTCTGTGTCACTGGATGCATACATTGTGTGATATTTCCCTCTATATGTGTCACTGGGTGCATCCATTGTGTGGAATTTTCCTCTATAAATGTGTCACTGGGTGCATCCATTGTGTGACATTCTGTGTTGTAAACTCCCCCCCCCGTATCTTTCCATCACTTGCTCCTCACTGTGTGGCTTTGGCCATAGAATGGAGTGAATGGGCCAGACGCCGACTCACATCATTGTATTGTGTGGGATGTATACAACGGACATCACCAGGGGGAAAGATTAGAAGACTTTTAAGATCCCTGTATGATCTCATTCAGCTGCCAGCTCTTATATCAGGTAGCCTGGTGAACAATAGATCCCCTGCTGCCTTATCTAAACATTCCTTCCCCCATCTCATTATTATTATTCTGTATTTATAAATCGCCAGCATATTCCGCAGCACTGTATAATGGGGGAGTGCAGACATGAGACATATTAGAACACATAAGGAACAGATGGCCCTGCCCTTAGGATAATTGTCCTACTGATACGGCACTTTACACAAGTGCTCAGCTAGACATCCCGTGAGCTTACAATCTAAAGGACAGGGGTAAGTGAAACAGAAGGGGAGCAGGGGGATTGTGGATCTGGTGGCTAGAGAGAGAATAGCAAGCCACAGGTTGATTAGAAGAAAGTGGCTACAGGTGGAGGGGAATGAATACGTTTGGGCCTAGGACTGGGAGGGAGGGTGGCAGTGCAGAGTCTGGAGTGGTGGTGCCTCTGTGTTGTGAGCTGTGGGAAGGAAGAGGCAGAGCTTTAGGAGAGCAAGCAGGTAATGAGATGCAAGGGGGAGGAAGTGGAGGTGGGGGAAGCATGGTGGTATCTCATCTCATTAAACTGTTATAAATTGCAGATTGGATAAATTACAAAAGTAAAGATAAACCTTTGGCAAATGTTGCATCATGAAAAAAGAATAAATCAATAAAATGGTAGGGAAATAAAACTCATTTTATTTTTCCTTTTTACGTGCAATTACATAAAAAAACAACAACACCAGCATGTGTTTTATAATGTGTTTTATCACGTGGTTTTGTTTGTAATGCACAAGTAATCTAGTTACAGTTTATGTAAGTGGTCGTGTCCCTTTAAATCACAAGATTTAAAGATGCATGGCCCTGCACCAGGACTGTCTGCAGGAACCCAGGCGCCTTGGCACGTATGTACGGCATAGAGATGAGAATATGACATGCATTATAGCACATTATTCTCTCCCTAACTCTGGATTTCTTTGCATTCAGTGGGATATCCTATTACGTCTAAATGGCAGAGACATTATCTGCTGACTCAGCACTTTGGAAGCACAAAACCCTATGAATCGAGACGCTGCAAGGTCAGCGCGAGCGAGACCACAGCCCTTCCTATACAGCAGCAGCAGCAACACCACCATCCCAACGCAGGGGTGACTCGCACCAAAAAACAACCTACTCGAGCTGCACGAATCCTAGAAGTTTTAGCCACACTTTCCATAAAGAGTAAATTTTAAATAAAATGTACAAAAGAAAAATTGAATATAATTAAACATTAAAGGGATATTCTATTAAATAACAGAGATCCTCTTCTCTTGCCCTTAAATAATTGGGCAGATCCTGCTGACGGCCTCTGAAAAATGATCTTTTACTCCCATTTTCCCCCTCGCTGCTCCTCCTCTTCGGCTCAGGGACTCCCGAATCTGGAAGTGCCTGAAGCTTATCTGCACAAATTGTCCTCCTATACAACTTGTGTCGGTTAGAAACGGCAAGTTGTTTAGAGCTATGTGACTCGCACACTTTACCTACGTGCGTTCTGTAGCGCTTGCGCAGAGTGATGGGTCGGAGCTGCACGCGCATGCACAGATCTGATCCATCGCTGCCTCTCTGAGAACGCTCGCTACAATGTAAGGCCTCAGAGGGTGACGTTGGCCGCTCTCTGTGTTTGACATCACTAGTGACCAATCTCGTGACCGGCAGCCGGGAAATTCAAAATCCCAGCTGCTGGTGACACTCCTCCTCTTCACCCACTGATTCTGCCAGATTTAGCCACAGGAATGGGGAAGAAGAGGGGGGGGCACTCCTCACATCCTGACCACTTCAAAACTATAAAGTGGTCAGGATGAGTGTCACGCCTTACCCGGCAGGGAGTTCCCCTTCTCGTCATGCTGGTGGTCTGCGTCGTTGAGTTGCGGCTCGGACTGCCGCTGTATGTGGTCTCTGGCGTCTCTGTGGGCCGCGGGTACTGCGGAGTGGCCGGCGGATTGGCAAGGAGCAGAGGTGCGCCTCGCTGCTTTGGCACGTGGGGCTTCGGCATCCTCGGACGCCGCGTGGAGCCACGATCGCCAACTTGGTCCAGTCTGGGCGGGCCTGAGGGGTGGCTGTGGCAGCGCGGCGTCATGGCGGCGTAGCCTCCGTGCCAGGAGCCGCGAGAGAGGAGGACCTCGTGCCCCGCCTCTCTCTTTGCCTATGGAGGCATAGGGAAAGGAGGAGACCTCCCCTATGGGTGGGGTTTGGACGGAGCCCTTGATAAAACCCCACAGCAACATGCAGAGAGTGCTCAGTTGTCTTCATAGATCCGTAGTGTTCACTTCTATTGATATTACTGATTCTGACCGTTGCTTGTTTGACCTCCCTGATTGCTGCCTGTCCTGACCCATTGGCTTGACCAAGACCACTACTTCGGATCTCCCTTTTGTACTGCGCTATACCTTTGACCATCCATTCCTGCCAAGCCTCGCACATTGGGCTCCTACAAACAACCCAAACCATGACCATGAGTAGAGCGTCCCTTTAAGTGCAATTAGTATCTGCATGTTCCGGCAATGAAACCTATTACATTAATTACATACCTGTAATACACGGTGTTATTAAATGATGTGATCCCAAACTTAGAATTAGCATTCTAGAAAAAATAAAATAAATAACAATTCTATATATAAACAGACAATAGTTATTTATCTCTGGGGATTCTGCAGTCGCTGTGAAACCTCAGACTTTGTAGCAGCTGCAGGAAGGTCTGTTCAGAACACCAGAGCAGGAAATGGCACAGCCAATAAGAAGCTGATCTTTGTGGTATCGTAGGCCGATCACTTTTTAAATATCGTAAGGCACAGGGTTTGTGGATGAGTAGCCTGGTCAAATACAGACCATCCATAAAAAACATGAATGGACCTGCAGACTGAGCGGATCGCAGAAGAACCGCGGCTGCCATTCATTTATTGACAGGTCAAAGATTAGCTGAGTAAAGCACAACCCAACCGGGGGGGCTGCTTGGACCATAAGTGATGCAAGGAGCATCAGTTGTCACGGTGCTTAGGGTTTTCCTTAAATAAATTATAATGGATTGTTTGCTAAACTGGGATCTGACCAGGAAAAGCCAAAGCTCAACATTTTCACCGATGGACGATTTGGAAGGAAAATTCTAACTCCATCGGCCTCGTTCCACGTTTAGTGAATCTGCACGAAAAACGCTCTAAATAGACCACGGAATACGTGTACATTTTTAGTTGACTTCAGACATTCGTCCCATTGACCACCTTAGGAGCACCTCCCTGCACCATTTCCAACTTTCTGTACTGTTGTTGATATGAGAACATTGGCAAAATGTTCGATTTAAGCGTCTATTCACCAAGTTCTTTGCCAAGTTTAGGTAACTCAGTGGACACATTCGAGTTGCATCTGTGTCCACCATCCTGATCTTTAGCTTATACACCAGTGGTAGAGAAGCTTGGCCAGATCTTTTTGCAGTACATGTCCCATGATACTTAGTCACACGTAAGGCTTGCTGAGCACCATGTATTACAGAAACATCTGGGGTGCCAAGGTTCGCCATCACTGGTATAGACCCTTCTGTGTTCATACAGTTACTGCAGAGAAGCACAAGACGGTCAGGAAATTACCAGCTGTTCGGCAGCCATTGCCTTTACCCTTTCATCACTCAACATCTTCTGTCTCCTATCCATGAGTAGCATCTCCAGATGACTGTCTACTCCGTTCCCATCTCCAAATACTTCCTTATCTTCTTCAAACAAAGGATTTCATAATGTTTGTATGGTTTTATAGTCCTCCTTCCTAAATTCCCATTACTTGTCCTCTGGGACATATTCGACGCCTTCAAAAAATATTATACTACTACGAAGAACGGGGAAAATGGTTAATGGTGCAAGTTGCCTCATATGGCCTTGGAGCAAAGTGTGAAACAGCTGGAGAGAAACTTCTGCTTTCTAAAATGGCCTTCAAAAATATATCCGATTGAACACAACCTCTCCACCACCTCACCATGGACAGAAAGCACCAAAGGAATACCTACTAGGACAGGGGTGTTCAACCTTGGCCCTCCAGATGTTTTGGAACTATATTTTTTCCATGAGGCTCAGTCAATGTATTGAGAGACTGAGCATCATGGGAGGTGTAGTTCCAAAACATCTGGAGGGCCAAGGTTGAACACCACTGTACTAAGTCTTCAGACTAAACAGTTTACATGCACAACATCCACCACTCAATGTTTGTGCCACATGTCAAAGAAAACTACAATGCCTAGTCAACAATTGAAGAGGTTTATGGTCAACTAAGACATGTGGTAAGTGGGGTGGAAAGATGAAAAATTTCAGGAACCGGATGGATTCCTAGATGTACCTTCTAGTTTTTATTTTTTTAAAGAATCAATAAAGAGATGAGTTCAGTGGGATCATCATAAAACACCATCCGCAAATACCTGCCAACAGAAACCTTTCCCCACTCTTGGCAAATAGAGACGCTTGGCAAAATTGAAGGGAGGGATAAAATGTTCTGGAAATCAAGCAGATTCCTATATGTAGCCTTATTCCATTTTAAAGAGTCAGAAACAGAACATCCCAAAGAGATCATTGTAAAACACCACCGACGTGTAGATGACTACAGAAACCTTTCCACTCTTACTGACAACTGTAGATGCATGGCATGTTGGAATCAAAGGATGAACATTTCCAGGAACTGAGTAGATTCCTAGATGTATCTTTTAGTCCATTTTAAAGAGTGAAGAAGTGCCAAGCCCATTGGGATCAACATAAAACACCGACATGTAGGTGCCTACAGAAACACTTTTACCGCTCAAGGTCAACTGGTTTGAAGGACCTGTCCAACATTCGTCTTGGAAATATCAAGAATGAAGAGTCTACGTAGTATTATTCTGAGATTACTCATATTCTATACATGACAAGCCAATACGTCAAGTGTATAAATCCATGTTATAATGCTGTAAACCCAAAAGGAACCTCCAATATAATAAAACAATGAATTGGTGGTCCTATATAAAATGGATCTGGAATGTTCCCAGGGTTCTGCAAATTCATCTAGGAGGTCTTACAACTAGAATACCTGGATTAATACCCATAACCCCAAGCCCCTGGCACCCACCCGAGAAAGGATGTCTTTGCAGGGAGTAATGCCCCACTAGCAGGATCATAGTGTGTGAAGGGGTTTCTCTCCAGCTGTTTCACACTTTTGCTCCAAGGCCATATGAGGCAACTTGCACCATTAACCATTTTCTTATTGAAATCAGCCAAGGCCTACCGAAATTAATTTCACCACTTATGGTCAACTGGTTTGTAGGAACTCCAACATGCGTCTCGGAGTGTATCAAGACTGAAGAGTCTACGTAGGATTATTCAGAGATTACTCACATTCTACACATGGCAACTGGACTCTTCAAGAGTAGAAACCCAGGTTATGATGATATAAAACCAAATGAGTCTCCAAAAAAGTACAACAATGAATCCGCAGTCCTTCGTAAAGGAATCTGGAATATTCCTAATGTTCTGCAAATTGATCTGGAGCTCTTACACCCAGAATACCTAGAATAACATCCCAGGTATAACCCGTAACCCGACGCCCCCAGCTGATAAAGATAGTCTTTCTGGTAGTGTATTATCCCACCAGAATGATCATAGTTTTGTTATCTAAATCAGTCAAGGCCTACAGAGCCCATATCACCACTCATGGTCAACTGGTTTGAAGGACCTGCCCAACATTCGTCTTGGAGGTATCAAGACTGAGGAGTCTACGTAGTATTATTCTGAGATTACTCGCATTCTATAGAGTATACATCCACGTTATGACGAGTTAAACCTAGAAGGAACCTCCAAGATTATAAACCACCGAATCTGGGGTCTTTCTAAAAGGAATCTGGAATATTCCTAACGTTCAGCAAACCGATCTAGAGCTCTGGCGCCCAGAATACCCAGATTAATACCCCAGGTATGACCCGTAACCCCAAGCCCCCGGCACCCACCTGATAAAGGTAGTCTTCCCGGTGGAATATTGTCCCACCAGCAGGATCATAGGCTTGTTATCGAAATTCACCAAGGCCTACAGAGACCATTTCACCACTCATGGTCAACTGGTTTGAAGGACCTGCCCAACATTCGTCTTGGAGGTATCAAGACTGAGGAGTCTACGAGGTATTATTCTGAGATTACTCGCATTCTATAGAGTATACATCCACGTTATGACGAGTTAAACCTAGAAGGAACCTCCAAGATTATAAACCACCGAATCTGGGGTCTTCCTAAAAGGAATCTGGAATATTCCTAACGTTCAGCAAACCGATCTAGAGCTCTGGCGCCCAGAATACCCAGATTAGTACCCCAGGTATGACCCGTAACCCCAAGCCCCCGGCACCCACCTGATAAAGGTAGTCTTCCCGGTGGAATATTGTCCCACCAGCAGGATCATAGGCTTGTTATCGAAATCGGCGTCTTCTAGGGCAGGCGAATGAAACTCGTGGAATTTATAATAATCTTCCAAGGGGAGAAGTTTGGTCTTGTACAATTTCTTCAGCCCTTCGCTGACCGTCTGGAAGACCTCGGGGTCTTTTTTCCTCCGGTCGTCGGTACCCAGCCAGCTAAACATGTTGAAGGTGGGTTATCGAATACCAAAAGAATAAAAATAATAATAAAAAAAATTCCAGATATAAATCCCTATTCACCAACCAGGAGGATTAAACCCACCCTGATCCAATAAAAAATATATAATAAGATATATATGTCTAATAATAAATTCCTACCAATCTCCCCTGATTCTGACAGTGACAGGCAAATTGTTTATATAAAATAAATGGGATTAATCAGGATTAAATCCTAATTATCTGAATATCCCTGTCTGCCTGCATGCATTTAGCAGGGGGGGAGAGATATCCTCCTTCAGATGGTGAGTCCAGTGTAGCTGCAATAATATTCTGTGCAAAATGATCCCATAAAGCACATCAGCCCCTTCTAGCAGGATTTAAATGCCAGCAACCCAGGAAACTGATGCACACCGGAAGTTCCCATCTCCTGGCAAATCGTCCCGGCTTAGTGGACTGGATGAAGCAGGAGAGGGCGGGGCCATATTGACGGGTGCGGCAGATGCTGGCCCCTCACAGGCTCTCTGTGAGTGCTGCAGTGATGGGGCCGGGCTGCATAAAGTCCATCAACCGTCTCCCGCCGCTCTGGTGTTACTCTGCCACCTGCAGGTCCAAGGCTAGAACTGCAGGGGAGATCTATTTCTAAATTTAGCCCTTGCTATAAATAAAGTGCTTTCATTTTTATCATCTTTATTACTTTTGATAGTAAAACGCCCATTGGCAACAGAGTTTACGACTAATAGGGCTGCAATTAGCTGACGCGTACAATTATTACAGCAATAAAGCGACACAGTGAACATATACAGCGCGCAGGTTACACCACTGGCTTTATATTGAGGTATGAGGTGAAAAATATAAAATATCCTAATGTGTGTGAACCTGGGCTATCTGACACGAGAAGACGCCAGCCTGAGGACGACGCAACCTACAGGGCCATGATGTATATCCACAGAAATGCAATGCATGGGAATATATGGAGGAACCGCTAAAACGACACCCACACACCCAGAATATATGGAGGAACCGCTAAAACGACACCCGCACACCCTGAATATATGGAGGAACCGCTAAAACGACACCCGCACACCCTGAATATATGGAGGAGCCGCTAAAACGACACCTGCACACCCTGAATATATGGAGGAACCGCTAAAAAGACACCCGCACACCCTGAATATATGGAGGAACCCCTAAAACGACACCCGCACACCCAGAATATATGGAGGAACCGCTAAGACGACACCGCACACCCTGAATATATGGAGGAACCGCTAAAACGACACCCGCACACCCTGAATATATGGAGGAACCGCTAAAACGACACCTGCACACCCTGAATATATGGAGGAACCGCTAAAACGACACCCGCACACCCTGAATATATGGAGGAACCGCTAAAACGACACCGCACACCCTGAATATATGGAGGAACCGCTAAAACGACACCCGCACACCTGAATATATGGAGGAACCGCTAAAACGACACCCGCACACCTGAAATATGGAGGAACCGCTAAAACGACACCCGCACACCCTGAATATATGGAGGAACCCCTAAAACGACACCGCACACCCTGAATATATGGAGGAACCCCTAAAACGACACCCGCACACCCTGAATATATGGAGGAACCGCTAAAACGACACCCGCACACCCTGAATATATGGAGGAACCGCTAAAAAGACACCCACACACCCTGAATATATGGAGGAGCCCCTAAAAAGACACCCGCACACCCTGAATATATGGAGGAACCGCTAAAAAGACACCGCACACCCTGAATATATGGAGGAACCGCCAGTGGCGTAGCGTGGGGGGGGGCAGGGGGGGCCGTGGCCCCGGGCGCAGTTTTCTTAGGGGCGCATAATTTCAAAAGAAATTTGCGCCCCTAAAACTTGTGGCCCGGACTGACCCGCCGGGCCCTCGGGCACCGCCCAAGGGCCCGCGGGTTGAGGGGACTCAGATGCCGGGCAGCGGGAGTGCCTGCCGCTGCCCGGTCTTGAACAGTGAGTCCGTCCTGTTGAAGGGGAGGCGGCTGCGTGCAGGCGCAGGTCACGTGGTCCGTCTAATCAGGTGGTACTGAGTCTCTGTACCACCTGACTGGCCGGACCGCGTGACCTGTGCACACACACAGCCGCCTCCCCTTCAACAGGACGGACTCGCACGCTGTTCAGGACCGGGCAGCCGGCAGGCACTCCCGCTGCCCGGCATCTGGGTCCCCTCAACCGCTGCTGCCTGCTGGATCCGGAGCTGGGGCAATATCCAGGTGAGAGCTGTGGCAAATCCATGAGCTGGGACAAATCCATGAGCTGGGGCAAATCCATGAGCTGGGACAAATCCATGAGATGGGGCAAATCCATGTGCTGGGGCAAATCCATGTGCTGGGGCAAATCCATGTGTTGGGGCAAATCCATGAGCTGGGGCAAATCCATGTGCTGGGGCAAATCCATGTGCTGGGTCAAATCCATGAGCTGGGGCAAATCCATGTGCTGGGGCAAATCCATGAGCTGGGTCAAATCCATGAGCTGGGGCAAATCCATGTGCTGGGTCAAATCCATGAGCTGGGGCAAATCCATGTGCTGGGTCAAATCCATGAGCTGGGGCAAATCCATGTGCTGGGGCAAATCCATGTGCTGGGGCAAATCCATGAGCTGGGACAACTCCATGTGCTGGGACAAATCCATGTGCTGGGGCAGATCCATGTGCTGGGACAAATCCATGTGCTGGGGCAAATCCATGTGTGAGCTGGGGCATTTCCATGAGCTGGGGCAAATCCATGAGCTGGGGCATTTCCATGAGCTGGGGCAAATTCATGTGTGAGCTGGGGCAAATCCATGAGCTGGGGCAAATCCATGTGCTGGGGCAGTATCCATGAGCTGGGGCAAATCCATGTGCTGGGGCAAATCCATGTGCTGGGGCAGTATCCATGTGCTTGGGCAAATCCATGTGCTGGGACAAATCCATGAGCTGGGACAAATCCATGAGCTGGGGCAAATCCATGTGCTGGGACAAATCCATGAGCTGGGGCAAATCCATGAGCTGGGACAAATCCATGAGCTGGGACAAATCCATGAGCTGGGGCAGTATCCATAAGCTGGGGCAAATCCATGAACTGGGGCAAATCCATGTGTGAGCTGGGGCAAATCCATGTGTGAGCTGGGGCAATATCGATAACGTGTCCACAGGTTGGGGGCGCACAATTCTTGGCTGGCCCGGGCGCTGACAACCCACGCTACGCCACTGGGAACCGCTAAAAAGACACTGCACACCCTGAATATATGGAGGAGCCCCTAAAAAGACACCCGCACACCCTGAATATATGGAGGAGCTCCTAAAAAAACTCCCGCACACCCTGAATATATGGAGGAGCTCCTAAAAAGACACCCACACACCACCCTGAATATATGGAGGAGCCCCTAAAAAGACACACACACCCTGAATGTATGGAGGAGCCCCTAAAAAGACACCCGCACACCCTGAATATATGGAGGAGCCCCTAAAAAGACACTGCACACCCTGAATATATGGAGGAACCGCTAAAACGACACCCGCACACCCTGAATATATGGAAGAACCCCTAAAAAGACACCCGCACACCCTGAATATATGGAGGAGCCCCTAAAAAGACACCCACACACCCTGAATATATGGAGGAGCCCCTAAAAAGACACCCGCACACCACTGAATATATGGAGGAGCCCCTAAAAAGACACCACACACCCTGAATGTATGGAGGAACCCCTAAAAAGACACCGTACACCCTGAATATATGGAGGAGCCCCTAAAAGACACCCACACACCCTGAATGTATGGAGGAACCCCTAAAAAAACACCCACACACCCTGAATATATGGAGGTGCCCCTAAAAGACACCCACTCACCCTGAGTGTATGGAGGAACCCCTAAAAAGACACCCGCACACCCTGAATATATGGAGCAACCCCTAAAAAGACACCCGCACACCCTGAATATATGGAGGAGCCCCTAAAAAGACACCTACACACCCTGAATGTATGGAGGAACCCCTAAAAAGACACTGTACACCCTGAATATATGGAGGAGCCCCTAAAAGACACCCACACACCCTGAATGTATGGAGGAACCCCTAAAAAAACACCCACACACCCTGAATATATGGAGGAGCCCCTAAAAGACACCCACTCACCCTGAATATATGGAGGAGCCTCTAAAAAGACACCCACACACCCTGAATATATGGAGGAACCCCTAAAAAGAAGCCCACACACCCTGAATATATGGAGGAGCTCCTTTTAAAAACACCCGCACACCCTGAATATATGGAGGAGCTCCTAAAAAAACTCCCGCACACCCTGAATATATGGAGGAGCTCCTAAAAAGACACCCACACACCCTGAATGTATGGAGGAACCCCTAAAAAAACACCCACACACCCTGAATATATGGAGGAGCCTCTGAAAAGACACCCGCACACCCTGAATATATGGAGGAGCCTCTGAAAAGACACCCGCACACTCTGAATATATGGAGGAACCCCTAAAACGACACCCGCACACCCTGAATATATGGAGGAACCGCTAAAACGATACCCGCACACCCTGAATATATGGAGGAACCGCTAAAACGACACCCGCACACCCTGAATATATGGAGGAACCGCTAAAAAGACACCCACACACCCTGAATATATGGAGGAGCCCCTAAAAAGACACCCGCACACCCTGAATATATGGAGGAACCGCTAAAAAGACACCGCACACCTTGAATATATGGAGGAACCGCCAGTGGCGTAGCGTGGGGGGGGGGGCAGGGGGGGCCGTGGCCCCGGGCGCAGTTTTCTTAGGGGCGCATAATTTCAAAAGAAATTTGCGCCCCTAAAACTTGTGGCCCGGACTGACCCGCCGGGCCCTCGGGCACCGCCCAAGGGCCCGCGGGTTGAGGGGACTCAGATGCCGGGCAGCGGGAGTGCCTGCCGGCTGCCCGGTCTTGAACAGTGAGTCCGTCCTGTTGAAGGGGAGGCGGCTGCGTGCAGGCGCAGGTCACGTGGTCCGTCTAATCAGGTGGTACTGAGTCTCTGTACCACCTGACTGGCCGGACCGCGTGACCTGTGCACACACACAGCCGCCTCCCCTTCAACAGGACGGACTCGCACGCTGTTCAGGACCGGGCAGCCGGCAGGCACTCCCGCTGCCCGGCATCTGGGTCCCCTCAACCGCTGCTGCCTGCTGGATCCGGAGCTGGGGCAATATCCAGGTGAGAGCTGTGGCAAATCCATGAGCTGGGACAAATCCATGAGCTGGGGCAAATCCATGAGCTGGGACAAATCCATGAGATGGGGCAAATCCATGTGCTGGGGCAAATCCATGTGCTGGGGCAAATCCATGTGCTGGGGCAAATCCATGTGTTGGGGCAAATCCATGAGCTGGGGCAAATCCATGTGCTGGGGCAAATCCATGTGCTGGGTCAAATCCATGAGCTGGGGCAAATCCATGTGCTGGGGCAAATCCATGAGCTGGGTCAAATCCATGAGCTGGGGCAAATCCATGTGCTGGGTCAAATCCATGAGCTGGGGCAAATCCATGTGCTGGGTCAAATCCATGAGCTGGGGCAAATCCATGTGCTGGGGCAAATCCATGTGCTGGGGCAAATCCATGAGCTGGGACAACTCCATGTGCTGGGACAAATCCATGTGCTGGGGCAAATCCATGTGCTGGGACAAATCCATGTGCTGGGGCAAATCCATGTGTGAGCTGGGGCATTTCCATGAGCTGGGGCAAATCCATGAGCTGGGGCATTTCCATGAGCTGGGGCAAATTCATGTGTGAGCTGGGGCAAATCCATGAGCTGGGGCAAATCCATGTGCTGGGGCAGTATCCATGAGCTGGGGCAAATCCATGTGCTGGGGCAAATCCATGTGCTGGGGCAGTATCCATGTGCTTGGGCAAATCCATGTGCTGGGACAAATCCATGAGCTGGACAAATCCATGAGCTGGGGCAAATCCATGTGCTGGGACAAATCCATGAGCTGGGGCAAATCCATGAGCTGGGACAAATCCATGAGCTGGGACAAATCCATGAGTTGGGGCAGTATCCATAAGCTGGGGCAAATCCATGAACTGGGGCAAATCCATGTGTGAGCTGGGGCAAATCCATGTGTGAGCTGGGGCAATATCGATAACGTGTCCACAGGTTGGGGGCGCACAATTCTTGGCTGGCCCGGGCGCTGACAACCCACGCTACGCCACTGGGAACCGCTAAAAAGACACTGCACACCCTGAATATATGGAGGAGCCCCTAAAAAGACACCCGCACACCCTGAATATATGGAGGAGCTCCTAAAAAAACTCCCGCACACCCTGAATATATGGAGGAGCTCCTAAAAAGACACCCACACACCCTGAATATATGGAGGAGCCCCTAAAAAGACACTGCACACCCTGAATATATGGAGGAACCGCTAAAACGACACCCGCACACCCTGAATATATGGAAGAACCCCTAAAAAGACACCCGCACACCCTGAATATATGGAGGAGCCCCTAAAAAGACACCCACACACCCTGAATATATGGAGGAGCCCCTAAAAAGACACCCGCACACCCTGAATATATGGAGGAGCCCCTAAAAAGACACCCACACACCCTGAATGTATGGAGGAACCCCTAAAAAGACACCGTACACCCTGAATATATGGAGGAGCCCCTAAAAGACACCCACACACCCTGAATGTATGGAGGAACCCCTAAAAAAACACCCACACACCCTGAATATATGGAGGAGCCCCTAAAAGACACCCACTCACCCTGAGTGTATGGAGGAACCCCTAAAAGAACACCCGCACACCCTGAATATATGGAGGAGCCCCTAAAAAGACACCTACACACCCTGAATGTATGGAGGAACCCCTAAAAAGAAACTGTACACCCTGAATATAATGGAGGAGCCCCTAAAAGACACCCACACACCCTGAATGTATGGAGGAACCCCTAAAAAAACACCCACACACCCTGAATATATGGAGGAGCCCCTAAAAGACACCCACTCACCCTGAATATATGGAGGAGCCTCTAAAAAGACACCCACACACCCTGAATATATGGAGGAACCCCTAAAAAGAAGCCCACACACCCTGAATATATGGAGGAGCTCCTTTAAAACACACCGCACACCACCCTGAATATATGGAGGAGCTCCTAAAAAAACTCCCGCACACCCTGAATATATGGAGGAGCTCCTAAAAAGACACCCACACACCCTGAATGTATGGAGGAACCCCTAAAAAAAACCCCACACACCCTGAATATATGGAGGAGCCTCTGAAAAGACACCCGCACACCCTGAATATATGGAGGAGCCTCTGAAAAGACACCCGCACACCCTGAATATATGGAGGAGCCCCTAAAAGACACCCACACACCCTGAATGTATGGAGGAACCCCTAAAAAAACACCCACACACCCTGAATATATGGAGGAGCCCCTAAAAGACACCCACACACCCTGAATATATGGAGGAGCCTCTAAAAAGACACCCACACACCCTGAATATATGGAGGAACCCCTAAAAAGAAGCCCACACACCCTGAATATATGGAGGAGCTCCTTTTAAAAACACCCGCACACCCTGAATATATGGAGGAGCTCCTAAAAAGACACCCACACACCCTGAATGTATGGAGGAACCCCTAAAAAAACACCCACACACCCTGAATATATGGAGGAGCCCCTAAAAGACACCCACACACCCTGAATATATGGAGGAGCCCCTAAAAGACACCCGCACACCCTGAATATATGGAGGAACCCCTAAAAAGACACCCACACACCCTGAATATATGGAGGAGCCTCTGAAAAGACACCCGCACACCCTGAATATATGGAGGAGCCTCTGAAAAGACACCCGCACACCCTGAATATATGGAGGAGCCCCTAAAAATACACCCACACACCCTGAACATATGGAGGAGCCCCTAAAAAGACACCCACACACCCTGAATATATGGGGGAGCTTGTGAAAAGACACCCGCACACCCTGAATATATGGAGGAGCCCCTAAAAAGACACCCGCACACCCTGAATATATGGAGGAGCCCCTAAAAAGACACCCGCACACGTTGAATATATGGAGGAGCCCCTAAAAATACACCCACACACCTGAATATATGGAGGAACCCCTAAAAATACACCCACACACCCTGAATATATGGAGGAGCCCCTAAAAAGACACCCACACACCCTGAATATATGGGGGAGCTTGTAAAAAAACACCCACACACCCTGAATATATGGAGGAACCCCTAAAAAGACACCCGCACACCCCGAATATATGGAGGAGCCCCTAAAACGACACCCGCACACCTTGAATATATGGAGGAGCCCCTAAAAAGACACCCACACACCCTGAATATATGGAGGAACCCCTAAAAAGACACCCACACACCCTGAATATATGGAGGAGACCCTAAAAAGACACCCACACACCCTGAATATATGGGGGAGCTTGTAAAAAAACACCCACACACCCTGAATATATGGAGGAACCCCTAAAAAGACACCCGCACACCCCGAATATATGGAGGAGCCCCTAAAACGACACCCGCACACTTTGAATATATGGAGGAGCCCCTAAAAAGACACCCGCACACCCTGAATATATGGAGGAGACCCTAAAAAGACACCCGCACACCCTGAATATATGGAGGATTGTTTAATGTCTCTTTGTTTATACATGAAGAATTAAAAAGCAGGGCTTCAAGCTGGAGGTAGTGCAGGAGAAAATTTATTCAGGGGAAAGTAACCCCACTAAACGTATGATTTAAGCCATTGGGCCGAAACGTCACGTTTAGTGGGGTTACTTTCCCCCTGAATAAATTTTCTCCTGCACTACCTCCAGCTTGAAGCCCTGCTTTTTCTTTCATCGTGTTGAATTAGGGACATCGACGTCCCTCTTAAAGCGGAGCTTGCGGAGGAATGTGTGGCACCGCGCTCCCACCCTGGTAGGTTGCGACGCTTTGTTTATACATGTCTGTTTATATATGACTTTCTGTCTGTCTATATATCTATTTATTTATTTGCAAAGTATTTTACCAGGAAGGATACATTGAGATTTCTCTCGTTTTCAAGTATGTCCTGGGTTCAAGAACATTGAAATCTTACAGTCGTAACAGAAATACAAAGTAATAAATGCAAGCTGTGTGGAGTAGAGGTAACATCACTGCTCTGCGTTGAGAGAGCCTGTGGAGACATGGGTTCGATCCTGACGAGCACCTATCCAGTAAGTGTCCTTGGGCAAGACACCCAACGGTACATACTCGCCTTCCAGGACATACTTGAAAACGAGAGAAATCTCAATGTATCCTTCCTGGTTTGGGATGAGCTGTTCGGGTTCGGACGGTTCGGGGTTCGACCCGAACTTAGCCTGTTCGAGCAGATCGCGAACCCCTAACATTTCCGGGTGTTCGCCGCATGTTCGACCACAATGGACCACAATGCATTTTCCCACTGCCTGAAGCTCCTAATTGGCTACAGCTTTACACCTGACCACAGGTCTGGTGCAAGACTGGTTGAACACTATGCCAATCACCGCTCAGAGTCCTGATTGGGCAAATGTTGCCCAATCATGGGCTCACAGAGCTAAGTCCCGCAGCACACTATATAACGTTTCAACGCAGCGCTTCTGCACGCATTTCAGAGGAGATTTCAAAGAAGATAGTTGTGTGTGTTGTTACTGACGGTCTGCCACGCTACTGGGGGGGGGGGGTCTGGGGGTCTCATTTTGACCAAATATCAGGGAATTTAGGTGATGTGTGTCTTGTCACTGTGCCAGCAAGTCTTTTTGGGGCTCACTAATTTCTTTAGAACACTTGGGAATTAAGGTGATCTGTGTCTCGTCATACAAAAAGTACCACGCTGTATTTTGGGGCTCACTAATTTCTTTAAAACACTTTGAATTAAGGTGATCTTATGTGTCTCGTCAAACAGCCAGCAATTTTTTTTGGGGCTCACTAATTTCTTTAAAACACTTGCGAATTAAGGTGATCTGTGTCTCGTCATACAAAAAGTACCACGCTGTATTTTGGGGCTCACTAATTTCTTTAAAGCACTTGGGAATTAAGGTGATCTGTGTCTCGTCATACAAAAAGTACCACGCTGTATTTGGGGCTCACTAATTTCTTTAAAACACTTGGGAATTAAGGTGATCTTCTGTGTCTCGTCACACAGCCAGCAATTTTTTTTGGGGCTCACTAATTTCTTTAAAACATTTGTGAATTGAGGTGATCTGTCTCTTGTCACTGGCTGCCAGCTATCAGTGTGTCTCACTGAGTTATACCAGAGTTATTTAAATCTTTATATCAGAGTTGAATCAGAGTTCTGTATATATTAATCTATATATCACTCACCATGTCTGAAAGAACAAAAAGGACTGGCAGACGCTCCCAGACACAGATAAGAGGGCAAGCAGCCCCTGTGTCGGGAGGCTGTGCCTCTGGTCGTGGTGGACGTGGTGCATCCTCTGCAGGGGCACGCTTGTCCTTTCTAACTGGTGCTGGCCGTCTTAAGCAGCAGCAGCAACATACAGAGGACTTGGTGGATTGGCTAACCAGGCCATCCTCATCCTCCGAGTCCTCTGCCAGCCAGGCTTCTAGTGCTTTACAGTCCACCTCAGCTGCCAAAGCATCTAATGCAGCCTCCATGTCCACAGCTACTCCTGCCGTAGCCTCGCTATCACACACGGAGGAGTCAGCTGAATTGTTTGACTAAAATGAGAGTGACACATGCTGCTTGAGGATGCGCAGCAAGTACAGTGCTCTGATTTAATCTCTGAGGTTGAGCAAGGGAGTATAATCAACCTAGAGGAAGGGGGTGCCATTGATGACACCTAAATAACTGGCACTCATGTTGCCCCAGCAGCTGCAGCATACTGCCAAGTTGGCTCCAGTGACGAGGAGATAGGGGGTGAAGATGACATTGATGATGATGAGGTCACTGACTCCACCTGGGTGCCAGAGCGAACAGAGAAATCAAGTGAGGAGGAGGGGGAGGAGGAGGCACAGCAAACAAGAGGCACAACATCTTCTATGACCAACCGTAACACTAGCCAGTCCAAGGCATCAGATGTCAGAGCTGCTCCGGTGCAGAGCGCTGTTGTCTCAAAGCACACATGCAGGAACTCTGTTGTCTGGGAGTTCTTTAAGAAATGTGCAGCTGAGCGCACCATTGCAATTTGTAATCTATGTCAGATGAGGCTGAAGTGTGGGAAAGACACCGGACACTTGGGTACCACGTGCTTGAGGCGACATATGAGCACCTGCCACACATCCCGCTATCGCAATACTTTGCATAGGTCCTCCTCCTCCTCATCTGTCTCTACCCCCACTGTATGTCCTGCCATGTCATTGCCTGCTACAACCTCCACTGACAGGGATGATGCTACAGTAATGGATGTACCAGCTCCTTCCTCACAATGTGACATCCTCCCATCAGCTGAAGATTTACGCAGTCAGATTACGTTGCTGCAGCTGCTGCAGCTGCTGCAGCATAAGAAAAAATATAGTCCCAACCATCCCCAAGCACAGCGTCTAAATGCCAGCTTAGCAAAGCAAAATAACTCGCATTGCAGCTGCTGCCTTTCCAGCTGGTGGACTCTGCTCCCTTCCGTGAATTTGCTGAATGTGCTGTACCACAGTGGCAGGTTCCAAAATGCCATTACTTTTCACGCAAGGCCATTTCAGCACTATACCAGCACGTGGAAGACAATGTTATCCAGTCATTGGGAAAGACAGTCAGCAACAAGGTGCATGTGACTTTATACACGTGGTCCAGCAAGCATGGACAGGGCCGTTACATTTCCTTCATGGCACACTGGGTAACTCTGATTGCAGCTGGGAGGGATCCAAGGCGGGGCTCTGTGCTGGAGCTTGTTCATCCACCACGCCTCCAGAAAGCTGCTTGTATGAGGTCTGTCTGCTCCACCACCTCTTCCTCCTCCTCCTTCTCTGTCTCTGGCGAAGTGGTAGTTAAACCAACGCATGGCAGGGGCTACGCAATGGCTCAAGCAAAAAGATGCCATACTGTGCTTGAGCTGGTTTGTTTAGGGGACAAGAGCCACACCGGGCCAGAAATTCTGTCAGCTCTGCAGGGGCAGGTGCAGAGATGGTTAATACCATGCCAGCTTCAGCTGGGAATGATCGTCTGCGATAATGGCAGCAACCTTCTCTCCGCCCTACGCAAGGGTAAATTGACGCATGTACCATGCCTAGCACACGTCCTAAATCTAGTGGTACAGCGTTTCCTAACCAAGTACCCAGGGCTGCCAGAGCTTCTCAGCCAGGCCAGAAAAGTCTGCAGCCACTTCAGACGGTCATTCCCAGCAAGCGTTCGCCTGGCAGAAATTCAAAGAGATTTCCACCTTCACACAAACCGTCTGATCTGTGACATGCCCACCAGGTGGAACTCGACATTAGCAATGCTGCAGCGTCTGCACAAGCAGCAGAGGGCCATCAACGAGTACCTGTGTGAGTATGGCACAAGGACAGGTTCAGGTCAACTTGGTTTTTTCCCCCCCGCAGTGGCTGATGATCAAGGATGCATGCACTGTACTGTCACCATTTGAGGAGGCAACGAGGATGGTGAGCAGGGACAGTGCATGCATCAGTGACACAATTCGTTTAGTGTTCCTGCTGGAGCACACTCTGCGGGGAATTATAGATGTGGCTCTAGAGGCAGAGCAGCGGGAGGAAGAGGAGGCCTTCCCTAGCTCTCAAGGCCCCAGTCTTTCCGCAGACAGCATTCCAGCGGGTCTTACTCAGATCAGACAGGAGGAGGATGAGGAGGAGGAGGAGGAATATTTAAGTAGTGGGGGCATTGAAGGTGGGGATTCCTCAAGGGAGGGTTTCGTGTGCCCAGAAACACAAGGGCTAGTGCGTGGCTGGGAGGAGGAAGTGCACAATACGGTCATCCTCATTGACCAGGAAGACTCGGAAGCTAATGCCACCTCCAACCTACGCTGCATGGGCTCCCTTATGATGCAAAGTCTGCTAAAGGACCCCAGGATTCGTGCTATCAAGGAGAGGGATCATTACTGGTTGGCAACTCTTCTTGATCCACGATACAAGGGTAAAGTTGCAGAGCTCATCCTGCCCGCACAGAGGGAGCACAGGATGAAAAAATTTGAGGACGCTCTAAGCAACACTTGTGTAACACCTTTCCAGGCACTGGTAGGCTACCAAGTGATGACACACGTGCTTCTGAGGCTGCGGATGATCAGAGGAATAGTGGTGAAGGCCAGGGCCGCTTGACTGATGCATTTTTTAATTTTTTTAGTCCACGACGCCCAGGGACGTCAAATGTAGGCACCCATTGCCAGCGTCTTCACCATATGGTGCAGGACTACCTAGGGGCAAGGGCAGACCTGGATACCTTTCCAGCAGATGATCCACTGAATTACTGGGTGTTGAGATTGGATCACTGGCCAGAACTTAGCCAATATGCTATGCAGCTTCTAGGCTGCCCTACATCCAGCGTGCTTTCTGAAAGGACGTTCAGTGCCGCTGGAGGTTTTGTCACAGACAAAAGAGTGCGTCTGTCCACCGACTGTGTAGACCGGCTGACATTTATAAAAATGAATCAGTCCTGGATCAGCAGTTATCAATCCCCTGATGCTGACGTAACGGAATAGATTGGGGATGTCTTCTGCATGCACTGAACTCTTCCACAATACCACAAAAGGGTTACGGTGTGAATGCACTTGCTGCCATGAAAGGCACAATATTTGGCTGCATTGACCCCTGTGCCAGATTTATATCATTTAAATTTTTTGAACAGCAGGGTCCACCCCTGCACTTTTCCACAATACTACAGTGGGGTTACTGTATGATGATACTTGCTGGCCTGGCAGTCTGGCACCAAAGGCATAATATCTGGGTGCACTGACGCCTTGACCAGAATCATATCTTTTTAATATAGGTCCACATGGTCCACCCCTGCATTCTTCCACAATACTACAGATTGGATACTGTATGAAAGTACTTGCAGGCCTGGCACCAAAAGCACAATAATTGGGTGCACTGCCACTGATGCCTGTATCAGATTCATATCCTCAGAGGGGTTACGGTGTGACAGCTATTGTTGTTACTATTGTTACTATTGTTACTTTCATCCAAAGCCTGCATAAGTTTCACAATAATTTAGCCAAAAAATCACTAAACTTTTTCTACGTGTCCGAAAATGTCTCCTCTTTTTATACAGACTGCCACCCCAAGCAGTTGTTTATGGATAGATTAAAGGAAAAGCATTTACCCTCATTTGAAATGTCATTTTTTTGTTTTCAAGTGTTTCTATACATCCTAGAAATCCGCCACTTCACGGGCAGGTTATAGGACCTCCTAGGCACGATATTTGAATGAATTTTTCGTTTTTATTTTTAACCCTTATTTCATGGAAAACTCTCTGTTCCTTTAAAAACGTTTTTTTTAAAACTTTTTGTCCTTGTTTCCTGTCCCCCAGGGCACTACCCGGACCCCCATACACCTTTTATGGCAAATATGTAGCATATATGCCCTCTTGGAGGGCACTCTAAAAATCAAATTTTCAGCCCCATTGACTAGTATTGAGTTCGGGTTCGGATTCGGATTTGAACATTTGGAATGTTCGGGTTCGGGTACGAACCCAAACTCGGACGTGTTCGGCTCATCCCTACTTGCTAACACGTTATCTTAACTATTGATGGTGTATTGAGTGCCTCTCTGTCTGAACATAGGGGCGGGTGACAGACCTTTAAGGTTCCTGTAGGACAGTCCTTCAGGGTTTGTATAAGTGTCAGATAATTAAACCAAAGCTGATCATCCAATGCCTCTCAATGCTTGTTACAGATTCAATGATCTGATTTATTTATTTATTTATTATTTATTGTTTTTAATAACACGCAAAATTATTCGTCCAATACTGTAGGGGTTATTCGTAAATTCAGGTGTGCTTTTCATTATGGTGATTCAATTTTGCCAAAACTACGGTGAATTCATTACAGTGACCCACTGTAGATGGAGTCACCGAAGCCCCACAAAAAAGTTGGTGAACGCCACCGAAGACAAGAGTGGCGAACTGGTCTTGGCGAAATCCTCCGAACTGAGAAAAAAAAAACAGAACTCTGCTAGTCTCCAAATAGGTGGTTTTAAACTAATAAAAATGTATTAAAATGTGTCTAAATAATAAAAATAAGAAAAAGGTCATGTTACAGAATAAAAAAAAAAAAACGCCTTTGAAAAAAAATGGGAAACAAAAATTTGGTCAAAAATACAAAAAAGAGACTTCCGGGAGGTGGACCGAATGAATGGCCACTTTTAGCTCGAGCTCTGCCTAGCACCCTTCCTACCCTGCTGGGTTCGGGATTTCAAAGGTCAACACGGGCATATTATCGGGGCAGAAGCTCTCCCTATTGACAGCTGCTCACTCCAACTTGTTTTCGGCTGGTCCCGGAGACGCAGCACTCCCTTCCCCGGAGTCACCAGGCCGATTCCCGGCCGCCATTTTAGGCCTTCTTGGTGGCCTACAGGAACCTCGGCCCTCACCTGTCTCCTGCTGCTCCGCTGGACGGGTCCGGATGCGCTGTACCGAAAGCTACCGGCGTCGGAGGTGAGAGTCCCTACTATCGACCACCCAGGTGGTGTCCGAAGCGGACATTGACGGTCGCCATTTTGTGATAGCTGCGTGGCGGCGCTCCGTTTTGCCCGCGAGTGACCCCAGACAGTAACGGCCGTAGCGGTGTGTGGACGCCCCGGCCTCCTCCCAACTACCCGGAGACACCTCACGGCGCCACCGAATTCCTAGCGCTGGTCCCGTAGCTGAGTCAACCCTCTCACTGATACCATCCCACGAGGGTTAGCAACGGCAGTCTCCTTCACTGCTACCGCGGGAACAACGCCCCAACACGCACTCTGGATATCTTCAGTTGCAGAGGGGCCACAACCTCTGGACTAATTTTTGTGCCCCAGGACTTGCCTGGGGCGAACCCCCCCCCCGATTTACTCGATCTGAGCACGCACCAACTGCTACTGGTCCTCAGCTTTTGAACTGTTTTCCTTTTTTTTAGGACCCAGAAATTGCCTGAGGCGACCCCCCACTTTTTCTGCACACTGATCCCTACAAATTAACACCTGCGCACCAGACTTTTGGGACACAGGGAAAGATAGAAAAAAAAAACAGAAAAGAAAACAACGGGAAAAATAAAAAAAGAGAAAAACTATACAAAAACAAACAAGAAAAAAGAGAGGAAATACAGGAAAAAAATAATAAAAAAAAAATACAATACTACAATAAAATTTTTCAGTCCCCTTTAATTAGGGGGCGCCCCTTTTTCATATTGTTTCACACTTAATTGTGGTCTCAAGACCCTTGGTCTACTTCGTTTTCCTCACCTAAAACTTTACTACTCCTCCTCTGGTTAGGGGACGTCCGTGCCCCGATTTTTCCTTCCCTACTTTGGCACAGCTGAAGACTTATCCTACCATTGCTCCAACTTTCACAAACACAACCGATCAGCCTTAGATTCTTAGATCACAAAGATCAGCCTTAGATTCTTTACCTCTTATCCATGATGGAGAAATTTGTTTCTTCCAGCAAAACAAACAAAAAAACCACAGATAAACTATCGTCGAAAGCGACCTCAAAGCTATCTCAACGGTTGACTCTACCATCCTCTCCGACCACTACTCTCTTTGACCCCCAACTGGATCTATCGCAGATGGCTCAGTCAGCCTCTCCTCCCTATGGCGACAATCGACAAGACTCCCGAGTCTGTATGGAGGACATCTCGGCGGTGTTGTCCCCTTTGCTTGATGAAAAGCTCGGACGACTCTCCTCGACCATTGAATCCGTTTTGTCGCAGTTGACATCGCAAGCACAGCGGCTTACAGAAGTCGAGGAACGGGTCTCGACCCTTGAGGACGACGTTAATCCACTGAAGGCACAGATGGAAGCACAACAGTCGGTCATTCAAACGCTGACAGAAAAGTTGGACGACTTGGAGAATCGAAGCCGTCGCAATAATCTATGAGTGGTTGGCCTCCCAGAGACGGTAAAAGGTCGAGCCCTGCAAGAATGGGCTTCCAACTGGCTACCTACCCGATTGGGCTTCGATGCCCCCGACCTACCCTTGGCTGTGGAGCGAGTGCACAGAGTGGGCCCCGATCTGAATCCGCAATCAGGACGACCTCGCGTTGTCATCATGAGACTTCTCAACTTTGTCGACAAGTCTAAGCTTCTACAGGCCTTTCACAAGGCCAGCGCTTTGGATTACAATGGAACCCCTCTGAGACTGTTTCAAGACTTTTCGGCTTCTGTGTCTCTGAAACGAAGGGCATTCTCGCCCCTGTGCTCGGAATTGGTGGCAAAGGACATTCGTTTTTCGCTGCTATATCCGGCTCGCCTACGAGTGACTTTTAATGGAACGACCCATTATTTCGATTCCCCGGCTGAGGCAAGCATGGCGCTCCTTCCAGGTCAACCCCACGGAAGGTCTGATTCGCCCCTTCCTCCACGTACGCCATCTACGAGAATGCGCACAGGAAGGCCTTGACATGGTCTTAGCTGGACATTCATCCTACCTACTTTTCTTCGCACTATGGCTCGATTCTGGTTTGTTATGTTACAATTAATGTTCTCTGTTAATTTAAGGTCAAGTCTTTTAAGGCTAGATGACTGGTGGTTCTTAGCCTTTGTCCTTGGGTCCTGTTGATCCTTTTGTATAGGTTTCTGTTACAGTTTGGGTTTAAACCTAGACCCTCTTTACGAGTTCTGGTTCCATTTAAAAGAAATAGTAAAAATGTGTTGACGCTCAGAAATAAGGTTTTAAGTCTGCCACAAACTCCCCTCGCTGGGCTCCGGGGCTGTAGCTGGGACGACCCTGGTCCCCCCTTTAGAAATGGCTATGCCATATCCTTCATGATGGGAACTTTATGGTGCCCCGTCATCCCGAGATCCTCTCATGACATCTCTTGAGCCACCTACCCTTAAATCCTCCCTCAGACTTCTCTCTTGGAACGTGGAGGGTTTGAACTCTCCCATTAAAAGAAAAAAGATACTTGCGCACTTAGTCACGTTGAAACCCGATGTGGTCGTCTTGCAGGAGACCCACTGGTCTTCCCCTGACAACCATCTCCGAGCCCCCTGGATTGGGTACCAAACGTCTGCCCCTTATATAAACAAAAAAAGGGGTACCGCTATCCTCTTAAATAAATCCCTTCCGTTTACAGTCCTCGATGAAGCTAATGACATTCATGGTCGCTTTTCCATAGTATTGATGTCGGTCCTAGGAGAGACCTATTTGTTAGTGAACATCTACGCCCCTCACCCTCCTCACTTACAATTTTTTTCCGATCTATACGCAACTCTCCTTCAATATACTTTTACACATTGCATAATAGGCGGAGATTTTAATGCGGTCTTGGACTCTGTCTTGGACCGCTCTCATGTGGGCTCCCGTCCAGCGCCCTCACGGGCCTCTGCTGGCCCCACCTTCTTAAAAGATCACTTAACTTTATTCGACGCCTGGCGTTATGTCAATCCTGAAGGAAGGGACTACTCATTTTACTCACACCCCCATGATTCCTTTTCCCGTATCGACATGTTCCTACTATCCTCGACCTTCTATCACTCCATAGTTGATGCAGCAATAGGAATGATACATATTTCTGACCATGCACCTGTCACGGTAGATTTCCAGTTAAAAACTCCCCTCCCACGCTCCCGAAATTGGCGCTTACCCGCTACTCTCCTTCACTCTAACGATTTCAAAGCACACATAGAACTTAGCTGGAACAACTACCTGGACGATAACTTGGAACACTTGGATGATGTTAATTTGTTTTGGGAGGCAGCTAAACCGGTCATGAGGGGTTGCATAATTGAATATATGTCCCGTAAGCGTAAAGAGGTTAACAAAAGACTACTCTAGAGGCTCACTCCTCCCTAGTTAATTCTTATAGAACTCATGTCGCACATTCTACCCCTACCACATCGGAACAGTATAAGGCGGACAAACGAAACTATGCTAGGTTGACCGAGGAGAAGGCCCAATATTCCTGGCTACACCAGAAGAACCGTTTCTTCCGTTGGGGTAACAAACCGGGGAAACTCCTGGCTAATTTACTGAAATTGCAGCACCCTCCGACCCCGGCTATAACTAGGATTAAGACCCCCTCTGGTGAAGTGTTAACCGACCCATTGGATATTAATAGGTTTTTCCGTGACTACTTTGAGACATTCTACAAGGCTGAACTTGATGAGTGGAAAGTCCAGGCCAAATTTTTTATAGCGGCGGGGATGCCGGAACTAGATCCCGAGGCAAGAGAAAAACTAAATGCCCCAATTAGCTCAAACGACATCTCGGCAGCCATTTCTCGCCTTCGCTCCCACAAAACCCCCAGCCCAGATGGCTTCTCGGCAGAATATTATAAAATGCTAGAGGGCCACCTTGTCCCACACCTCACGACCCTGTTCAACAATATACTACAGGGAAAGGCCCCGCCGCCCTCCTTTAATGCGCCCCGGATGATAATGATTCCCAAACCAGACAAAGACCCTTTACTGATAACGTCCTATCGTCCAATTTCCCTTTTAAATACCGACTTGAAATTATTATCGGCCATAATGGCTCGGCGTCTGCAGACCCCGCTAACGCAGTTTATCTCTCCCGCTCAAACAGGGTTTTTGATGGGCCGTCACTCTATGCAAAATGTCAGAAAAGCCCTGGCTGCAATCTGGTCATCAAATAGCCTCACTCCATCTTCGGATTTACTCCTTAGCTGCGATGCCGATAAGGCCTTTGACCGCATATCGTGGTCCTATCTACGACGATTCTTAAAATATCATTCCTTTGGAGTCCCAATACTTAATTTATTTAATGCCCTATATGATACTCCTTCCGCTACCATCACGACTAATGGCCTTAATTCCACCCCTTTCATGCTGGAACGGGGCACATGTCAGGGCTGCCCACTCTCCCCACTATTATTTAATTTAGCATTAGAACCACTCCTAAGAATTTTCCAAACATGCCCAGATTTTAGTGGAATACAAATAGGCTCGCTGGAGGTTCGAATAGTCGCTTTTGCAGATGATTTGCTCCTTTTTCTGTCCTGCCCTGATACGGCGCTCCCATCCCTTTTGACATATTTAGAAGAATTTCACTTAGCATCGGGATTTAAGACTAACTATGATAAAACATTAGCGATACCGTTGGGTACGGATTACGAGGGTTTGCTTGGGCAGCGCAATCCCTTTCGTTGGTGCCGAACGGGGACTTTTAAATATTTAGGTGTGCTTATACCGACAAATATCGCAAGATTATATGAGGTTAATATCCCCCCCTCCTGTCCCAACTTAAACACCTGTTAACCTCCTGGGCAAAACTACCGCTGTCTTACTTGGGGAGGTGCAGTCTTATAAAAATGGTCGCATTCCCTCGTCTTCTATACCCGATACAAATGCTCCCAGTACTTCTCAAACGCAAAGACATAGCACACATCCATGCTCTGTTTACCAGATTCATCTGGAATGGGGGAAGACCACGCATAGCACTACGTAAACTTCAGCTTCCCTATAATATGGGGGGATTGAATTTACCGGACATGTATTCTTATAATGTCACAGCCCTGTACCGAGTCGTGGCGGACTGGATAGCGGACACATCCAGGTACACGGATTGCACCTTGGATCGAGCCATGTCCTTCCCACTATCCCCACTGGCTTTCCTTCATTCCCCCCTGCCAAAGGTCCCCCTGACCCAAAGATCTAATCCCCTGCTTTTCACAGGACGAGAGGCGTGGTATCGAGCTAGAAAACAGCGGGGCTTATCCTGGACATCCTCGGTTTTCCAACCATTGTTACGCAACCCTGCTTTCCAATCTGGCTCTGCGGCCTCTGCATTTCGGGTCTTGGCAACTAAAGGCTTAACTCAAATAGGTCACCTGTAGGCTTGTGCACCGATTTTTTTTTCGGTTCCATTCGGTTCGATTTTTCGGATTTTTAAACTTTTCGATTCGGCTCATTTCGACCGATTTCTGTTTCGATTCGGTTCGGCTCGATTAGTTTTTCGTGTACATTTTTTTTTCGGAATATCGACCATTTTTCGTATTTTCGTGTCACTTTGCTCGGTTTTTGTATCGACTTTTCGGAATTTCGGAAATTTTCGTTTTTTCGGAACGTCTGTTCTCTTCGTTTCAAAGCAATAAATTTCGATTTGACACATTTCAAGTCCATTCGAAAATTCCGAAAATATTTCGTTTCGGCTCGGAAAACTTTTCGGATCTGCTATTTTCGGATCTAAAAATTTCGGAAATTCGGCCGCATCCGAAAACACAAATGGGGAAATTTCGTGAAAATTCCAAAATTCCAAAACCCGAAACGCACATCCCTAGTCACCTGTTATCAGGACCAACTCATTCCTCATCTCCTATAGAGATCTGTGTGTACTAACAGCCCCTGCTCCCCTCCACTCGGTATATTATATGCAACTATCGGCATTTGTATCAACACAGTTAAATACCTTAAAACCGCAGGAATTCTCCAATCCCCTTGTTACTCAGGCGTCTCTGGGACCGTCCACAGCATCATTTCGCGCACTGCTTCGACCTCAGTTTGACTGGTTTGTAGCAACCACAGGCTTAGCGGCCTGGTGTGTTCAGCTTCCCAAACAATCGCCCTTTACCTTAATTACGGCCACTAATACTTTGCGGAAACAGATCCCCTCGGCTCAACATGACGAAATGTTTTTGAAATTACTACATGGTGCTTATATAGCCCCGGATAGATTGTCCCAAATGACATCCCTTAGTTCTGGTCAATGCCTTAAATGCACACAGGCCAACGCAGATCTTTTTCACTGCTTGTGGTCCTGCCCATTAGTGTCAAACTTTTTGGAAGTCCGTACGGAGATTTGGAGTTCAGATCCTAAATATAATGGTACCCACCACCCCAGACTGGGCTCTGTTTAACCTCTTCTCTGATAGTGACAGATGTGGGTTGGACAGAAATCAGAGGGCCCTATTGGGAGTGCTATCCGCAGTAGCTAAAAAGGCCATTTTGGGGAATTGGATCGCCGCCCCCCCCCCACATTCTCGATGTTTTATTCCCGCTTTTACGCTCTCTTTCAATATGACTGGGTGGAGACTGCTATGCATAAAGACGATAAAGTACAAAAAATTTTTGAAAAATGGGAACGATATTTACCAGAAGACGTCATTGTAAAACTGAAAAGAGATTTTGAATTTACTACTTGGTACCTGTCTAGATCCCTATCATGCCCTCCCCTAAGATCTAATGCTCAGGCACTCTTAGAACTTTCAGAATTTTCTGACGTATTGCCGTTAGTTTAATAGGTTCATGATACGAGATTCTCCTTGTTAGCTATGGGATGGGAGGGATGACTTCCTAAATGGGAATGTGAATATGTATATCGTACTTGAACTGAGTTTGTCAATTTCAAAAATAAAGTTTTTAAAAAAAAAATTGTTAAAAAAATAAAGACTTTTTTAATGAAAATGGAAAAGAATAAAGATAATAGACCTCAGCAAGGGGTGCTATGGCTACCCCCTCACCACCCGTTGCTGAGGTCGATTTTCTTTGTGTATTGAAGGGTTACCCCCTAGTGGGTGTCCATATATT
Source organism: Leptobrachium leishanense (assembly GCA_009667805.1). Taxonomy (NCBI): domain Eukaryota; kingdom Metazoa; phylum Chordata; class Amphibia; order Anura; family Megophryidae; genus Leptobrachium; species Leptobrachium leishanense. The sequence goes on along the minus strand of CM019066.1, from coordinate 352,245,506 downwards.
TGACACAATACTTTCATGTTTCCCGCTTCCACTCTTTTTTCTTTTGAAAAGAATAACGTTTTTTTTAAATAAAAATTATTATATATTTTTACATTGAAACCTACGGGATTCTCCTGTTTAAATCTGTCGAACTGAAACAACGAAAATCAGGGCGTTTTGTTTTTCTAACCCCATATTACCCACATTAAACCCATATCACCCATTTTAACCGATATCACCCACATTAACCCCATATCCCCCACATTAACCCCATATCACCCACATTATCCCCATATCACTCACATTAAACCCATATCACCCATTCTAACCGATATCCCCCACATTAACCCCATATCACCCACATTAAACCCATATCGCCCATTCTAACCGATATCACCCACATTAAACCGATATCACCCACATTAAACCCATATCACCCATTCTAACCGATATCACCCACATTAAACCCATATCACCCATTCTAACCGATATCACCCACATTAAACCCATATCGCCCATTCTAACCGATATCACCCACATTAACCCCATATCACCCACATTATCCCCATATCACTCACATTAAACCCATATCACCCATTCTAACCGATATCCCCCACATTAACCCCATATCACCCACATTAAACCCATATCGCCCATTCTAACCGATATCACCCACATTAAACCGATATCACCCACATTAAACCCATATCACCCATTCTAACCGATATCACCCACATTAAACCCATATCACCCATTCTAACCGATATCACCCACATTAAACCCATATCGCCCATTCTAACCGATATCACCCACATTAACCCCATATCACCCACATTATCCCCATATCACCCATTCTAACCGATATCCCCCACATTAACCCCATATCACCCACATTAACCCCATATCACCCATTCTAACCGATATCCCCCACATTAACCCCATATCACCCACATTAAACCCATATCACCCATTCTAACCGATATCCCCCACATTATCCCCATATCACTCACATTAAACCCATATCACCCATTCTAACCGATATCACACACTTTAACCCCATATCACCCATTCTAACCGATATCACCCACATTAACCCCGTATCACCCACATTAAACCCATATCACCCATTCTAACTAATATCACCCACATTAAACCCATATTACCCACATTAAACCCATATCACCCATTCTAACCGATATCACCCACATTAACCCCATATCGCCCACATTAAACCTGTATTACCCACATTAATACATATTACCCACATTAAACCCATGTCACCCACATTAAACCCGTATTACCAACATTAAATCAATATCACCCACATTAAACCTGTATTACACACATTAACCCCATATTACCCACATTAACCCCACATTAACCCCATATCACCCACATTAAACCTGTATTACCCACATTAATACATATTACCCACATTAAACCCATGTCACCCACATTAAACCCGTATTACCAACATTAAATCAATATCACCCACATTAAACCTGTATTACACACATTAACCCCATATTACCCACATTAACCCCACATTAACCCCGTATCACCCACATTAAATCCGTATTACCCACCTCAACCCCACATTAACCCCATATCACCCACATTAATACACATTACCCACAGTAAATCCATATCATTCATTCTAACCCAATATCAGCCAGATTAATACATGTTATCCACATTAACCCCATATCTTCCATTCTAACCCATATTACCTACATTAAACCCATGTTGCCCTCATTAACCCCATTTCACCCACATTGATGCATATTACCCACATTAACCCCATATCGTCCATTCTATCCATATTACCCACAATAATACACATCACCCACATTAACCCCGTATTACCTACATTTATACAATTACCCACATTAACCCCATATCACCCACATGAATACATATTACCTACATTAACCCCATATCACAAACATTAAACCTGTATTACCCACATTAACCCATATCCCCCACATTTTTAAAATTACCCACATTAACCCCATATCACCCAGATTTATACAAATTACCCGCATTAACCCATGCCATCCATTCTAACCACATATTACCCACATTAAACCCATATCACCCACATTAACCCAATATCATACATTCTAACCACATATTACCCGCATTAACCCCATATTACCCACATTAATACATATCACCCAAATTAATCGCATGTTGTCCACCTTAATCCTATATCATTTTTCACATTAATTCCTATTGGCCAGCTCTAAAAGCTCAGCATTGTTTAAATACAGTTAGTTGCCCGACCTCCTTATCCTTATCCCGTTCTGGCTTAAGCAGAGCGTGCGGCGGCTTCCATCGCCCAAGGACAGTGTCTGTCTTTTATCGCCTAATTAGAACTTAATTAACCATAAATATGTATGAGATACTTTGTATATCTGCTGTAAATTATAAAGTATACAGTATAAAGCGACACCTGAAGCTGTGAAATCTGGCGCATGTATCTCCGGTCATCGGTTACAGTCTTCTAATTATGTAAGGTTGTGGCTTTACATCTTGTAATATGCAGGCGCTGTGTTCTAGACGCTTCACGTGTTGGGATGTGCTGTGTTATTACTCTCCTTTACTATGTTACAGTAACAGGGCTTTTTCTACACCACGTCATCTAAACGACGGCAATAAACACTAAAACATCTTAAAAGTGTACAATTCTCGTCAGCGAGGGCATCAGTATAATAAAGAGCACAGTAATAAATGTCGTTTTAAAGCAAGAAAAAAAAAAAAAAGACCCCATCCGGGGATCCTCGGCATAAATTCTATCAAAACGAGGACAGCAAGTCTACTACATAAGATATATAACGGTGGGGGGGGGGAGGTCAACATCCCCAACTGGGGGGGGGGTCTGCACGTGCAAGGAGAAAGGGACGTCAACAGGGAGGGTGAAAAATACTAATAAGGGGGCAACTCGGCAAAGGCCAAAAGTGTGACAGTCCCGGCACAAGCCCATTGTGATATCTGGCTCCCCTCAAGCGGAGAAAGGCCGTCACCTCCCTGAATCGACGACGTGCCAGTAGGGTCACAAGAGGCAAATCTCGGTACAGCAGGAGCTTCGATCCCTCGAAACGCACCACTTCCCTTGCTCCCGAGGCCGTCATGAGCTTCGTCTGAGTCGCCACATCCACTGCAATCGCAACAGCATCCCTTGAGGCATCAGAAGGGGCGGTCGTGGCCTTCTTTATACGGTAGACCGAGGTGAACATGGCCGGGGTCTCCAGGGAGGGACCCACAACCTGACTTCCCAAGCGATTCACATACTGGAGGAGGGTCGTCTCAGGTATCGACTCCGGAATACCCCGGATACGAATGTTCCGTCTACGGTGTCTAGATTCCAATGTCTCCACTGACCTAGACAGAAGAGCAACCTGCGTTCGTAATTCTTCCACTTGTGTCGCCAGGTGTGTATGTGTTGTCACCAACTCAGCGGATTGCGCCTTCATCTCTTGAACCTGAGTACGCACCTCTGCTACCTCCGTTCGCATTGCAGTCACCTCTGCCCTCCACACTGATCTCATTTCGTCCATAAATTTGCGGAAGTCACCCTTCGTGGATGGAAGCGTGTCATCACCAGCTATGCCATGATGGTCAGAGTTGTGGGCAAGGAAAGAGGGTGAGACAAGTATCGATCGCCCCTGAGATCCATCTTGACGAGGTCTGGTCAGGGTCCCCTGCACCAGCTTGGACTCTGAACAGTGAGAAACCGCTGGAGTAGAGTCGCCGTCCGAGGAAGAGGATTCCTCCCCAGAACTCTGCTGCACAACAGCGGCAACTGGCTGAATGAGGCGGGTCCTTTCCTGATCCACCGCCTGTAATTTGCGTTTGGCCTGGGCTCTCTTCCGAGCAGCAATGCCAGGTTTCTTCAGCGTTGTCGCGGAAGGCGTTGCAGTAAGATCAGGCTGCCCACCTATTCCTCGTATAGGCCAGTAACAGTCTCCCTCGTCCGACGATCCGGAGCCCTGCGGGAAAGTCAGTGAGGAAGCCCCAAGTCCTGAGGTAGAACCCCCCTGCAAAGCCTCACGAATGTCCCTCTGACGGGCACCTTCAGCCTGGGCCAGCTTCTGGATGGATTTCTTACCCATCCCGACGTGGTTGAGTCAGAAGCACGTGTCGCCACCAGAGCCTCCGTGGATCCTGCAATGTAGTAGGCCGCACTACTAGGCCTAGATGGAAGCGGTTGGGAAATGTGCCTGGAAATCGTTTTGGGGGGTGCACAGCATCGGCAGACCTCTGTCCCCAGCTATGAGTGTGGCAAAAGGCTAGCAGGAACCCAATCAATCCTCAATAAAACGGCGATAAAACAGCGGAGCTCAGGAACCTGCGTCTGCTCACATAGGCGGTTGGCTCCGCCCCCCACAGCTATTTATTTATTTTATTTATTTATAAAGGATTTTACCAGGAAGGATACATTGAGATTTCTCTCGTTTTGAAGTATGTCATCAGTTTGTGTCATACAATTATGCATTTAATATAAAGTTTATTGTTCATTTATTAAAACAGACACTTAGAAATTGGGACGATGGGCCCAAAAAGGATCAGGATGTACAGAATATAAAGGAAGACTAGGGCGTATTTACAAAGCACATAAATTGCACGCACTTTCGGTGCTTTGTGTTTCGACGCATTTCGTCGCACTTCCGCGATTCCATTTTGCCAAAAATAGGGTGAATTCACTATTTAGTGAATGGTCGCCATATTTTGCCAAATATGATGTCGCTGGAGCAGCCAACGGCACATAGCTGCCCTAAACCTCACTGTAATAAAAAGTTCAAATAGATTACTGCTGCATCCCAGCAGTCAGGAATTTGGCAGAATGCAGGGAGAGCTGTGGGGTCAGTCCCTGCTGTACAGATACAAGGTGTTGCTGTAATTGTCATACACAGGCATTATGCAGCACATACAGATACAAGGTGTTGCTGTAATTGTCATACACAGGCATTATGCAGCACATACAGATACAAGGTGTTGCTGTAATTGCCATACACAGGCATTATGCAGCACATACAGATACTAGGTGTTGCTGTAATTGCCATACACAGGAATTATGCAGCACATACAGATACAAGGTGTTGCTGTAATTGCCATACACAGGCATTATGCAGCACATGCAGATACAAGGTGTTGCTGTAATTGCCATACACAGGCATTATGCAGCACATACAGATACAAGGTGTTGCTGTAATTTCCATACACAGGCATTATGCAGCACATACAGATACAAGGTGTTGCTGTAATTGCCATACACGGGCATTATGCAGCACATACAGATACAAGGTGTTGCTGTAATTGCCATACACATGCATTATGCGGCACATACAGATACAAGGTGTTGCTGTAATTTCCATACACAGGCATTATGCAGCACATACAGATACAAGGTGTTGCTGTAATTGCCATACACAGGCATTATGCAGCACATACAGATACAAGGTGTTGCTGTAATTGCCATACACAGGCATTATGCGGCACATAAAGATACAAGGTGTTGCTGTAATTGCCTTACACATGCATTATGCAGCACATACAGATACAAGGTGTTGCTGTAATTGCCATACACAGGCATTATGCAGCACATACAGATACAAGGTGTTGCTGTAATAGCCATACATAGGCATTAAGCGGCACATACAGATACAAGGTGTTGCTGTAATTGTCATACACAGGCATTATGCAGCACATACAGATATTGCATTGCTAATAATCTCATTCTGATCACTACAAATCCCCATAAAGAGGAGATCTCACCATTGTATTATTTATCTTTATCACAATTACTGTATCTAACACAAAGGTATCTTTTCTGCCTGTATGATAATAATGCAGACCCCATTTGAAATTGTGTAAGGTAAAGGACACCATCTAGAGCTCAGAATCTTACATTTCAACAATATTTCTGTAAAGGATAAACAAAAACAAGAAAAATTAAAAATGAGCAAATTAACATTATTTAAATTTTTCAACTATCTCAGAATAACAATTTCTGCGCGTAACGTCTATTTCGCCCTATATTTAATTATGAGCTACACATCTCATTTTTCAAATAAATGTTATGATAATAATTTTTTACAGCAAAAAATGCTCGGTAGTGAAGGGGTTAAAAAGGTGTGAAAATGGACTTTTGATATGCTAACGAGTGCTTTTCAATACATTACAATGCAAAAGCGAGATAACTCGATTTTGGGTGTGAAGGGGTTAAGAGCCTCTGAGAACCTGTAATTGTGTTTTTCATGGTTTTCAACAGACGGAATTAATGGATTAATTACTCTTCCTCACTGCGCCCTTCTATTTATTTCAAATCATAGCTTCACGACGCGCTGTCGCAATTCCTGGCAGGACAATAAACACATTTTTTTTGATTACAGCGGATCTGGATTCCTTCCAGCAATCAGTACGTTAATACTTGTCTGGGCTCGGTAACAGCCTTTCACTTTTTACATTAAGAGCTGTCACATCACTTACTAAGTTTTGTTTTTGTTGCTTTTTTATTCTGATACATCGTACTGCGCGGCATTCCACACCGAATGATTTATCCAGAACATATGCCTTCCGTGTTCTGGATACGTCTTGTGCCCATGATCCGAGCGGGTTTACATGCGGCCGCTAATGTGCTCTGAATCACCTGACAGCATTACGTATTAAGTAACTCGTGAAGTGCATTCCTCCATCAGGATTAGTGCATTCATACTATACACATTCTGATACATTTTGCTGTACAGTTTGTACAATCGCCTGCAGGACACACAATCCCTGTCACATGCTTGTGAATCTGCCCAAAATGTTATGGAGCAAACCTATGCTCCTTCCTCAGTGAGTAGACTTGCTCTGTCACAGGTAAAACCTGATCGCTTTTGAAGGGAAAAAAAATGTCACATCGCGCAGCGAGCACCTGCTAGTCCTCAGTAGCTCAAAGTGGGCTTCTTGTTTTTTATTGATATAAAAGGCTGCAGCGTGATATTGTTCATTTTATTAGACGGGATATAAAAACAAACATAAGAAAAGAGTGTTTTTGAAGAAACGAAACAGTCGGAAAATGACAAAACGCTCGGAAACAACCGAAAAGTATAGGACTTGCAACGTCCAGGACAGTCCACTTGAGTCCGACACCCACGGACAGGGCCGGATTTATAAATAGGCAGAGAAGGCATGTAAATGTGGCTATTTTTATCTTGCCTTAATGGCTAATTAAACTGATGCCACTGAGTGCCGGTAATCATTAAAAATTATTGATTATTATGTTTATTTAAATGGTTAGTACTTTGGAAAATTCTTTATTAATTAACATATACAACACAAATCGTGTAACATAGTGTGAACAAAAATTACTTCGTGATACGTACTGACGACTAACTTATGATCTATAGGTAATGACAGGGCTTACTGTCGAGTGCGCCCTTTAGCTAATATGTATATAGACCTCAACGTAATTAACCTAAGTCTCAAATAAACATTGGCTGTATAGTTAATATATTGTACAAATAGCAAGTAGAGGCTCGGTATTTAGCTTTTGGACAATTGTAAAGTTTATTCAGTGGTTTTATATACCACCACTTAATTACTGAACTTATACATACATATAGCTAAATACGTTGATATGCAGTGGTAGATAACTCAGGAAATAAACCCACTGTTAATATAACAATAGTAAAGTGTATCAATCATATGTGGATACCAAGAGTACATCACTAGGGGTTAACACTCTGTAGTCTCAATGGTGGAGACATTAGCCTTAATTAAATGAGTAGAAGTGAACACCCTGCTAGATATATCTTCCAAACAATCACGTGCTGTAGCTGATATCATTGATACTACAGATATTCAATTCGCCCATTGCAAAATATAACATAGATTTCCAATGGGATCCCCAAATTTTATAGAACAATTTACCAAATTGCTGCTAGACCAGTACACCGAGTCTCAAGATAGACATAAGCTATAAAGTTAGTATATAATATATAACTGGCAAGTAGAGACTGAGTATTTTACTTTTAAGCAGTTGGGAGATTTACTTAGTGGTTGCATACACCACCACTTGATTACTGGATTCATACATACATATAGCTAGATACGTGGGTAGGCAGTTATGAATGTCTCAAGATATAAGCCTACTGTTAATGGAACAAAACAGTATAGTAATGTGTATAGATCATATGGGGATACAAGGAGTATGTCACTATGAGTATAACACTTGATAATCTCAATGGTGAAGACATTTGGCTTGATTCGGTGAGTTAAAGTGAACACTCTGCTGAATATATCCTACAAGCTATCACACACTTTGGCTAGTATCATTGATACTGAAGACAATCAGTTCACCCATTACAAATACAACATTAATTACCGATAATGTTGTATTTGTAATGGGTGAACTGATTGTCTTCAGTATCAATGATACTAGCCAAAGTGTGTGATAGCTTGTAGGATATATTCAGCAGAGTGTTCACTTTAACTCACCGAATCAAGCCAAATGTCTTCACCATTGAGATTATCAAGTGTTATACTCATAGTGACATACTCCTTGTATCCCCATATGATCTATACACATTACTATACTGTTTTGTTCCATTAACAGTAGGCTTATATCTTGAGACATTCATAACTGCCTACCCACGTATCTAGCTATATGTATGTATGAATCCAGTAATCAAGTGGTGGTGTATGCAACCACTAAGTAAATCTCCCAACTGCTTAAAAGTAAAATACTCAGTCTCTACTTGCCAGTTATATATTATATACTAACTTTATAGCTTATGTCTATCTTGAGACTCGGTGTACTGGTCTAGCAGCAATTTGGTAAATTGTTCTATAAAATTTGGGGATCCCATTGGAAATCTATGTTATATTTTGCAATGGGCGAATTGAATATCTGTAGTATCAATGATATCAGCTACAGCACGTGATTGTTTGGAAGATATATCTAGCAGGGTGTTCACTTCTACTCATTTAATTAAGGCTAATGTCTCCACCATTGAGACTACAGAGTGTTAACCCCTAGTGATGTACTCTTGGTATCCACATATGATTGATACACTTTACTATTGTTATATTAACAGTGGGTTTATTTCCTGAGTTATCTACCACTGCATATCAACGTATTTAGCTATATGTATGTATAAGTTCAGTAATTAAGTGGTGGTATATACAACCACTGAATAAACTTTACAATTGTCCAAAAGCTAAATACCGAGCCTCTACTTGCTATTTGTACAATATATTAACTATACAGCCAATGTTTATTTGAGACTTAGGTTAATTACGTTGAGGTCTATATACATATTAGCTAAAGGGCGCACTCGACAGTAAGCCCTGTCATTACCTATAGATCATAAGTTAGTCGTCAGTACGTATCACGAAGTAATTTTTGTTCACACTATGTTACACGATTTGTGTTGTATATGTTAATTAATAAAGAATTTTCCAAAGTACTAACCATTTAAATAAACATAATAATCAATAATTTTTAATGATTACCGGCACTCAGTGGCATCAGTTTAATTAGCCATTAAGGCAAGATAAAAATAGCCACATTTTCTTGTTCTTCTTCTTCTATAGTTTCAATTAAGGTTTAATCCTATCATACGCTGGAAATTGAGTCTCTTTCTGTTGGCCCCGATTTGATATTGGGTCCAATTCAATCTATTTACTAAGAGAAGGCATGTGCCTACAGGCCACAAAGGGGTGCCTTGCTCTGTTAAAAAAAGTTACAAAAAATTTACAATTTTACAATCATTTAGACCCGTGTATCTTTGGAACATTAAAGGATAGAGGGACAAATATGGTGTCTCATAATTGATTCACCCCAGAAGGACACATGGCTTGGCAACGTGGGTAAAGCGTTAAAAATCACTAGTCGTCTGTGCTAGACCCAAAATATTGACTAAGTAACCCACTATACCGCACCCACTTCCCTTAATCAATTACTGTCACCACAGGTCTTCTAATATACTGTATATGCCTAATATATGAAACGGAGGTGACCTTAAACACCCCGTTCACTTAAACACACAAAACCACATTTTAGTAGTCCGACCCCACCAAACCCATTTTAGTAGATCGTCCTGAAACTCAAGGCTATTATGATAATGTCTCTTCAGGTAAGGTGATTCTTATATCAGACAAAGGCAGAGCTTAATATAGGAATATTTATTATGATGGAAAGAACCACAGTGCATTTAACATATCAGAAGATATTACAATTAAAATTTACACCCACAACCAGAAAAATAAACGTAATAACAGCAGAAAGCTATACTTACAAATGAAGATAGAGGGATCTGTCCCAAGGGACTGGGTTGGAAAGACGCAATTACTTCCATTGACATGACCCCCAAAAAGTAAGCACATTTTAGACTCTGGGTCAGAGATTTAGACCCTTCTCCTTGGTCTCAGATTTCTGGGATGGCAGGGTCAAGATCTGATCCTGGACCTTCCATGTCATCTTTTACCCACTTTAACTTATTTTTTTTTTTAATTTTTTTTTTTTATTTAATGCAAAATGTCACAGATCACCAACAGACATGGCCTCGCAGGGCCAGAAAACAGACTCACATAACCACGTAAGAAATGGGGGGGGGGAGATGGCTCAGGAAAACACAGCAGTACGCACTACCAAGGAATGGGGGATCTCGGAACTGTTGAGATTTATATTCAATGAAGAAACTTATACAAGATATAAATATCAATCGAATATATTGATTTATAAAAATATATTTCATGAATATTTTTATACACTTGCATAGAGATTTTAAATTTGTTTCTATACCCAAAAAGAAAAATATCTTTAATTCAAGGACTTGTTAAAACAAACCAATAAATTGAAATATGACATGTCTGGCACTTATCTCAGCATTATATCGAATAAAGACATTTTATCGTCTATAGCATTTATAAAAACACCCATAACTCTTAAGGTTCACCTAGCCATGAACTATTTAAAAAAAATCTCTGTCCATTTCTAAAACTAGACGAAAATTGAAAAAGAAAAGACTTTACATTAATACAAGATGGCTACAGGCATCCATTTTAATTCTACATTATAATATACCCGACAGAACCCAAAGATTAAGGCTAGGGTCAGACGAACGCAGCTTTAACGTGCGTTTAGCCGCACAAAATCACGGCCGTGCTAGCAGCAAATGACGTCCAATGCCGGGGAACACACGAAGTACGGCCGCACGAAAGTTCGTCCGCGCAACGCAAGTGGCAAACGAACGCATTTTTTCGAGAACGTCAAACCGCTACTACTGACGTACAGAGTGCGCTGCGGCCGCATAGCGGCGTGTGTGTGTGATTGGGAGACATCAGACGCTGCTAATGTCCGGCCAACATAACGTCCAGACACAAAAAGTGTTTTATTGATGATCCGTACAAAATCACGGACGAAAAGGCGCATCGTATGACCGCTACCGCGTATTCCGTGAAAAAATATGTCCGTTCGTTCGACCGCACTTTTCCACGGTCGACGCGAAAAATGCGTTCGTCTGACCCTAGCCTTACAATATGTCGCAGCGGGGGGAAAGGGTGGGGGAAAAATAAAATGGTGGGGGGACAAAAAAAGTCTGCAGGTACCTTCTGAAAAAAAAATAAAAATCAGAATTTACTCATCAAGGTAGAAATAAGAGAGAGAGAAAAGGAAAGCCGAAGTCCTCAGAAAAATGTCCAATGGGAAGGGACAAGAACAAAAAAGTCCTCCAAGACAAATCTGACCGACACAAGGGGGGAAATGGGAGAAAAGGATGCAGTAACGGGAGGGGTGAAAAGAGGAAGCAGACCGAGGACCTCCATCGGGCAGGAGCAAAAAATCTCAACAGGTGTCCAACCACACGAGGTGGCGGACAGCACTTCTGGGCGTGTCTTCCCTTCTCCAAGGCTCCGTCCAATGGCCAGGCCCCAGAAGGATCCATTCGCAGCTGAAGTCCCGCAGCAAGATCTGGGTGCACACCACACTCCGACAAGGCAACAATCAGCAGCGTCCCGTAGCTCCTCCATCGTGGTTCGTCCCGAGGGATCAGCAGCAGGATGCACGAAGTTCTCCATCTCGACCGCCACCTCAGCCAGCAGCGACCCAACCGCAGCACCTCGACCATCCATCGCGGCTGGAGGACCCCCCGTCTCCAACAGGTAGGATCTCTCCTGGCGCGGACTCAGGCAGGACCTCCGATCCCAACTCCCTTCCACTCCGCATCACCTCCATTAGTCGCCGCCAAGAGCCATGCGTATTCTGCTAAAAACTGCAGGCAGTCTTCCAGGTCCACAAGAACAGCTCAGAGGTCCCTGACGGGGAAAGGCATGGCAGCCACCACCTCTCCTCTGGTTCCTCCAGCAGCCCAGCCGTAGTAGTGATCGCCGCCGCGTTCAGAAGATGGGGGCCCTCCATCCTCCGAGCCACTACAGCCGACCCTCCATCCAGGTATATCTGCAGAGGGAGGCTTGGAAAGCCCGGAACGAGCCGAGGCTGACTCTGGGACTAGGCCTCAAGATGGCCGACGCCTGGATGTCAACGCCGTGGGACAAGGCCGTAAATCTCCACTATGCTCTGGAGGGGGACCAAACAGACTCCAGAGCTCTCCTCCCAGTGGCCGACCAAGCAGGGACTCCCTTTAGGGGGCAAATCAATCAAAAATCCAAGTCCGAAACCGGCAGCAATTTCAGACGGAGCTCTGCTGAGGCACGTCTTTTCCCTCGCATGGCCAGCCACGCCCCCTCTACCCACTTTAACTTTTAACAACCTCACTGAAACAACACAGGAACATGAGCCTAGGTGTCGATTTCCAGAGACCTGCGCTCAATAAATCGTATTGTAAAGGAGCTACTTCTTTGATCCTAATCATGGGTTATGATTCACTCTGGGAAAACAATCTCTGATATGCATTCTAGCTGTCCTTTAAAACCTTCGAGCCCCTCAAGTCCTCCTCTGTGACCAAATGGGCCCAGCAGGTCACGGGCAAGCTTTCCACCTACCCCTGATAATGCATCAAAAGGTTATGATCTGCTTTGTAGCTCCCCGGGGGGACAACAGACCATTTAAATCTTTTAATTAACTCATGTGTCAGGTCCCTAGCCGCCGGCGCCATAAGAGAACTAAAGGCAAAGTGTCTCAGCGAAATACTAACAGTGATTCTCCTACTGAACCAAGTTGTTCCAGCAACCAGGTGCTAGCTAACGCACCATGATTCCTCCACTATAAAAAAGGGCCACTCCCAAAGCACAATGCTTCTGCATTGTTCTAGTGAACCTCTCACTAGGAAGGAGCTGTCTTCTATCGCTGCTTGCTCTAACCTGTTTTGTCTTGGTACCCACCATACTGTTTATAGTTCCTGCTACAAGGATCCTGCTGCCCTGCATCTTGCAAGAATCCTCAGAGCCTGCTGCCTTACTTACTGCAAGGATCCTCTAATCCGGCTGCCCTGCATCCTGCAGAATCCACAGCCTGCTACCATACATCTTGCAAGTATCCTCTGATCCTGCTGCCCTGCAACCTACAGAATCCTCAGAGCCTGCTGTCCTGCATCCCGCAGGTTCTCCAGTTGTCGCTGCCCTGCATCCCGCAGGTTCTCCAGTTGTCGCTGCCCTGCATCCCGCAGGTTCTCCAGTTGTCGCTGCCCTGCATCTCGCAGGATCTACAGTAGTTGCTGCCCTGCATCTCGCATCATCTACAGAAGGTGCTGCCCTGCATCCTGCAGGTCCTCCAGTTGTTGCTGCCCTACATCCTGCAAGTATCCTCTGATCCTGCTGCCCTGCAACCTACAGAATCCTCAGCCTGCTGCCCTACATCCAAATCCTCAGAGCCTGCTACCCTGCATCCCGCTGAATCTGTCGCTCTGCAGACCCAGGACCCCTCTGCAGATCCAGGACCCCTCTGTAGATCCAGGACCCCCTGCATACCCAGGACCCTCTGCATACCCAGGACCCTCTGCCTCAAAGACTCTTCCGTTTCTATTTTCCTATTTATTTTTCTAAAGATCTCCTTCACTCTTCCTTCTCCTATTTCTCTCCATATTTGGTTTAACCCTGCTCTATCTACTCTTTTTCTTTATATGTAGTAGTATAGTTTAGTGTAGTTTTAGTTTTGTTACTTTTGGTCTACCTTTCTCTCATCTTGCCTTTTAGTTTATCTTATTGCTGATTATTATTTATACAGTGTTTTCCTTTCTTATTACCCAGCTACATAATTGTTTATTCAGATTTGTTTACTGCCTCTTATGCCTTACTCTTATTAAACCCCTTTTGTTCATATACGTCTTTCTATTTCTCATCATTGCACATTGGGCTCAAACCTGCCACCCCGGAACCAGCTCCCTTACATAATGGGAATGAAATAATTCATGCCTGCATACAGAGTAGCGCTGTATAGTTAGTACATAATATTTTACCAGGTCATTAATATTTTTGTCAAGGACATAGCCTATGTCCATGACATAAAGTACCATTGGAATGGCTGACACGAACCACGCGTCATTGGCTACAGGGGGATGGCTTGAATTCAAGCTGTCCCACGGCAGCGAATGACGCGCACCACGTACCAGCTGTTGGGTGCGCTGGATGCGGCCCATAGACGCCAGCGGGGCTTGCTTCACAGTGGTGTATTTTGGCCTAGGCCGACTAGGCCCAGGCCTAGGGTGGCACTTTCCAGGGGGCGGTGGCCCGCACTGGGTGGCCCCACCCCTAAAAAAAAAAAAAATTTTTTTTTTTACTTTTGCAAATTATTTTACCAGGAAGGATACATTGAGATTTCACTAATTTTCAAGTATGTCCTGTGTAGGCAAGGCCTAGGCTTTCACTTTCCAGGGGGCAGCAAAAAACCTCACCACTAAATGGGTTACTCACAGAGCACCGAAATGACGCCAACTTTTTGGTGTTCTGTAGTTCCCTGCACTTAGGAGAATAAAATTTCCCCACCCTGCAGGGAATTCGCCATTCACCGCAGGGTCCCCAAAGTGCAGGGAGTCGGCCGCTGAATGCTGCCACCGCAAACCCGTGACCTGCTGTTTTCAAAAGAACTACTGAATGAAAATGTCTGGAATTTACATATAAAATCCTATGATTGATAATAAAAAGTTCTATTAAAAAAAAGGGGGGAAATGTTGCCAAAAAAAATCTGAAAAATGACTAAAAGGTACTAAAAAAAAATAATCAATCAATAAAGACTTTTTACTGCAGATTAAAATAATAAATGATTTATTAGATATTGCATAAAAACGGGAATATTTTTAACATTGAAACCTATGGGGTTCGCCTGAATAAACCTGCTGATTGAAACCACCGAACATCAGGGCATTTCACTGCCATTTCTCTGAGTCTCAGTACCACATGACTGGCTGAACCACGTGAAACGCACGCGCGCAGCTGCCCACCCTTTCGTTAACACAGACTCTATTCTGGACTGAACACCCACCGGGAAGGGAATCAAAGCTACAGTGCACCCTCTGGCAGTGGCACCCCACTGCTGACAAGATGGCTCCACAGCATAATTGCTGTGTGCTCATATACACTCGGTTTGCTGGGAGTTTTACTGCAGTGGATTCTGATGCACTCATACACACCGCACATTGCATTGCTGGGAGTTTTATTGCTGTGGATTCTGATACGCTGACACACATTGCATTGCTGGGAGTTTTATTGCTGTGGATTCTGATACGCTGACACACACCAAACATTGCATTGCTGGGAGTTTTATTGCTGTGGATTCTGTGATACACACTGCATATTACTGTGAGTTTTATTGCCCTGGAGCTCTGGGATACGCTCATACACACTGCACATTACTGTAAGTTTTATTGCTGAGCAGTTCTGTGATACGCTCATACACACTGCACATTACTGTGAGTTTTATTGCTGTGCAGCTCTGATATGCTCATACACAGTGCCCATTTCTGTGGGTTTTATTGCTGTGCAGCTCTGTGATACGATCATATGCAGTGCAAGTTTCTGTGGATTTTATTGTTCAACCAATTAGAGCGGCTGTGATCCAGTATACTGGACATTCGTGGTTGTTCTTTGTAAAAATGCTTGAATTTAAACATTTCATAATTTTCTTTATCTCAATAGATACATTTGAAATGGTATACAAAATATACAAGTAGGCACTTGTTATCCACTTTTAATATAAAGAGAGGAAAAGGTGGAGTTTTAAGAGGAAAAGGTGGAGCTTAAAGAGGAAGAGTGGGGATTAACCAGGAAGAGGTGTGCCCTTGACAGGAAGGGGTGCGTCAAATTTAAATTAGGGGGTGCACGAGTTTAGTCAGGCCTAGGGCAGCACAAAACCTAAATACACCACTGGCTTGCTATGCCATCCCACTCGCCACGGGGATAGCTTAGTATACCCCGTGGCGTAAAGTTTGTGTTTTATATTTGGAATGTTGTTTTCCGTTCTTGCTCAATAAATTTATTTGTTCAACAATGAAAGCAATTTTTGCACAAATTTTTTTTAACAATAAGAGTTTTCAAATTATTCGAACAGACTTAAAAATCCTCGGTTCTATTAATTTATTATTTCTTGCAATGGATTTGACCCAATAAATATATTTTTTTAAATATAAACACTGTCATACTAAAAAAACCACCGCGGGCACAAGGAAATGATTAGTAAAAGTCCACACTGCAAAATCAATACACTTAAACTAAAACTAAACTAAAATGAAAATAAAAATTGAACTAAAACTAAATCAAATAAATGAATGAAACTAGATTAAACATATTCAAATAATACAACCCCAAATAATAGATATGTATCTTTAATAACAAGGCTGTTGTATAACTAAATAAATGCATGGAAAAGTTATAAAAACATGGCGCAATACCGCCTTAAGATGACATTTAAATGGCACATAGTAAAACGTTTTTTCTTTTATCATTTTTATATTGTTCTTTTGCTTTCATCTACACTCGTACAAGCTGTTATTATATTATGAAGCAATACGAATAATTACAGAGTTTGCCTTTTAACAATTTATGATTCAGATATCAAGTCAATTAGGGCCTTGGCCTATTAACCCATTCACTACTAAAGTTACCTTGATTTTTACATTGTTACAAATTGAAAAGCAATCATTAGCATATCAACCCCCCATTTGCATATTTTTTTACATCTAGATTAGTGTGCCAAACATAACAAGAAAAAGAGGTGTCATCTGCGCTCATTTCTATAGCTCCAAGAGAAACAAAACACAATCAGAGGTTTTGGTTTACTTGAATGGCCATTGAAGTGTAAGCTCACGTGCCCCGTCAAGGCACCTTTAGTAAGGTGAGTCCTACCTAATGAAACCAGGAGCCACTTCTCTGAGCAACCGTACACTGTCATGCTGCTTTTTAGCTAAGAGACTGAAAGGTGGGTTTTATTATACCACCAAATACTTTGGGATAAAAACAAAAACATGGAAAAGGAACAGCAGCAAAAATTACATGGCTGGGGTTACAGCAAAATATACATACACAGAAAAAAAAGCAGTGTCGTGCCTATTCCACCCAGTGAGGCTGCAACAACCGGGAGTAACCAACCCAGTTCATGTATAAAACAAAACAAGAAAAAAGGTGTCATCTGCACTCATTTCTATAGCTCTGTGCGAAACAAAACACCATCAGAGGTTTTGGTTTACTTGAATGGCCATTGTAAGCGAAGTGCTTAATCACGGTTGTTGCAGTCGCCCTGGTGTGACACTGCTTTTTTCTGTATGTAAGATTAGTGTGCCGCTTGTAGAGAAATTAAATTCGCTGTAAAAATTCACTCTTGTCCCTCTGTAATTCTGTAAAACGAGCTGCAAAGAGCAGCCCCAAACCTCACTGTAACAAAAAGCTCAACAAATGTTACTGCTGCATTCCAGCAGCCAGGGATTTGGCAGAATACAGGGAGAGCTGTGGGGTCACTCACTGCTGTACAGGGATAAGATTCAGGGGGTTATAATGAGTGTAAATCTGTGTACAGTACAGATACAAGGTGTTGCTGTAATTGCCATACACAGGCATTATGCATTACATACAGATACAAGGTGTTGCTGTAAATGCCATACACAGGCATTATGCAGCACATACAGATACAAGGTGTTGCTGTAATTGTTATACACAGGCATTATGCAGCACATACAGATACAAGGTGTTGCTGTAATTGCCATACACAGGCATTATGAAGCACATACAGATACAAGATGTTGCTGTAATTGCCATACACAGGCATTATGCAGCACATACAAATACAAGATGTTGCTGTAATTGCCATACACAGGCATTATGCAACACATACAGATACAAGGTGTTACTGTAATTGCCATACACAGGCATTATGCAGCACATACAGATACAAGGTGTTGCTCTAATTGCCATACACAGGCATTATGCAGCACATACAGATACAAGGTGTTGCTGTAATTGCCATACACAGGCATTATGCAGCACATACAGATACAAGGTGTTGCTGTAATTGCCATACACAGGCATTATGCACCACATACAGATACAAGGTGTTGCTGTAATTGTCATACACAGGCATTATGCAGCACATACAGATACAAGGTGTTGCTGTAATTGCCATACACAGGCATTATGAAGCACATACAGATACAAGCTGTTGCTGTAATTGCCATACACAGGCATTATGCAGCACATATAAATACAAGATGTTGCTGTAATTGCCATACACAGGCATTATGCAACACATACAGATACAAGGTGTTGCTGTAATTGCCATACACAGGCATTATGCTGCACATACAGATACAAGGTGTTACTGTAATTGCCATACACAGGCATTATGCAGCACATACAGATACAAGGTGTTGCTCTAATTGCCATACACAGGCATTATGCAGCACATACAGATACAAGGTGTTGCTGTAATTGCCATACACAGGCATTATGCAGCACATACAGATACAAGGTGTTGCTCTAATTGCCATACACAGGCATTATGCAACACATACAGATACAAGGTGTTGCTGTAATTGCCATACACAGGCATTATGCTGCACATACAGATACAAGGTGTTACTGTAATTGCCATACACAGGCATTATGCAGCACATACAGATACAAGGTGTTGCTCTAATTGCCATACACAGGCATTATGCACCACATACAGATACAAGGTGTTGCTCTAATTGCCACACACAGGCATTATGCACCACATACAGATACAAGGTGTTGCTGTAATTGCCATACACAGGCATTATGCAGCACATACAGATACAAGGTGTTGCTCTAATTGCCATACACAGGCATTATGCACCACATACAGATACAAGGTGTTGCTGTAATTGCCATACACAGGCATTATGCAGCACATACAGATACAAGGTGTTGCTGTAATAGCCATACACAGGCATTATGCGGCACTTACAGATATTGCATTGCTAATAATCTCGTTATGATCACTACAAATCCCCATAAGCAGGAGATCTCACCATTTTATTATCTGTCTGCAGCACATTATTGACACAAAGGCCATTTCTGCCTGTATTTAGATAATACAGACCCCATGTGACATGGTGCCAGATAAGGTACGCCATCTAGAGTTTACAAACTTTCATCCCAGTGATATTTCTGTAAAGGAATAATAAAGACAAAAAAAATTAAAATGAGCAAATTTACATTATTTTTATATATTTATTTATTTTTCTATATATCTCAGAATAACAATTTCTGTGAAAACAACATTTCTGTTTTACTCTATGCTCTTGCGAAACTGATCAATGACCTTGCAACTGCTAAATCCAATCGGTGCTACTCATTGCTGATCATTCTTGATCTCTCTGCCGCCTTTGATACAGTTGACCACTCAATCTTCCTTCATACTCTTAGTGATATAGGCCTTCAAGGTTATGCTCTTTCATGGTTCGCTTCCTACCTGTCCCAACGATCGTTTAGTGTTTCATTAGCTGGAAGTACCTCCTCCCGGCAGCCTGTCTCTGTTGGGGTTCCCCAAGTGTCAGTACCGGGCTCTCTACTTTTTTCAGTCTACACGGCCTCTCTAGGAAAACTGATCAGCTCCTTTGGATTCCAGCACCACCTATACGCTGAATACACTCAAATTTACCTCTCCTCCCCTGATCTCTCTCCAGGTCTCCTGATTCGAGTCACTGACTGTCTCTCCGCTGGCTCAAATTGGACGTCTTTCTGCTTCCTTAAACTCAATCTTGCCAAAACTGAAATTTTGGTCATTCCTCCCTCCAAGAAGAACCCAATACCGCCTATCTCTCTACAAGTAAATGGAACACCCATTAGCGCAACACCCCAAGCTTGCTGCCTTGGTGTAACGTTTGACTCTGACCTAACGTTTTCTCCCCACATCCAGACAGTGACCAAATCCTGTTACTTTCAACTCAAAAACATTGTCCGTGTCCGCCCCTTTCTCACACAAGATGCCACAAAAGTGCTGGTTCATGCTCTTGTCATTTCACGACTTGACTACTGCAACTCGCTTCTTATTGGCCCCAACTCCCGTATCGCCCCTTTGCAATCTGTAATGAATGCAGGGCCCAGGCTTATTTTTCTCACTAAACGCACCTCGTGTACCTCCCCCCTCTGCCGGTCCCTCCATTGGCGTACTGAAAGTTTCAGAATACAGTTTAAAATACTGATACTCGTGTTCAAATCACTCAATAACTCAACCCCTCCCTACATGTCTTCGCTACTCCGCAAGCACGTCCCATCTAGACAACTCCATTCAGCAGGTGATCTCCACCTGTCATCGGTCTACACCCGCACGGCCAACTCTCGCCTCCAAGACTTCTCATTGGCGGCTCAAGTCCTGTGGAATGACTTGCCTCGTCCTATCAAACTCTCCCCTGACCTTCAGGCCTTCAAGAAATCCCTCAAAAACACATCTCTTCAGATTAGCACCATATCACTGATGCAACTTATCCCTCTCCTCACCTACTCACACTTGATTGGAGCTGCTTCTATGGCCCCACCATTCCCAAACCACTGGCACTAATGATACTGCTATCGAGTAAAATTCCTCTTGTCTTCCTCAACCCCCAATCCCTCTAGACTGTAAACTCCTATTAGCAGGGCCCTCTACACCTCTTCTTTCCATCTTATGTCCGTTTATATATATTTCGTTCCTTTCGGTTATTGTAAAGCGCTGCGGAAACTGTTGGCGCTATATAAATGATGATGATAAATAAAAATAAATTTTTTGTATATAGTCACTATGTTACATGTTTACAGGCGCAATCTGTATATAGTCACTATGTTACATGTTTACAGGTGCATTCTGTATATAGTCACTATGTTACATGTTTACAGGTGCATTCTGTATATAGTCACTGTGTTACATGTTTACAGGTGCATTCTGTATATAGTCACTGTGTTACATGTTTACAGGTGCATTCTGTATATAGTCACTGTGTTACATGTTTACAGGTGCATTCTGTATATAGTCATTATGTTACGTGTTTACAGGTGCATTCTGTATATAGTCACTGTGTTACATGTTTACAGGTGCATTCTGTATATAGTCACTGTTACATGTTTACAGGTTCATTCTGTATATAGTCACTATGTTACATGGTTACAGGTACATTCTGTATATAGTCACTATGTTACATGTTTACAGGTGCATTCTGTATATAGTCACTGTGTTAGATGTTTACAGGCGCATTCTGTATATAGTCACTATATTACATGTTTAAAGGTGCATCCTGTATATAGTCACTATGTTACATGTTTACAGGCGCATTCTGTATATAGTCACTATGTTACATGTTTACAGGCGCATTCTGTATATAGTCACTGTTAGATGTTTACAGGCGCATTCTGTATATAGTCACTGTGTTACATGTTTACAGGTGCAATCTGTATATAGTCACTGTGTTACATGTTTACAGGTGCATTCTGTATATAGTCACTGTGTTAGATGTTTACAGGTGCATTCTGTATATAGTCACTGTGTTACATGTTTACAGGTGCATTCTGTATATAGTCACTGTGTTACATGGTTACAGGTGCATTCTGTATATAGTCACTATGTTACATGTTTACAGGTGCATTCTGTATATAGTCACTGTGTTACTTGTTTACAGGTGCATTCCGTATTGAGGTATGTTAATAGAGATATCTTAATTGACTTTAGACTGGGGGAAGATTTGATGGCGTCTGGGAGGTTATTCCATATTTGCGGCGCTCTGTAGCAAATTGAGGATCAAGCCACTTTCTTTTTGTATTGTGGTATTGTAAGTAAGGTGCTGCTCCTGGATCGGAGTTTAAAGGATGAGGGAACTGCTGGGGGAAGCAGTCTATTCAGGTAGGGTGGTAGCTTCCCAGAAAAGCTCTTAAACACTAGGTTGGAAAGGTGAAGGGTGCGTCTAGATCAGTGACGTGTGGTGAGGTCATTGGCTGGTGAGGCATTGGCTAGTATCAGAGCCACATATACACAGGGTTACGCAGTCGCAATTTACGCATTTGATTATCGTTATATAGGAGAATAGAGTTTCACTATTTATAAAGTTAGCATTTTTTTACAGCTAAGAGCATGCACTTACAATACTGACTAATAGAGGGTGCTATTACACACATGCTGATTGCTGAGCTCTGCCTGCCCCCCCCCACTGACGAGGACAGTCACATCACTGTCCTGCGCCAATTAATCTATGGGGAGCTCTGCCTCCCATGGGGGCGTTTTTTTTAAAAAAGAAGTGCTTGAGACCAATGGAGCTTTCCCATTGGCTCAAGCATTCAATTGCTCTCATTGCTTCTGGAGGCACTGAAAAGCGTAGAACCAGCTTGAGCTCCGCAATTAGTGTAGCATTCAGCTGCGCAAATTGCGTAAACTAGACTGACTCAGTGCTGCCCCTGCAGTGAATTCACACACACACACAAACTGAAAGTGCAGGAGAAAAAAAAGGAGAAAGAAGCAAGCACAGCGAGGGAGCGTGGAGTAGGTGAGTATGAGAACTTTTTTCAATAAATACAAACTTAATTTACAGTTTAAATATACACATCACACATGTCATTACAGCACAATGACCACATTAATTTACTGGAATCGCCTCCCCTGCCACCCCTGACTGCACGTCCCTGGTCTAGATTCCAGCAACGGCCAGTTTAGCTCTTTTAACATGTCACAATGGTGGGTCATGTAGTTACATTGTAGCACAAAATGGCAGAATGAGTTATACAATGTAGTAAGTTTATGAAGGTGTGTTTGCGGGGCTGCTGCATACACTACATCTCCGTATTCAATAGCCGGCATAAGCATTTGTTGTACAATTTGCTTTCTTACCGCGGGGCTCAGGCAGGATTTGTTTCTGTACAGGGCACCTAGTTTGGGGTAAAGTTTAGATGAGAGTTTTTCGATGTGGGGCCAAAGGATAGATTTGGGTCTAACCACATACCTAGATATTTGAGAGAAGTGACTGCGGTCAGCGTGTCTTTTGATCTTGTCCTGACACATAGATGGGGTGTTTGCAATTTGTGTAGTTTAGGTTTTGTTCCAAAGAGCATCATTACTGTTTGTCAGTATTTAGAAAACGTTCGTTATCTTTGATCCACTTTTCTACCTCTGTGAATTGTTCTTGCAGCACGGCCTCCAGCTGCGGGAGATTTGGTTTGCTGGTCTAACGGACAGGGAAATATGAAATGTGCAGTAATTATAATGAGTTAGCGCCACATCAGTACATCCATATATCACATAACTGATTCATAAACCTAACCATGTGACTTTCTCAAACATTTTCATGAAATTTGCATCAATATTTCCTGTGCGGCTTTACGGTATCTCAGGTTATGCGGATACATCTCATTTCATCTGGTTTTCACACTGAACCTGTTCTACCTTCACCGTGTCAAGCCGTGGCTTTGTTGTTGATGATGACACGTCCTGACTTGCCACTACTAATACTGAACAGCAAGACTCGTAAATCACACGGTGTCCCGGACACGTCAGCCTCGTACTGTAAACCCACAGCGGGGAAAGTTCCTTACATCCTGTGAGACTGAACGTGAAAAATCCGACACAAGGAAGCAAATTAAAACACGATGAAAGAAACATATTGCATAAAACGATGACAATACTTTATACAGAGCCAGCCCGCACAATGCAACTACACTATGTGTGTGCGTGATGATGTCACAATAACATCACAGGATGCAAAACCATTTCATACAGACTCTAAAGCATTTGTCCAGTTATAGTGACTGATTCCGTAAAACCACCAGGAAACACTCATGAATAAATAGATATTTTTTAAAAGTGTATGTGACCAAATATTAAATAACATTTCTCCCTCCGCTAAAATAATTTGTTTTTTTTATCTTATATAACTGGACGCTGTGGATCAGCGATCTCATCGATTTAGCACATTTATATCTTTTATATTTCCAGGCAGAAGACACTGTTACATTTTCAAATGAAGGAATCTTTATTCTATATGGAATTATAGCCATTTATTAAATAACAGACTGTGTGAATAAAAGTAACCCTTTAAGTTAGATTTAATTAGCAAATACGGCCAAAATACTAACAGACTGAGGATTCGAATGGTGAGTGTTGTCTCAATAATAACGGATCTATTATTTAATAACACTGGCAGTCACTAACCTTTATTCTAAAATTAAAGCAGTAACAGGTGTACTCAGCGCTTTACAGGTTACATTCCAGTAGAAGCTAGGTGCAGTAAGTGCAGTAGTTATACAGTGTATATTTATATAGCAGTAACACGTGTACTCAGCGCTTTACAGGTTACATTACAGTAGAGGGAGGTGCAGTAAGTGCAGTAGTTATACAGTGTATATTTATACAGCAGTAACAGGTGTACTCAGCACTTTACAGGTTACATTCCAGTAGAAGGAGGTGCAGTAAGTGCAGTAGTTATACAGTGTATATTTATACAGCAGTAACAGGTGTACTCAGCGCTTTACAGGTTACGTTACAGTAGAGGGAGGTGCAGTAAGTGCAGTAGTTATACAGTGTATGTATATTTATATAGCAGTAACAGGTGTACTCAGCGCTTTACAGGTTCCATTACAGTAGAGGGAGGTGCAGTAAGTGCAGTAGTTATACAGTGTATATTTATATAGCAGTAACAGGTGTACTCAGCGCTTTACAGGTTACATTCCAGTAGAAGCTAGGTGCAGTAAGTGCAGTAATTATACAGTGTATATTTATACAGCAGTAACAGGTGTACTCAGCGCTTTACAGGTTACGTTACAGTAGAGGGAGGTGCAGTAAGTGCAGTAGTTATACAGTGTATGTATATTTATATAGCAGTAACAGGTGTACTCAGCGCTTTACAGGTTACATTCCAGTAGAAGGAGGTGCAGTAAGTGCAGTAGTTATACAGTGTATATTTATATAGCAGTAACAGGTGTACTCAGCGCTTTACAGGTTACATTCCAGTAGAAGGAGGTGCAGTAAGTGCAGTAGTTATACAGTGTATATTTATATAGCAGTAACAGGTGTACTCAGGGATTTACAGGTTACATTAAAGCAGAGGGAGGTGCAGTAAGTGCAGTAGTTATATAGTGTATATTTATATAGCAGTAACAGGTGTACTCAGCGCTTTACAGGTTACGTTCCAGTAGAAGGAGGTGCAGTAAGTGCAGTAGTTATACAGTGTATATTTATATAGCAGTAACAGGTGTACTCAGCGCTTTACAGGTTACATTCCAGTAGAGGGAGGTGCAGTAAGTGCAGTAGTTATACAGTGTATGTATATTTAGCAGTAACAGGTGTACTCAGTGCTTTACAGGTTACATTAAAGCAGAGGGAGGTGCAGTAAGTGCAGTAGTTATATAGTGTATATTTATATAGCAGTAACAGGTGTACTCAGCGCTTTACAGGTTACATTACAGTAGAGGGAGGTGCAGTAAGTGCAGTAGTTATATAGTGTATATTTATATAGCAGTAACAGGTGTACTCAGCGCTTTACAGGTTACGTTACAGTAGAATAATCTAGTAAAATCATTTTAGTATGAGAATATGAGGTGTACAAAACCATACGGTGCAATTTCGTGGCGGTTCGTCTATTCAGTAAACTGTCTATTTGCCAAATACTGGCAAATTACCAGCAAAATATGGTGCAGTTCGCCACAAAACGACACAATTCGGCAATCTTTGGCAGTAGCAAAATTGTCCCATAGAGAAGTAATGGTTAATCTATTCAGAGAACCGCGAACTGCACCGACATGTGAAACGCCCTGATTTTCAGTCATTCAGTTTGACAGGTTTAAACAGGCCCATAGGATAAAATAGAAAAAATATTGTCATTTTTATTTATTTTTTTATTCAGCTGTTTTTTTAAATCCTGTTACAGACCTTTTTATTATTTAGACACATTTTTTTTTTATTGCTTTAAACACCTATTAGAAGAACAGCAGAGTTCCGTTTTCTTTTCTATCTGCAGTTCGGCGGCGTCCAGCGGTCTGTTCGTCAGTCCTTCTCGGCGTTCGGCGATTCTGTATTCGGGGGTCTTATTGGTAGACCTGTGCACAGCACAAAATTTTGTTTTGAACTAATGGATTAGTCCTAAAATGCAATTTATTTAGTTACTAAAGAAATTCGTTTTCAGTTCTTTAGTATGAAAACTAATTCCATTCATCCAAAAACCAGTGAATACAATTACTATTGTAGTGGCTCCTCAGAGGGCTGAGATCGCTGCTTGTTACAGTATCTCTCACTCTCAGCACAATGTGTCAGGCAAAGCTGTTACAGTAACTGACTGCTGCTCATCACAGGGCTCGGAGTTTCAGTAAAACTAGTAAATAATATTTTCATATATAAGAGGCTAGAACAATATTATTTCCTTGTTTTACTGAAACTCTGAGCGCTGTTACAGTCAGTTACTGTAACAGCTGAGCCTGATACATTGTACTGAGAGGTAATGTAACAAGCAGCCGATCTCAGCGCTCAAAGCCACTGGATTTAAAGGGTTAAAAAAAGGCTGTTCTCTGTATAATGTTTAGAACATCCTCCTGCATTAATTAATACCCCTCTCTGTATAATGTATACAACATCCACCTGCATTAATTAATACTCCTCTCCGTATAATGTATAGAACATCCTCCTGCATTAATTAATACCCCTCTCTGTATAATGTATACAACATCCACCTGCATTAATTAATACCCATCTCTGTATAATAGATAGAACATCCTCCTGAATTAATTAATGTCCCTCTCTGTATAGAACATCTTCCTCAATTTATACCTTTCTCTGTATAATGTATATAACATCCTCTTGCATTAATTAATACCCCTCTCTGTATAATGTATAGAACATCCTCCTGCATTAATTAATGCCCCTCTCTGTATAGAACATCCTCCTCAATTTATACAATCTCTGTATAATGTATATAACATCCTCTTGCATTAATTAATACCCCTCTCTGTATAATGTATAGAACATCCTCCTGCATTAATTAATGCCCCTCTCTGTATAGAACATCCTACTGCATTGGCATGTGAAGGGTGCAGAACTTCGAATGTTGCGATGTTGAGCTCTTCATTGCTGGTCTCCTTCACTCATCAATGTAATATCACAAAAAGGACTGAAACTAAAATGTAGTGCATTTTATTTTAGTTTCTTTCGTTTTTTGTACTGAGCAGTTTCGTATCTCTTGAGTCATACGAAAACTAAATGATCACAAAATTCTGACTAAATCGTTTTAGTACTAAAACGAATGCACATGTCTACTTATTGGTATGCTTTGTCCAGACCCCACAAATGCCGGGTTGGCCCTGAACAAAGGACATGAATTTGTGTCCCTATACCTTGAAACATTGTTTCACAACATTCCCGTATCTCATCCCCTCCCAGTAACACACTCGATAAGCTGGTGTTACGCTAATGCTTTCATTTAGAAGATGTTTGTGAAGTTACACAATCTTCTTTTTTGTAACATTGTATCTCCATGAGTACAGTGTCCAGCACCAAGAGCGCAGTAACATTCGCGCACACGGCTGCTGGACACAGCTTCGTGACATTGTGGAGCCATTGCTCATTTTGCAGCTGCTGGAACACGTCCTGTGCTTTAATTACTTCTTAACGAATTCAATCAGACTGTAAAATAAACTTTATTTAAAATGAGCAAAATCCCTTCACTATCAAGCACTTTATGTTGAAAAAAAATAGCATCACAACATTTAAAGGGTTATTAAAAGAGCGCCGAACTTCCCACTGAAGGGCACCGAACGGTTAATTCCCCCACACGGTACAATTTAGGGGCAGTTCATTTATTTAGAAAGCTGTCTATTCAACAAATACTGGCGAATTGATGGCGAAATATGGTGCAGTTTGCTGCAATTCGGGGAACTTCGGCGGCAGTGAAATTGTCCCATAGAGAAGTAATGGTTAATTTATTCACAGAACGCCGAACTGCCCCGAAATGTCAGTGAAATGCCCTTATTTTCAGCGATTCAGTTCGACAGGTTTAAACAGAGGAATCCCATAGGAATCAATGTAAAACAATGTTATCGTTTCTTTAAAAAAAAATTCATTCAACCGTTTATTCTTTTTATTTTCAGCGAACCATCTTTTTATTTATTTGTTTTTTTTGGAACATTTCGATGTATTTTTTTATTTATTAGGCAAAATTTTTGTTTCCCAATTTTTTTTTATAGGCGTATTTTTTTATATTCTGTAACAGGCGTTTATTACTTTTTTATTGGATCTATTTCCGCACATTTTCATGCATTTTTATTGGTTTTAGAAGTAAAACACAGTTCCTTTTTTATTTCGGCAGCTCGGAGTCGGCGGCATTCGGCGGTCAGTTCGGCGGTGTCCAGTGCTCTGATCGGCGCTCTTCAGCGAGGTTCGGTAGTCTGATCGCTGGCGTTGGACGGTCTGTTCGGCAGTCTGTGGCGGTCTTCAGTGGATCTACGTTTGGGAAACTCCGGGGACCGTGGGGTAAATGGTGAATTCACCGCAGTGTCGGCGAAATGGAATCACCGAAGCGCGCCGAAGTGCACCAACCCAGAAAGCACTGAAATTTCTATGCTTTCTTAATAACCCCTATTATTATTATTATTCTTTATTTATAAAGCACCAGCATATTCCGCAGCGCTGTATAGTTGGATTAGGAAGGATAGGGTGTTTGTTGTAGTGTGGTTTTGGTTTTTTGGCAGTGAGTTGTCACAAACAGGTTGAATATTTGGGATGTTACAGATAGTATTTTTTTTGACAAGAGATACATTGTTTGGAGGGTAACGGGTTCATCTTGTGTCATTGTTCCTGTCACTCTCTGTAATTACGCGGATGAGTTCGTTCTATGATGAAATAGTCGCTTAACGTATCAGTAGATGCCCCGATATTGCTTATATTCATTGTCTGTCAATGTTTCAACATTTAATCACCCCCTGCATGGGGAAATCCTTGAAGAACAGACAGCAGGGAGGCCTCACGCGTTCCTCGTTTCCTTTAAGTTGGGCGTATGGTTATGAAACTTCAGAAATCTCCACTTTCTACACAGATGGACCTGAAACATATTCCTGCATAGAGGCACCAGATAAGCCATGTTTTCCTGGACACATATAACCATTTCATGCAGAGGAAGCACATGAATAAGTGCTGCCCTGCAACATGTATAATTCATATGCTGCATGAAGGAAATCACAGTGGGTCACCTGGGATTCCTCTTTTGATTGCTCACCTGAAACATATGGATTCTACATGCTGCAGGGTGGCAATTTTCATGCACTGCCCATCAGCACGAATAATTTATTTGCGTCCAGGAAAGCATGGCCGATCTGGCGACCCTAGTCTCGGGGGTTAATGATGTGCCAGTGATTTCCTGATGTCATCATGGTTACATATCGTATTTTTATTTCACCATCTAATAAATATTACAGGTCTCCCGTACATTTTAAAAGCATAATAATGTATGTTTATCCTGTAAACGTTCTGTTTATTATCTGTTTATTTAATCACGTCTTGTGTTTAGTAAATATTTCACCTCCTGTAATGTGTTATGGATGTTACTAGCAAGTGGTGTGCGTTGTCGCCCTCTAGTGGTGAAAAGTAAAAATAGTTTGATCACAGCAGGTTATTATTCTCCATGTTAACGCTTTCAAATCTTTATTTAATTTCTTATAGTTCTGAACATGTTTTATTAGCCACGTCGGTGTGAGACGCCCCTACCTTCTTACATTCAAGGTGTTGTGTTATAACCCCAACGGGGGCGATACACGGGTGAATTAATATCACCTCGCCATGTTTTTATAAGAATAAAACAGCAGAAATATATTTGTCCATGACATCATTTCTGTTTAATAATCTGTGCGTCTGTCAGAAATCTGTCCGGATATAACGTGGATGATTCTACCCCAACATTCTAAATGAAATGGCAACCGTAGGGTTAAACTTCTGTAGCTGATTACTGTCCTTTATTGACCTGTTCCTCTGCTCCAATTTTCCCCTACAATTACTTTATAGGATAGAAAGTCACACAGGGTTATTCAGAGAGAGGTGAAATGTAGGAGAATGACTGGAGAATAGAAAATTCTAGGTCAAAATAGCCAATTTGGAAAGTGAGAGAATTTTTCTGGTTTGGCTATTTTGACCTAGACTTTTCCATTCTCCAGTCATTCTCCTACATTTCACCTCTCTCTGAATAACCCTGATACTCTATCGTTTCATTATGCTACTTAGTTGGCACATTAACCAACTGAGCTATCCAAGACTCCTATACTGCTCAACGCAAACCCATTTACTGAATTCCTCTTTCCTCGCTACGGTAAAACTCTCGCCTTTCAGATAACTACAGTGTAGCATCCATTCCTGCGGTAAACGTGAAACCGCGAAAGGTTGATTTGTCACACATAATGCTCTTTAAAATACATAAATAATAATTAAACAAAGATATATATATATATATATAGTGAGTATAGCAGTCTGTAGTGATACCTTTTTTATTGGACTAACGTTACATTTAAAGTACAAGCTTTCGAGAGCATTACTCTCTTCGTCAGGTATATTGAAGTTATGTTGAGCAGAATGATAGAAATGAACATTGGGTCATTAATCAGGCACACGGTTGGGGGTGTAGATGTTGTAAATCGCCAAATGGCAGGGTTAGAGTGGGGAGAGGAAAAAAAAACAAAAAAACAATTAAGGCACATGAGACAACAGTGATAAGATCACTTCCAAGGGAAAGTGAAGGCACACAAAACCCCCCCAAAAAAAACAGTGAGTATGAAGAAGACGCAGAATAAAAAAAAGAAAATAAATAAAAAAAAAAAAAACAGGAAAGAGAAAACCAAACCCAACCCAGATTTAAGAATATTATGTGACGTTGTTATGATAATGGGTTAAGAACCCCGAATCAACATTAAGTCCGGTATTTATGGTGTTAAAATATGTGTTCATTTTCATTTCATATGTTTTGCGTTCACGATTGTCTTTAAAGTGTCCTTTGAGGATTTTAATTCTGAGGTTTTGGATGGAGTGGCCTGTTAGATTGAAGTGATGTCCCACTGGGTCCCATTTCACTGGTAATACAGTGAATTCACTATTTAGTGAATGGTCACTGTATTTTGCTGCAATTAGAGTCGCTGAAATAGTTATCGAATGTAGGCGGAAATTGTTGAATTGCACCGATAACCGCCGAATGGGCATCGGCGAATTCCAACGAAATGCAGAACAAAAAAAAGACTGCCGTCTCTTATTCTCCTAATAGGTGTTTAAAGCAATAAAAATTTATTAAAACGTGTCTAAATTTTGAAAAAAAAGACCCTTTAAAATATAATATAAGGTCTGTTAGAGAATAAAAAAAACCCTTTAAAAAATTGAGAAACAAATAATTTTGTCTAAAAAATACAAAAAAGGTGTTTGTAAAAAAATATAAAAATTAAAAGGATTTTTGGTGAAAATGTAAAGATTAAACGGTCTTTAATGTAATATCTTTTTTTTTTTTCGTTTTTACATTGAAACTTCTGGGATTCTCCTGTGTAAACCTGTCGAACTGAATCACTGAAAATCAGGGCATTTCACTGACACTTCGGTGTAGTATACAGGGTTATTCAGAGAGAGGTGAAAAGCAGGAGAATGAATGGAGAAGTGGAAATTCTAGGTCAAAGTAGCCAAACCAGAAAAATTCTCCCATTTATCTCACTTTCCAAACCGGCTATTTGGTCTAGATTTTTCTCTTCTCCTGCCAGTTCTCCTGGTAGAAGACACGATAGTCTTCTATGGGGCAAATTCGGTGCTGCCAAATTGCGGTTAACTGGCAAAATTGCTGTATTTTGCCGTCAATTTGCCTGAATTTGGTGAATTAACAGCTTAGTGAAAAGACGATTTGGCCTGAAATTTCACCGAACTTTGACATTCACTGCCCGGTGGTATTCGGCACTAATTCGGAGGTAATGAATATTAGGGATGTGCGTTTCGGGTTTCGGAATTTCGGAATTTTCACGAAATTTCCCGATTTCGTGTTTTCGGATGCGGTAGATTTTCCGAAAATTTTTAGATCCGAAAATGGCAGATCCGAAAAGTTTTCCGAGCCGAAACGAAATACTTTCGGAATTTTCGAATGGACTTGAAATGTGTCAAATCGAAATTTATTGCTTTGAAACGAGGAGAACAGACGTTCCGGAAAAACGAAAATTTCCGAAATCACGAAAAGTCGATACAAAAAACGAGCTAAGTGACACGAAAATACGAAAAATGGTCGATATTCCGAAAAAAAAATGTACACGAAAAACGAGTCGAGCCGAACCGAATCGAAACAGAAATCGGTCGAAACGAGCCGAATCGAAAAGTTTAAACATCCGAAAAAATCGAATCGAACCGAAAAAAAATCGGTGCACAAGCCTAATGAATATTAGAGGTGTGCACGGCTGAATTTTTTTTTCGCTTCAAAATAATCTTGTTTTTGGAATTTCAGAATTCCGTTACATTTTGTTTCGTTATTTCATTTTCGTTTGGTATCTCGGATCACTAAAAAAAAAACATTGTAATTTGGGATCTATTCGATATCGATTCAAAGTTTGGATTACTAAATAAAGCCCCAATGAATCAAATTTTGCTGTTAAAAGGCAAGCCAGGGTTAAATATTGAGCTGTCCATTGGCCTGTGGTGCTGACAACAGATTCAGCACCACAGAGCAATTTACAGGGACAGGGGTCCTTTGTGAAACAGTGAAATGAATCTGATTTGTTACATAATGTCGTTTGCTTTAGTTCTGACTTGAATGTAATGTAATTTGGGATCGATTCGATATTTGATATCGATTTGAATTTCAGATCACTAAATGAAACCCCAATACATCAAATCCTGTTCAGGAATCATTTAATCAATGCTTCTCTTGTGAAACATTATAACGAATCAGATTCGTTTTATACCGTTTCATTTTCGTTTCAATTCGGATGAAATTAATTCGTTGTTTTGGAAGTACTTCCGAAATAAGAAATAACGAAATCCATAACGAATTGAGATTCGATACGAAACGAATGCGCACCGCTAATGAATATTCCTTTATAATAAATTAACAAACTGCGATATATTTCTATGTCAACACCAAGACAACCCGAGAACAAGTAAGAGTGATTCCATTTACTCTCTAACCGCTACAAAGAAAACAAAATGAATGAACAAAACAAAAACATCGACCTGTTACTGTAAACGGTGCCCGCCAAGAGAGAAAAGGTGAGTATTTTCACACCCAAAAAGAATTAAAAACAAAATGATAATTGGGCAGAGTTTGTCAGCAGCACCTGCCTAATATTTATGCACAAATAAAGGGGGGAGGGGATTTTTAAGTTAGAATGTTCCTTTAAGTCATTTTGCATTTGCTCCACTGGATTTTCGAAATAAAGGGCGGAGTTTCCGACATCCCGGCATAGTAATTATGTCCGCGTCACGGAGGTATTTAACCAGCAGCATATATAAAGGTGATTCAATCTTTAAACAGGATAATTTGGATCTGAGCGACTGCAGGAATCACGAGGGAGTAGACACAGTTACGGACGTCTGACAAGCAACGAGGTAAGTTCCCTGATTTTTCTTTGCTTCTGCTCGTTTGAGGAAATCGTCAGAGTCGACGAGTGGCCTGGGGGCTTCTTGGCTAACTGTCAGCCTCAGATGAGGCTTCCACCACCCCTAGATTCTAGAGGGAACAAAATAATACAATGTATACAATGTATCTGTTAAAACATGTGTTTGTTTATATTTTCGATTCAAAGAAACAACTTTTAATAAGTCGGACGATTTAACATTTTGGAAGCAGGAATTCCCCGTAGACTCCGTGTCTTCAGGACTCGATTCTAACAAATCAGCTGGTGTATTATCCACCCATTGTTTATAATATTATATTGTTTATGGAATTCGAAGTAATCGCTTTGTCGCTGTGCATGGTTCGATGATATCGAGGAGGTGATGATAATATAAGGGAATTGGGGGAGAGACTCGATCTTTTCGTGAGTTCTGAAATTGCGGAATTTAATGGAATTCCTTTCCGACGTGTCATTTGCTGTTGGGTTGTTTTTGGTCACGTTGAATCGTCAGCAGGTTATACGAGGTAGTTATAACGCTGCGACAGAGACGAGTCATGCTGTCATCAAAACGTGCGAAGGAGACTGCATACATTAAACATGAATTAATAGGAGGAACACCAGACTATCAGGGTTATTCAAAGAGCTCAGAATTGCTGGCGAAAGGTAACCGAATG
This sequence comes from Leptobrachium leishanense, assembly GCA_009667805.1. Classification (NCBI taxonomy): domain Eukaryota; kingdom Metazoa; phylum Chordata; class Amphibia; order Anura; family Megophryidae; genus Leptobrachium; species Leptobrachium leishanense. The sequence goes on along the minus strand of CM019066.1, from coordinate 352,210,908 downwards.
CTGAAAATCAGGGTACGGTTACCTTTCCTGGCCATTCGGCTATTCAGAGACCAGGCAGTTCACCAAATGTTGGCGAATTGCCTGCACATACGGTGCCTGTTCGGTGCCTTTTCGAGGGCAGTGAAATCCCCATAGAGAAGCAATGCTTCGGCTATTCAGAGAACACAAACCAGCAGTGAAAAGTTGCCGAGATGCCCTGCCATTCGGTTGCTTCATTCGACAGATTTATTCAGGCAAATCCCATAGGCTTCAATGTTAAAAATATTCCCATTTTAATCCAATATCTAATAAACTGTTTATTATAATATTATGCAGTAAAAACTTTCTTTATTTATAGATTTTTTCAGATCTTTTAAGCATTTTTCGGGATTTTTTTGCAAAATAAATTTTTACGATTTTTTTAAACCTTTTTTCTTTTTTCTGTAACAGCCTTTTTATTATCATTCATTGGATTTTATATGTAAACTCCAGACATTTTCGCTCAGTAGTTTCTTTGCAAACAGCGTTTCACTTTTCAAACATTCAAGTGTACTGGTTTTTTTTTTTTCCACTCCATTCGTCTGCGGTGTCGGGTTTTTCCGGCGGCTGCTCTATGCTGTGATCGGCTCCTGCTCGGGTTTCTCGTTTTCGGCGGGGTAAATCCAAATGTTTTTGTGGGTTTCTGTGTGCATTCGCCTGGGTTTTGCGGTGAGTGTTCGGCAGGTTTTCGGCTTTTCCCTGCACTACGACGGCCCTGTGGTGTTTGCTGAATACACCGCAGGGTCGCTGAAATGGGATCGCCGAATCAAGCCGAATTGAAGAGAACGAAAAGTCACCGAACGTGCGGTGACTTTTCGATTCTCTTTGAATAACCCTGTAGCTTTTCTCGGCAGTTTTAACAAGTCTACCAATGGGAATGTCTGTCTTATGCCACGCAGAAAAACATGGCGCAGTATTGTCATTATTATCGTCATATGGCGCCAACGGTTTCCGCAATAACCAATGGGAAGGATACAAAATAAAAGCAAACAAGAGGTGTCGAAGATGCTGCTCAGAGGAGCTTACAGTCTACTGGAGTTGGGTGCAGGAAGAAAAGAGGAGTTTTATTGGTCGTCGGGATCGTTGGCCATAGTGTTACAGAAATGGTGGACATCTATCATGATGTAGAGTAGGTGAGGAGAGGGATAGGTCGGCATCAGTAATGTGGTATGTTAATCTGAAGAGTTTTAAGGAGGGGAAGTAGGTCATTCCACAGGACCAGCGCTGCCTTGAGAAGTCTTGGAGGCGAAAGTTGCCGGGTTGAAAGTGGACAGACGGCGGGACAGGAATGATCTAGAACAGATGTGCACGTGGCGTAAGGAAGACATCTAAGGACATGTATTCCACTGGGTAATGAGAACCATAAAGAATAAAATCCGGAGTGTTTGATTGGGTGTTTGAGGCATATGGTTGCCAGCTCAGTCGTAAATGTTGACGTCTCCAGTGGGATTGGGCCAATGGACTATTTCGTCTCGTAAGTAGAGATACGTTGGAGTGAGTGATCACGTTTCTAAAATGTCCCAGGGATGGAATCAGGAATTAGAAGCTTTCCAGGTATTTTTCTGCTTGTTGAAAAGTTCTGAAATACACATTTTTGGTTCATTGGAGGCACCAAGGACATGCAGCTTGTGTACGTTGTTGTGGTTAGAGGTGACTGGATAAGGAATAAAATGGAAAGCTTATAGTTAGATGGTGAGATGGATCATTTTTGATGCGGTGGGGGGAGTAACAGCGTCTCTCCTGCCATTTTCATCCTAACCTTGAGGAGAAAGCATGGCCTGGAAGCCTCCGTAAGATCCTCCAGGCCAAAACCCAAAGAGCTGCTGCATATGACAATTTAAAGGTCTATTCAAAGAAAGGTGAAACTCAGGAGAACTGGCAGTAGAAGTGAAAATTCTAGGTCAAAGTAGCCAAACCAGAAAAATTCTCCCCTTTATCTCACTTTCCAAATCGGCTATTTGGCCTAGATTGTTCTTTTCTCCTGCCATTTCTCCTGAGTTTCACCTTTCTTTGAATAGACCTGTTAATTATGAGCACATTTTCTATGTTCATATCGGGGGTTAAGTCGAGCAGGAAAGTGTTGTTCATCCATTATTTTCACAGACGGAACAGAGCTCCCTTTTTGGCTCACAAATGGAAAAGATTTTCTACGGTTCCGATCATATGTTTCCTTATTAATTCACCCAAAATATATCATATTTATTACAGATAATGATTCCATAAACCTCGGCCTAGCATTATATTTAAGGGGTTATTTAGAGAGAGCCGATCTGGCCCGAACAGTGTATTTCCCCGTACGGTGACATTTCGGGGCCATTCAGCTATTCAGAGGGCTGGCAGTTCGCCAAATTTTGGCGAATTGTCTGCAAATATGTTGCCGGTTCGACGGCAGTGAAATCCCCCATAGAGAAGCAATGGTTAATCTATTCACAGACACCGAACAGCAGAGAAATGTTAGTGAAATGCCCTGCTGTTCGGTGGTTTCATTCGACAAGTTTATTCAGGCGAATACCATAGGTTTCAATGTTAAAAATATTCCCGTTTTAACTCAATATCTAATAAACCGTTTATTCTTTTAATCTTCAGCAAAAAGTCTCTTTACTTATTGAATTTTTAGGATCTTTTAGTCTATTTTCAGGATTTGTTTTGCATAATTTGTTTCCGTTTTTTTTTTTTTAATAGCGTTTTTTCTTTTTTCTGTAACAGACCTTTTTAATATCATTCATTGGATCTTATATGTTAATTACAGCCATTTTCGTTCATTAGTGTTTTTTGCAAACAGCGTTTCAATTTTGAATTTCAGTAGTTTTTTTTTTTACCCCGTTTGTCGGCTTGTCGGCTTTTTCCGGCGGCTGCTCAGTGGATCGTCGGCTTTATACAGATGTGTTCGGTGGATTTTTTGCGGCGGTTCGAACTTGATCCGATACTTCGGATTGTTTCGGCTGTGTTTTTTCAACACTTTTGTGGTGGTTTTGCGGTGGATTTTCAGGTCTCTTCCCTGCACTTCGGGGACCCTACGGTGAATGCTGAATTCACAGCAGGGTCGGGAATTTGATCCCCCGAAGTGTGAGGAACAGGAGATCACCAAAATGTCACTGACATTTCGGTGCTCTCTGAATAACCCCTTTAGACATTGATATCATATTTGCACGTGGAGTGATGGGTTATGTGTGACATCTCAATGGATAATTGAGGAGCAGACATCTTGGAGGGTTCCTACACTTATTCTTTTTAGGACTAGACCCCTGGTACAAATGATGGGGTTTATTCCATTCTTATTCTATCATGGTCGGTAATAAGGATAAATCATTCAAATCTTTCATAAGTTTAAACGTGTGAATTATTGCGAAAAGAGGGTTGCACTAGCACCCCGTGCAATGAGTAAACTGTCACCGACTCCCAACGCGTCAGCTCCATAAATAGCTGACACTCCATGTAAGGAAACTTCCCAAAGCAAAGTAAAAACAGTGATGAGAAAAAGAAAAGGTTGACGGGGTCTGTATGCAAAACGCATTGGATGGGGCTCAGAAGGCTGATTCAGCCATCCAGTTGCAGGGGCTTAGACCCTCCCAGACCCTCAGCTCAGACTTCCTGGACTTGAAGAACATCCTGTACGAGCCCCATCCAATGGGATCAAAGCCTTCCTGCACTGAGAACCACTGGATTGGCTGGAGCTCTCAGTCCCTTCTGTGGTCACATGACATGCTGAGCTGGAAGGGAGGGGAGTGCAGAGTGGGGGAAGGGAGCGTTAATCTTTAACCCCTCCGTTTCCCCACCCTCCTGTTTTAATCCTATAGTATGGCTTTAGTTTGCACGCTTCAGTGATTTTCTAGTTATTGTCCGCAGTATGCCAGAGGCGCGCCAGGCATGCACAGGTTAATGCAGGGGTCAATGGGTCAAAAAATATAAGCATGGGAACTCACCAAGATTTCTGACCCCCAATCAGCACTTATCATCTCTCTCTTAACACAAACATGTCCTCAAATCTGATATATTCATATATTTATGAGGATTTTAGCAAAAATGTGGTAAATCATACAGTTATTACGACATAACGGGGAAACATAAACTCGTGCATCTGGTTTCAAGCTTTATAATATGTGGGACCAATGGGAACTCAGTTCCCTCTATGAAAATAGTGGAGGAACTGTGTTCCCACGCTTTTCCCCCCGACTTGACCCCTTTGGGTATGGTGTGGCTCACCTCTTGGTTGTCAGAGTTACAGTCCCAATCTTTCATCCTTATGTTGCAAAAGTATGTGCCATTACTGACAGGCGGATACAATGTGTCAAACAGGAGCCGAGCTGGCCAGAAATGCAGTGACATGATGTCACGGATTGGACGAGGGCGGCAGACAGGTGTTTGTGTTGATTTGTGAAAGCAGGAAGTGGAAATTGGTGATTAAGGGATTAAGGGAGTTTAGAGGAAAAAAAGAGAAGTGATACTTTAAACATGTGATGAAACCACGATCATATACTGAAACCTACAGAAACGTCAAGGGGTTAAAGGGACACACGCCACACCTTCGGGCTTCCCTGAGCCGAGGAGGAGGAGCTATACGTGGCGAGGGAGAAAAGGTGAGTAAAATAACCTGAAATAAAAAATATATATAAAAAAACGACAACCAGGCAGAGGCTGTCATCAAGATCTACCCACTTATTACTTATTATACAATACTGTATGATTGCAAATTAAATTCGCTTGTTGCTAAATAATTTCCTGTGTTTTTGGCTCCAGAAGCGGCTCCTGAGCTTTTAACCCTGTGGGTTTAATGCCCAAGGTGCTAAACTGGCTAAGGAATGTCCTGACATATTGGACTTTCTCCAGCCGACACGGAAACCCGAGCTGAAGTTCTACCTGCAGTAACTTCATTTGCCCAGTAGATGGCGGTATCTCCCCACCAAATAGGTTATTACAGCAAGGAATAGATCGGGAATATTCCCAAATATTTTTACTGTATAATGAATTAAAAATGATTTTCAAAAAAAAAATACGCTGGTTCCTGACAGTGGATTTTTAAGGAATCACTTGGTGCAGAATGCAGGCAGTTCGCCAAATTTTGGCGAACTGCCTGAACGTACGGTGCCTGTTCGACGGCAGAGAAATCCCCCATAGAAAAGCAATGATTCATCTATTCACAGACATTGAACAGCAGAGAAATGTCAGTGAAATGCCCTGCTGTTCGGTGGTTTCATTCGGCAGGTTTATTCAGGCGAATCCCATAGGTTTCTATGCTAAAAATATTCCCGTTTTAATCCAATATCTAATAAACCGTTTATTCTTTTAATCTGCAGAAAAAGTCTCTTCAATTATTGATTTTTTTTTAGGATCTTTTATGCATTTTTGGGGATTTTTTCGGCAACATTTTTTCTGGGTTTTTTTTTTAAAGCATTTTTTAATTTTTCTGTAACAGCCCTTTTTATTCTCATTCATTGGATCTTATATGTAAATTCCAGACATTCTCGTTAAGTTGTCTTTTTGCAAACACCGTTTATATTTTGACACTTTCCGTTGTATTGTTTTATATTTTTTTTTTTACCCATCCGGCGGCTTGTCGGCTTTCTTCTGCATCTGGTCGGCACTGTGTTCGGTGGCTCGTAGGCTGCGTCTGGCAGCCCTCTGGTGGGTTTGCAGCGGCATTCGGCGGCCAACTCCCTGCACTTCGGGGACCCTGCGGTGAATGCTTAATTTACCGCAGCGTGCGAAAATTTGATTCCCCAAAATGCAGGGAAAGGGAGAGCTCCAAAATGTCGACGACTTTTCGCTGCTCTCTGAGCAACCCCCTTTGATTTTTCTTGTGCTGCTCCCATCTGGCAGAGGAGGATTTTTTTTTTTTTTAATAAAAATGAATTAATAATATTAGTAGAAATAATGTTCTTTAATCACAATATTACTATTTTATTTTATTACATTTTTTATTTCACTTGCTATACATATATATGTCAATGCTATACATATATATATATATATATTTAAATTTTTATGTCTAACGGCTCCGGCTGGTCGAGTAACGGCAAGGTCGGAATTGGGCCCATGGGCTTTACTCGCCTCGTTTTTTTTAAAATATAAAGTTTTAAAAGATATTTCTGGTACCTGACGGATTACACAAATCATAACAATCAACTTTAAGTAACTTTAAGTTTATTCTGTATCTGTCGATGAGCAGAGCGGCAAATTCCAGCTATGCAGTGTGTGCGCTTTACATCGTGTACCAATTCTCATGGACCGTGTCACCTGCAGTAATTACATGTGACGCAGCGAACGAGTACACGTGAAGAATAGCTTCGCAGATTACCCTGAGCAGTGACTAAAAGCTCAGAAATGCAGCGTCTTGCACGTGTTATTACAAAACAGCATTCATACGTTTAACCCTTACAGCCTGCACTCGACAGTCTCTGTTTGTTTACCGACAAACATTTATTCATCCCCGGTCAGAATCCCAGAGACTACATATAAAAATACTTCTCTTTGCTCAGAACAGTCATTTTACATAAAAAAAATTTTTACATACAAAAAAACTATTAAAAAAAATCATTATATATAAAAAATTCTTACGCAAAATACTTTTTGTACATTTAAAAAGAATTTTTTTTTTTATAAAAAATACATTTTTTAATAAAAACATTTTTTTAACAGTAAAACACTCTTTTTAGATTTTAAAAATAGATCTGACATTAAAAAATTATATGAATGTAAATCATTTTTATATGAATTTATTTTTTACAGTAAATCGCTCTTTTTAGATTGAAAAATTATTTTTATATCCGAAAATTTATAGAAAAATCATTTTCATACAAAGAAATTTTCACAATAAATCCCTCTTTTTAGATTTGAAAAATTATTTTGATATCCAAAAATTTATAGAAAAATAATTTTTGGATAAAAACATTTTTACAGTAAAATACTGTTCTTTTTACATAAAAGATGGAACTTGCAATGCTTCTGCTGTAAAATACATTGTTGTATTGCCGTAGGCACTCTTATCCTCGGCTTTAAGCGAAGGACTCAATATAGAGTAACTCAAATATTCTGAACATTCACACACGCTATAACATCACACACAACAAGTGCTAGTCATAGCTTTACGGTTTATTTGCAGGTATATGTCAGCTTTTATTACTTAAAGCATAGATAAAAGCAGTACTTTTCAACAAAACAAGAATAATTCATTCTCCCAATAATTAGTTATTACACATCACCAATTGAGTCGTCTGCATCTTCCCTGCCAGACGGATCAGGACTGGGGGAACCCCAAATTTCAGCCGGACATAGGGGACCTCGATCGGAATCCACGACTCACAATGTTTGTATTGTAAAAGCCACTGCCATACAGTAAACGCACACCTCGCAATGTCCATACCGTAAAAGTCACTTTTATTCTTTAAATACATAACTAGTAATGCCCGTACTGTAAAAGCCACGTTTACAGTAAAGTCTGCTTTTTACTTTACAAGCCACATTTTACAGTAAGAGCGCATTTTATTTTAACCTGCCTGGTTATATTCCCGAGTGTGACTCGGGGTTAAATTTCGCTACCGCGATCGGTAACCCCGAGCCACACTCGGGCTGTATACTCACCTTATCCTGCGCTACCTCGCTGTTCCCTGCAGTCACCGCAGTGTGATTGCGGCGTCCGGCGACTTGCTTCCTTGTTCCGCTCCCTGCGAGCCACGGGACGCAGGGGGGCGGGACCAAGCGGCAAATTTGAAAACGGAAAAAAAATTTTTTTGAAACTTTAAAAATTACTGTAAAATGGCAAACAGTCCCATGTTTCACTGGTGTTTGCCCAGATCCAACTGATGAAGCTGGGCAAGCACCAGCGAAACTTGTATTGGAAAGCCCCATTACATTTTAGAAACAGTTTTTATGTGATTTTTATTTCTGTAAAGTTGCTTTGAGAATAAATCCTCTATTATATTGCACCCTTTTTTTCTGAAAGATTGTGCCTTTGGTTTGATTATATTATTGAATATAATTTATTTGCCTTATTTTGGATAATTATTTTTGGGATAACAAATTATAATTTCGTGTTTCAAACCTTCTCTGACTCTGTGTGTTTACTAAACACTTGTTTGCACGGATTTCAGTGAGTTATTCCTAATTATTACAGGCTTACTATATAAAACAATACATTTCCTTTCCAAAAAATTTTAAATGCTTTTAGACACAAATATTTTTAAAAATCAGACCGCCAGGAAGGTTAAACATGTAACTCACATCCGTACACTCCTAATTACACTTAGACTTGATTTATTGCTTGCTGTATTTATGTGCACTGCTCTAGTGGAGATTGGCCAATTTAACATTTTTTTTTCTTGAAATCGTGTAGCCGCTAATCTTGCGTAATTCCTAGCTCTCGCTCGGAAAATTCGGAACTCGAGTCCGTCCCCTTGTCTCATGTTTCCTCCTCCCATGTCTGTCTGTCCCTATAGCCACTGATTGGGGGAAGTTGAATTCAAGCTGTAACATGCGATGTTATGGAACCCCAACAGCTAAGGTCATCAAATATGTCTCCCAGCCACGTCCTAATGCAGTTTCCAATTTTAAATGTTGCCACACTTTTTGTTACGTAGCAGAATATTCTTTAAATACGACACCATAAACATTCTCCTGAGACGTGTTAAGATGAGTAACTCAATAACAGATTCTGGTGACAAAGACGAGGACCAATGAAAAAAGTATATAATGCTTCAATTCACGTAACAAACATGTAAAGTGCAGACTGACTCTATTTCTCATAGTGATCAAACACAGCTCATAAAGTTGTTGCTCAGTGTCCCAGATGAGGTCTGCGCTCATTTCGCATTTACGACGCATTCTACAGTTTTTCTGATTTTGAAGTAATGTATTAACTAATTCACTCTTAACGTGTGCCTTAACAGAGAACATCTACTGCCGAGAATCAACCTAGAAGAGGTCCGCCTCACAATGCCTCGCCTTTCCTTCATCAGCGTTGGTGGGAAGAAGCCTAAACAGATTTTACGCACTGGGACATTTCGAAAGCCTCGAAGGCTTCAAGGTCAAGACTACCAGAGCTTGGTAGAGAGATGTTTGAGGAGTAAGCAACTCTTCCAAGATGAAGATTTCCCGGCGGAATTATGCTCCATCGGCTGTGGGAATCTTTTACGTAAACTGCCACCAACCGTCCAGTGGAAAAGACCACACGTAAGTCAACAGTAGTGTGTGTATCAAGGGTTCTGGAAATGATTCAGTTAGCGTTCAATGTAATAAGTTCACATAATCCACCAAATATTCACAAAGGCTGTCTGTGCAGGAGCCCAGAATTATGGTGTTAATGGCTGCCACAATGCATGAAACATTGGCATTGGTAATGGGGGGGGGGGTTATCACAGCTGAGATCTCTTCTATCCAGTAATACATCTTGGATGTCGCTATTTTCCTTTAGCTGGCGTATGCCTACCATCAATATGTGCTGAAAGTGGTTGAGGATGAACATGGTTACACGACCTAGTTTGAAGTGGTTACATCGGAATGTTTCCTTTCTGGCAGACTTTGGGCCAGTATTGGTGATGGGTAGAAAGGAAAAAGCCAGGCAAGTCTTTTCCTCACTGTGGCTTGCCATTACTGTCCCTATTAAGGCTCAGCCGCTCTATCAGCAAATCGAGCCGGAATATATTTGGTATTCCACAATACCGGTAGTCGCCACCGTGGGTATTGGCTCCTGGAGTCCATAGGACTCTATGAAACCCAACTCGCACCAGTGTAAGCTCTCTGTGAGCTCGTCTGAGCACGGAGGTGCAGGAGCCATGGAAGGACACTGGGAATGATTTGTTCCCAGTCTTCTCTTGCTCCCAGCCAGAGGAAGCAGCAGGTCGTGTCCCCCTCTGCATTGTGGGATGAGAGGCGAGTATGGGATGTCGTTATCGTTGGCCGATAGCCTGACGTCTTAGTTATGAATTGGACCCATCAGTACAGGTTCACTTTGCAAGGCCAGAAACTTGGTAATTCCGAAACGACTGAAAAGAAATGATATAACAAATCGATTCAAAATGATATAACAAAAGAATCCAAAACTAAATGTAACAATGCAAAATGAAACAATATAACGATACAATTTTATACGATCTAATGAAACGATCCAAAACTAAAGGTAACGATTCGTTTTGGATCATTACATTTAGTTTTGGATTGTTTCATGATATCTTTTTGAATAATTTCGTTATATTGTTTCGTTATGGATCGTTACATTTAGTTTTGGATTGTTTCATTATATTGTAACGATCCAAAATGAAACAATATAACGAAACGATTAGAAAAAGATATCATGAAACAATCCAAAACTAAATGTAACGATCCAAAACGAAACAATATAATCATAGAATTTGATACAATATAATGAAACAATCCAAAACTAAATGTAACGATCCATAACGAAACAATATAACGAAACGATTAGAAAAATATATCATGAAGCGATCCAAAACCAAACTTAACACTCCAAAACGAAATGATATAATGAAATTAAACGAAACGCCAGAGAAACATATTTTGTTTCATGCTAAATTATTTCCGTTGAAAATAAAACTAAATAAATTTTCCCGACGTGCACATCTCTAGAGTACACAGCTGTTAGCTGCCGCCATGCTTAATGAGATATATTTTGATTAAATTACTAAACATACTGGAGAGAAAAAAAATATATGCGTGATGTGAATTTTTTTGTAAATCCAGACAATTATGATGGATTATTTTTAATTATGATTTATTATATTCCTTATCATTTCCTCAGGAGCTGGTAAAGAATCCTCAGTTCTTTACAGAAAATGTGAGCAGGTTCGACTTACATCAAGGACTCACAGGTAAGAAGACTGGTTACAAAATAATTGTTTAAAATCAACAAATAACCAGCACAATATGTCTGGCTCAAGTAGGGGGTAAATATATATAAAATATATAGAATATTTTGACAGGAAAAAAAAATCTTAATGCATAGAATATAAAATATTCCTCTGGTTATAAAATGCACTTAATTAAGACGACATGTTAAGTTTTGACACCAGATGCGCTTTAATAAAAGAGCTAAAAGTAAGTAGTAGTTATTGATAATTTTATATATTTTTTTTATTATTTTTTTAACATATCCATCTTTTCGAAGATCTTGATTTGGTGTATTATTTTTATTCAAAATTTTATTCATGGAACGCTAACAGAATTTAATTTACCCTCTTTTTCAGAAAATTGCTGGTTTTTAGCCGCCTTAGCATCGCTTACCCTGAACAAGGATATATTAAGAAACGTGGTGCCTCAAAACCAGAGCTTTCAGAGGAATTTTGCCGGGATTTTCCATTTCAAAGTGAGTAAACAAACATGTGAGAGTGCGAGGGTCACCCCAGACCTGTGACGCTTCCCTGTTACTTAGCTCATGTTGTAAATCAAATTATTTTAAAAATGCAAAAGATCAATAAAAATAAAACAGATTTAACAGCTCAGGATTCTAAGAACGTTGCCCGGGCCAGGAAGTGGCTCAGCCAATCAGAGGATACGCACGTTCTTCAGGGGCTCTGAGTATTATAACGGGAAAAGTGCACACATAAACTTTAACCCCTGGTGAAAAATACTGGAATATATACAGAGTTTATTGAAGTTAACCCCTTCACTACCAAGTGATTTTTCCATATTTTTTTGTCAGAAACCAGTGTTTTTTTTGTAAAATCATTTTAAATTAATTATAAAGTAAGAAATATTTGAGTTTATACCCATTGTATGTCTTACTGTAAATAACCTATATTTGGCCAGTAGATGGCACCGTCTACTGCAAAACTGAATTAGAGGTTTGAGCGGTTGCTCTATTTTCTTCTTTTTCTCGCTGCACCGGCTGCTGAAAACCCGATATTTCACAGCATTCCGCAGCTGATTTTACAGTTTTAACTCTTTGGGAATTATGCCCACAGGGCTAAAACTTTGGGGGCACCTTCTGCAGCCCAAAAGCAAACAAAATTTGTTTGCAGCAAACAAATTTAATTTGCTTTTGGGCTGCAGATCAGCAGAACGGGATATCTCGATATCGGGGCACCAGATGGTGCTTTTGAAGCCCGAGATATCTCGATATCGGTATTGAAGGGGTCAAGTCAGTTTATTTCACATTTTGCATTTATATTTTGGAATGTTCCTGGAGGTTTTAACACAGCAAACTTGACGCATTGATAAAGCACTTCAGGGTGATCCTCCATATTGATTCATACAAAACCCTGTGGCTTTTTTGTTGCAAATTAATAGATTTCTTCGATTCGTTATGAAACAGATTGATTTTTGTCTGATTTCTTCGGCAATTCCGAGCAATCTGAAATTCCGAATAGCCAACATACTAAAAAAATGATAACAAATGGAAAATTCCCTAATTCAATTGGTCCGAAATGTCTGACAAATCCAAACAATTCCAGAAATGTCAGAAATTTTGGAGGCGCACATATTTTCAGCCCTTATATCCCCTCTATACCTCCCTCTATACCCCCAACCCACCTCTGTGCACCCTCTGCATCTTCTTCACCCTTTCTCAATACACCCAAATGTTAGTTATGCATTGCTTAGGGTTAGGTTAGGATTAGGGTTACTTCTTGGATTGACTCACTGTTAGTGTTACTGGTGGGTCTGTGTTAGCATTAGGGTTACTGTTAGGGTTACAATTATTGTTTCTGCATGCGTTAGGGCTATGGCTAGTGTTGCACAAAGAGTGCACTTTGCTTCAGATGCCAAACTGAGTCCAAACTGTACTCATTGTTTTGAGTGCGGCTCCCACCTTCTGGTGAGCTTTTACTTACATGACCCTTTCCTCCACAGTTTTGGCGCTTCGGTGAGTGGGTCGACGTGGTAGTGGACGACCGTCTTCCAGTGGACGAGCACGGCAAGCTGCTGTTTGTGTCGTGCGTCAAAAAGAACTTGTTTTGGGGAGCTCTGCTGGAGAAAGCGTACGCCAAGTAAGTCAGTCTGACATTGGTGTTACTCAACGATTAAATCTGACCAGACGCCATTGGCACATGTTAATCACCCGATGTATTTAACTGCAAAGCAGATCGTTTATATTTGACGTGAGCATCCTCTTAAACCACGAGTAAGCAAACTCGGATCTCCAGATGTTTTGGAGCTACATTTCATGAGGCTCAACTACACGAGGCTCAGTCGATCTGTTGAGTGACTGATCATCAGGGGAGATGTAGTTTCCAAAAATCTGGAGGGTCAAGGTTGACGAACTCCAACTTAAACAATGGAATTCAGAAGATTTTGCCATGCATGGACGGACAGATACATTGTAGGCTAAGCTCCTGTCAGCAGGATCCTCTAGACCAGGGCTGTCAAGCTCTGCCCCCCCGATTTATCAGAACTACAACTCCTATGATCCCCTGACCATCTATTACCTTCATTGACTTCTGGGAATTGTAGGCCATTAACATCTGGGGGGGGGGACGCAGAGTTTGACAGCCCTGCTCTAGACCTCTTATATCCGTCTTCTGAATTATTGTGTCTTTTTGTCGTGTTTGTTGTGTTTTAAGTCCTCCTCATCTTGTATTGTAAAGTGTTTGGTATAAACGATGATGATGAACATGATAATATTTGCACTTAATTTCATATCCTGAAAGCGTTTGAGATTTACCGCACGGAAAATCAACAAAAAACAAACTTCTCGTTCTTGTTTTTTTTTTTGCATAAATATTTGGATTTTTGGAGGTTTCATTTTATTTAATGTCTGCACAAGGTCAGTGTGAAATGTCCATTTGCGTTGGGAATATCCTGGTAGAGAGAGAGCGCCTTCATATGACCAAAGCAAAGTGTGTATTGTGACATTGACAACCTAGAGCAGGGGGTCAGCAACCTTGCCCCCCCCAGATGTTTGAGAACTACATCTCCCATGATGCCCACCTACCTATTAGGATGGTAGAGCCTCATGGGAATCATCTGGGGGGCGAGGTTGCCGAACTGAACTCGGACATTTGTCCCATGTTTAAAAATCACAATCAAAACCAAACAAAACCATTTATATATATATGTATTTGTATCTATATGTGCAGTATATACTGTATATGTATATATGGATTATTATTTTTTTTAGACTTTGCGGCTCCTATGAAGACATGCAGATTGGTCAAGTATCTGAAGCTTTGGTGGACTTCACAGGCGGAGTGAACCTCACCATAAAACTGGCACAGGCGCCTACGGACCTATGGCAGATCATGTTAAGAGCCGCGAACAGTGGGTCCTTAATGGGATGCCAGACTCGCTCAGGAGTAAGCACATCAATCTAATGTAGAAATAAGAGGCACAAGCACCACACCTTTGTCCTCCACATATCTCATTCATTAGACTCCATGAGCATTATGGGAACTGTGGCTTATAAAGGCAACCTGTTCCATGGCCTGTTCCATGGCTGTCGGTAAAATGGAAAAATCGTACGCTGGCCATTAACCCCTTCACTGCTGAGCCATCTCGGGTCTAATTTTTCTTCTTTACTTTAAACATGGTCATGTTTGGTATCATTGGAAAGGCCATGCTCTGGCCTTTCTACTGATAACAAGCATGACCCTCTAGCTGCCAACAGTGGGGAGAAATCGTGGTTCAAAGGAACCCCCTATCTCCACCCCTATCTTTCCTTAGGAGTCAATGAGGACTTTCCCCACACGTCCTCAGCAGTGAAAGGGTTAACCAAACATCCTTTTTATAACCAAGACGCTAAAGTCGGCCTGAGACGTTAAAATCTCTTAGCAAGACGTTACGCAGTGTGTGGAGCAGTGAAATTAACGGCTGGCGTTGCTGAAAGCGGATACAGGCGCAGCTAACGCTCAGTCCTGGTGTAAACTTAACCGGGGCCGTAACAGCTCCATAGACTTCACCTGCTCAGGGACGTTACACCAGGCTTTACGTGTCGTTATGAACGTCACATCGGCTTTTAGAACGGGTTACATTTCCCTGGTTTGCACCGAGACGTTACATTTATTCAGTACCTTGGAATAATTCGCTATTCTCACACTTCTTCACGACTTGCGCGTCCCGTGTTAAGTATAGGAGTCGGCGAGTACAGTAAGGAACGCGAGCCGTGAGACGCTAAGGTCGGATCATCTACTTTATCAACAAGTCTGGAATAGGACGTGAGAAAATTAAGCTGAGAACGTCATTATGATGAGCGTCTCGAATGCTAAGCTTAACCCTTTCCGTGCTATGGGTGTGACTATGCTGTCCTCGCGGCAGGAGAGACTTAACACCACTGGGGGGCATAGTACACCCCGTTGGCTTCTATGAACAGCCTCTCGGCCCCCTCACCTGCCGGCACGTGGAGCACGTCATTGGCGGCCGCAGGCCGGCTTATCTCAGGCTGTCCTCCTGCAGCCAATGTACTCGCAGCAACTCGGCTATGGAGGCAAGCCTCAGGAGGGTCCGGAGAGCCACGGGGCATACTATGAAACCCCACCAGCATTCAGACCCTCTGGCTGGGCACCACCCGCCTGGCAGGATGACGTCCTTTGAATCTGGCCCTGGGCTGACAGCTCGCGTCCTGTTTGTTGTTGTTAATTGTATCCTTTCACTTGATACTTATTGTTTCCAACTTTTTGTCTCAAATATTTAGCCTGAAATGGTTTTGGAGAATGGATTAGTGGCCGGACATGCATATACTGTGACGGGGCTCAGACAGGTACGTCCTCCTCCTTACATTATCCACTTTGAGCGAAACAATCACAAAAACAGCATTGATTTTATGATACTTTATAGACTTCCCATGCAGCAGCGATGCACATGTTATGATACTTTATAGACTTCACATACAGCAGCGATGCACATGTTATGATACTTTATAGACTTCACATACAGCAGCGATGCACATGTTATGATACTTTATAGACTTCCCATACAGCAGCGATGCACATGTTATGATACTTTATAGACTTCCCATACAGCAGCGATGCACATGTTATGATACTTTATAGACTTCACATACAGCAGCGATGCACACGTTATGATACTTTATAGACTTCACATGCAGCAGCGATGCACATGTTATGATACTTTATAGACTTCACATACAGCAGCGATGCACATGTTATGATACTTTATAGACTTCCCATACAGCAGCGATGCACATGTTATGATACTTTATAGACTTCCCATACATCAGCGATGCACATGTTATGATACTTTATAGACTTCACATACAGCAGCGATGCACATGTTATGATACTTTATAGACTTCCCATACAGCAGCGATGCACATGTTATGATACTTTATAGACTTCCCATGCAGCAGCGATGCACATGTTATGATACTTTATAGACTTCCCATACAGCAGCGATGCACATGTTATGATACTTTATAGACTTCCCCTACAGCAGCGATGCACATGTTATGATACTTTATAGACTTCCCATGCAGCAGCGATGCACATGTTATGATACTTTATAGACTTCCCATACAGCAGCGATGCACATGTTATGATACTTTATAGACTTCCCATACAGCAGCGATGCACATGTTATGATACTTTATAGACTTCCCATGCAGCAGCGATGCACATGTTATGATACTTTATAGACTTCCCATACAGCAGCGATGCACATGTTATGATACTTTATAGACTTCCCCTACAGCAGCGATGCACATGTTATGATACTTTATAGACTTCCCATGCAGCAGCGATGCACATGTTATGATACTTTATAGACTTCCCATACAGCAGCGATGCACATGTTATGATACTTTATAGACTTCCCATACAGCAGCGATGCACATGTTATGATACTTTATAGACTTCCCATACAGCAGCGATGCACATGTTATGATACTTTATAGACTTCCCATACAGCAGCGATGCACATGTTATGATACTTTATAGACTTCCCATGCAGCAGCGATGCACATGTTATGATACTTTATAGACTTCCCATACAGCAGCTTTCATACAGCTATGATACTTTATAGACTTCCCATACAGCAGCGATGCACATGTTATGATACTTTATAGACTTCCCATACAGCAGCGATGCACATGTTATGATACTTTATAGACTTCACATACAGCAGCGATGCACATGTTATGATACTTTATAGACTTCCCATACAGCAGCGATGCACATGTTATGATACTTTATAGACTTCCCATACAGCAGCGATGCACATGTTATGATACTTTATAGACTTCACATACAGCAGCGATGCACACGTTATGATACTTTATAGACTTCACATACAGCAGAGATGCACATGTTATGATACTTTATAGACTTCACATACAGCAGCGATGCACATGTTATGATACTTTATAGACTTCCCATACAGCAGCGATGCACATGTTATGATACTTTATAGACTTCACATACAGCAGCGATGCACATGTTATGATACTTTATAGACTTCACATACAGCAGCGATGCACATGTTATGATACTTTATAGACTTCCCATACAGCAGCGATGCACACGTTATGATACTTTATAGACTTCACATACAGCAGCGATGCACATGTTATGATACTTTATAGACTTCCCATACAGCAGCGATGCACATGTTATGATACTTTATAGACTTCACATACAGCAGCGATGCACATGTTATGATACTTTATAGACTTCACATGCAGCAGCGATGCACAATTTTCCTTCTTTTGGGTATTTTGCTGGAGCTCCAGCCTATGATAAATCAATCTGCAGCGCTGCTGCATGGGAAGTCTATAAAGTATCATAGCTGTATGAAAGCTGCTGCATGGGAAGTCTATAAAGTATCATAGCTGTATGAAAGCTGCTGCATGGGAAGTCTATAAAGTATCATAGCTGTATGAAAGCTGCTGCATGGGAAGTCTATAAAGTATCATAGCTGTATGAAAGCTGCTGCATGGGAAGTCTATAAAGTGTCATAGCTGTATGAAAGCTGCTTTCAGACAATCAGAAACCTGCATTTAGTGATTTACCGGTTTGACCTCGATTTCTTTATGAGGACGGGTGGAGTTTATTGCTTTATAAATGAAAATAAGTGCACGCCGCATTCACTGATCTCGATTCACCATTTTTTTCCCTTCAGGTGACCAGTAAATCAGGATCAGAAAATCTGGTGAGACTGCGGAATCCATGGGGGAAGATTGAATGGAAAGGAAACTGGAGCGACAGGTAAACCCAAAGTATCCCTTTAAAGGCACACTACCAATAACGTAAACTGTAACTACAACTACAGTATGTGTGCATCACAAACAAAACACCTTATAAAACACCTTTTAAAACACCTTATAAAACACATTATATAACACACATTATAACACGCATTATAAAGCACTTTATAAAACACATTACACATTATAAAGCACTTTATAAAACAATTTAAAAAAAACGTTATAAAACACACTATAAATCACTTTATAAAACAAATTGGGAAACCCATTACTATAACACATTTATAAAACACATTATAAAGCACTTGATAAAACACATTATAACACACATTATAAAACATAATGATAAAACACATTATAAATCACTTTATAGCCTTGGTGTTTCCATGATGAACGTCTTCAGCGCGCGTTATGCATTGCGCGCGTACTATGTGCGTTCTTCTCTATCCGCTTAATTGTATGCTACAACAGACGACATAAAGAGCATCATAACGCGCGCTAGTGCGCAGAAGAAAACGCTAGTGTGCACCGGCCTAAACACGTCTGAAATACCACGCGCCCCATCACTTCCCACACCCCCAACTCTCGCCTTCAGGACTTTTCCTGATCTGCCCCCTTTTTAAGGAACTCCCTCCCTCACAACATTAGACTCTTCCCGTCTCTCCAGTCCTTAAAGAAGTCTCTGAAAACACATCACTTTAGAGAAGCCTATCGCCTCACTCCATGATTCCCCCACTGTACATTTTTTGCTCCATCTTCCAAGTCAGCCCACATGCACCCCGATACTTCTTGTACCCTACTATTACCCTCACCATAGAGTGTCACCCCTCTCCCTTAGAGTGTAAGCTCTTGAGCAGGGTCCTCTCTCCAATTGTTCTGTGTGTCTAACCTTAATGTATATTTGTTATTGTGTCTCACCCATTGTACAGCGCTAAGGAACTTGTTGGCACTTTATAATTATTTGTAGCTTATCCTCACCTCTGTGCATCCCCCTGCTCCTCTTAGATTGCAAGCTCTTGAACAAGGTCCTCTTTTCCTATCGATCTCCGTGTGTCAAACACTCATTTGTTTAATTTCACGCTCGTTTTGTCCTACCAGTTGACCAGCGCTGCAGTGTAGGTTGGCGCTTTACTAATAATTGTAATGGCTTATATCTTTTCATGTTTGTTTTTGGCAGATCCCCAAAGTGGGACCAGCTCGGTTTCAAGGAGAGGCTTCTGCTACGGAAGACGAGGGAAGATGGAGAATTTTGGTAAATATCAGAGACCTTTTTATTATTATTCTACTTATAAAGCAGCGGCTGTGCGTGCGCGGCACTCGCTCTTATACAGTCAGGGGAACAATGGTGCAAACATTACATTTGAACATAAGTGCATTTGGGTGTAGAGGACACTGTCCCCTGGAGAACTTCATACGTAAACCTTACAATCCATAGAATCTTTCGGCCCACCTAGAGCTCTATTAACTTCTTCTAGGGATGTGCGTTTCGGGTTTCGGAATTTCGGAATTTTCACGAAATTTCCTGATTCGTGTTTTCGGATGCGGCCGATTTTCCGAAAATTTTTAGATCCGAAAACGGCAGATCCGAAAAGTTTTCCGAGCCGAAACGAAATATTTTCCGAATTTTCGAATGGACTTGAAATGTGTCAAATCGAAATTTATTGCTTTGAAACGAGGAGAAAAGACGTTCCGAAAAAACGAAAATTTCCGAAATCACGAAAAGTCGATACAAAAAACGAGCAAAGTGACACGAAAATACGAAAAATGGTCGATATTCCGAAACAAAAATGTACACGAAAAACGAGTCGAGCTGAACCGAATCGAAACAGAAATAGGTCGAAACGAGCCGAATCGAAAAGTTTGAAAATCCGAAAAATCAAATCGAATCGAACCGAAAAAAAAATTCGGTGCACAAGCCTAACTTCTTCGCGCAAACATTAACGCGTGCGCAAAAACGCATTAACGCGAGGGGCAAAACCCTTTGCGCTGAACGTCGTATTACAATGTCCGCGCAAAAAATGCTCGTTAACGTCTACCGCGTGTGAACCCGCGTGAACCCTTTGCGAGCGTAATGTACATTGCGCGTCCTATACTTAACATTGTGAGCGCAAATGCGTTTGTGCGCTGGTACGCGGATGGTATTACAATCTATGCGCAAATTTTAATGGACAACGTTTGCACGCATAATTTTAACATCTTTTAAAAGCTGGTGTTAATGGCAAATCTGAACGTTCTGGCCGAAACCAAATACACCAGCATGAAAAAAAATACAGCGCAGTATAGTTACACATTCTACACATACCCAAACAATAACATTGAGAGGTTGTGCGTGTTTTTATTATTGCTGCAGCATATATACTCAGATTGACTTTGACAGGCGCAAAAACTGAACGGGAGACAATTGTGGTTCTTAATTCTGATTGGCTGAATCGCGTGAAAAAACTGTCTGCTCACCGATTTCTGCGCACAGCGTTAATGTACGTGCGTTTTTGCGTGTCTTTTTTTACGCGCGTTATTTTTTGACGGATGAAAAAATGCGCTCGGATTGTAATACCAGCGTTAATTTACGCGTGTTAACCTTTAACGCTGCGTGCAAAAAAAATAGCGCTGTGCCTGCGCTTTTGCGCAAAGCTGTTAACAGAGCCCCATGTCGGCCCAATTCTATGGATCCTTTCCCTGGATTTATCTTTTATTTAGGATAGTCTTATGCCTATCCCATGCCGGCTTAAACTCAATCGCTGGTTTAACCTCCACCACCACTTCTACTGGAAGGAGCCCAAATTGCACCGAAAAGCTTCAGGGACTTCCGGGTTCGGGAGACCCTGAGCCGAAGACTAGGAGGAGCTACGCTCGGCGAGGGACAAAAGGTGAGTAAAATCACCTAAAAATAAACAAAGGAATGGCTGAAACATTGCCAATATCTTAATAAATATTGCCTTTGGGTGATGGGAGTGCCTGGATTCCATGTTGCTTTCTAGGAAACACTGAGATAATCCGGCCAATCAGGAACGTATTAGGACCCTTCATGACATTTATTTTCTATTGTTACAACCGGGATCAAATCGCCATGTGCTGAGCCAAGCTGGATGTTGTTACATATTATGGAGATCTCCTTGGGGCTCTTTGCTCTGCTACAACATATCTCTCTTCACAGACACAGGTTACCTTCTAATGCATCAAAGCCCGTTCTCTCCATGGTTCATTGTGGTGCTTATTCTGACAGTTCTCCTCCAGAGATGAATGTCCTCCACAGCTGTAAAGTGCTATTATGTCTTATTTCCTGGTGGATGCGATACATATAGATGACATGTTTCTGGATGTATGAGTTCAGCACTAACCGCCTGTATTCTTTTGCTCTTGTAGGATGTCTCTGGAAGACTTCGAAGCTCATTTTGTCGAGTTGGTCATCTGCAAGCTCACACCCGACCTCATAAGCCACGAAAACGGCAAACAGTGGACATTGTCCATGCAGTGCGGCAAATGGATTGCCGGAATCACAGCCGGGGGCAGAATGAATTACATCGGTAAATATTGCTTAGTAGAGAAGGGGTTAACAGTTGGTTTCATTTTCTCAATCTTAATGTGGTCCTGTTATATACAATTTGCATTTTTTTCTTCCTTGTGCAGACACCTATTGGAGAAATCCCCAATACCGGCTGAAGATCCTGAAGGGAGATGATATGGAAAAGAATGCCGTCTCTTGCGACGTCTTGGTGTCCCTTCTTCAGAAGCAGAACAGCAAGCACCGGAACCAGTCGCCCCCTCTATTCATCGGGATGTCCATTTTCCCGGTAATATATTCCTCTGAATTAACTATTGTTTGTGTATTTGAATTGTTGGGTCTTGCCTGGTTTTCTAGATCCTGGAGACTATAGTGTTTATGGTCTTCATGAAGGTCTGTCATCCTAAGACCCCCATGGGAGACTAGATGGGCCGAAAGGTTCTTATCTGCCGACATTTTTCTATGTTTCTATGGAGCTAAAATATAAAATAAACGTGGAGCACCATATTGGCTGAGCTCAATATTGTGGCACCAGGAGGCGCCATGCAGATCAAGTAAAGACGATGTTGACAGTGCATGGGGTTAAATCGATATAGTCCATGAACAAAACAGGACCGGGCACTCAGTCATCCAAAAAGACATTTTAGCCTTCTATGAGCTGTTCCAAGCTTCAGAAGACTCAGTGCTAGACATGTGCATTCATTATGTTACCGTGATTCATATTTTAGATTGATTCGTTATTTCGGGAGATCGGTAATTCGTATCGATTCATTGTTTCGTTTTTATTAGTTATTTTGGAATGTGAAAAATATGAATTACTTAGATTAAGGTAAACACATATATATATATATATACGTAATCCCCCTGCCCATCGTGCTGAAACCTAGTCAGCACCAAGGACAGCAGCTCCGCAAGGCTCCCAGAAAAAGATCCCCCTGTCCTTGGTGCTGAAACCTTTTCAGCAACAAGGACAGTAGCTGAATAGGTTTCAGCACCAAGGACAGCCACCTGCCGAAAGCAGCCAGACTGAAGGAAAGAAAAAAAACCAAAAGCTGCGTTCAAAGAAAAAAAAATCTTGTTCTTTTTTTTTGAGAAAGTATTTTACCAGGAAGGATACATTGAGATTTCTCTCGTTTTCAAGTATGTCCTGGGTGGGGAGTATGTACCGTTAGGTGTCTTGCCCAAGGACACTTACTGGAGAGGTTGCTCGCTGGATCGAACCCATGACTCCACAGGCTCTCTCCATGCAGAGCAGTGATGTTACCTCTTCTCCACCCAGCCGGTACCAAATACCGGTTTTAAAATAATTAGGTATCCAAAAATGGCACCAAAAAAAATCCTGAAAAATGCCTTAAAAATCTTTAAAAATAAATAACTTGCAGCAAAAAGTCTCTTTATTTAAGAGAATAAACGGTTGAATAAATATGTAATAAAAACGGGCAATATTTTTTATATTGAAACCTATGGAATTCGCCTGATTAAACCTGCCAAACGAACCACTGAAAGTCAGGGCATTTCACTGACATTTCTCTGCTGTTCGGCGTCCCTGTATAGATTAACCATTGCTTCTCTATGGGGATTTCACTGCCGCCGAACTGCACCGAACAGCACCATGGTGCTGTTCATGGCTTGTGGTGCTGCTGAATCTTTGAAACAAAAGAACGATTCGATTCGTAGAATTGGAATCGATTCGTTATAGTCTGTTTCGTTTTCGTTCCATTTCGGATGGAACCGATTCGTTATGTCAGACGTTCTTCCGAAATATGAGTTGGTATAATTGCATCCAAGTTTTGATTCGGAACAAAACAAAACGCACATCTCTACTCAGTGCCCGGACCTCTTTTGATTGTGGACTATGTGTTGTGGGAGTTTGCCTCTCTGTGGTTTGTTGTGATGATATGCAGGTCCCGAGTCATGTTTGTGTTTATCTGATATTATGATTCCACTTTGTAACACGTCTCCTCTTCTCTCTTTTTTCTAGGTGCCTCTTGAGGTGAGTAACGAAACATCCTTTCATTATTAACTCTTTAATTTTGCAGATTTAAGGTAAAACCAAATAAAAAACACACATTAAATCCTATAATACAACATCTAGAGTCCCGTAGAGGCAGACACCCGGGAGGCAGACATTGCCGTCAGCATCTGAAGAATGGCTCAGGCTGGACTGTCAATACTTTTAATGGCGCTGTAAGAACATTTCAGTGTTTTTTACCAGATACAACAAAAGGAAACGCAGCGATAAAGCAGGACAGTAAATCCCACCCGTTATTCCATCAGGAAGCGGAGCTTCCCGAACGACCCCAGAGCGACCCGAGCACCGGCGATAATGTCAAAATCAATGGCATAATCATCTAGTAATTCCAAAAAAATTATATCTTTAAACTGGTGCTATAAACACCGGTCTGAAGGAGAGCACAAAGCGGCTCCATTGAGACGACGCGTTTTACAGCTTTCTCATCATTTAATAATAATAATTATTATAACCCGTAACTGAGTGCTCGGCCAGAGGAAGGTAACGCTGGCAGCGGGGTGTGATGAATGCGGCGTGAGTGGAGGAGAACAGAGTGCTGAGAGTCAAATGCCGGTCTGGAGGAGCAGGGCATCCGACACACAAGAGCTTACAATCTAGAGGAGCAGGGCATCCGACACACAAGAGCTTACAATCTAGAGGAGCAGGGCATCCGACACACAAGAACTTACAATCTAGAGGAGCAGGGCATCCGACACACAAGAGCTTACAATCAAGAGGAGCAGGGCATCCGACACACAGGAGCTTACAATCAAGAGGAGCAGGGCATCCGACACACAGGAGCTTACAATCTAGAGGAGCAGGGCATCCGATACACAGGAGCTTACAATCTAGAGGAGCAGAGGGCTCATCTCAAAGGAATTTACAATCTAGAGTAGAGTGCCTGGCTCACAGGAGCTTACGATCTAGGTTGTAAATATTATCTACGCATTGTATATGTCATGTCAAATAAATCTTGCGGTATTATTTTTCATCCAAACACCCTTAGAAACATAGAAACATAGAAACATAGAAAAATGTCGGCAGATAAGAACCTTTCGGCCCATCTAGTCTGCCCAATTACATGGATACTTTACCTGGATTTATCTTTTGTTTAGGATAGCCTTATGCCTATCCCATGCCTGCTTAAATTCAATTACTGTTTTGGCCTCTACCACTTCTACTGGAAGACTGTTCCATGTATCCACCACCCTCTCAGTAAAATAATGCTTCCTGATGTTACTTTTAAACCTTTGCCCCTCTAATCTAAGACTATGTCCTCTTGTTTTGCTATTTTGTTTCCGTTTAAATATACTCCCTTCCTCTACCTTGTGGATTCCCTTTACGTATTTAAATGTTTCTATCATATCTCCTCTGTCTCGTCTTTTTTCCAAGCTGTACATGTTAAGATCATTAAGCCTTTCCTGGTAACTTTTCTCCTTCAAGCCGTACACCATTTTAGTAGCCCTTCTCTGAACTCTCTCTAAGATGTCTATATCCTTCTGGAGATACGGTCTCCAGTACTGCACACAGTACTCCAAGTGAGGTCTCACCAGTGCTCTGTACAGTGGCATGAGCACTTCCCTTTTCCTACTGCTAATACCTCTCCCTACACAACCAAGCATTCTGCTAGCATTTCCAAGCATTCTGCCAGCATTTCCTGCTGCTCTATTACATTGACTACTTACCCTTAGATCCTCTGAAATAATGACCCCTAAATCCCTTTCCTCAGATGTTGAGGTTAGGACTGTATCAAATATTCTATATTGAAGTTAAAGGGTTAATTAAAGTGTTACACCTGAGAATTCAGCATATATCAGTTTTTCAGTAGTGTAAATACCTGCTGTCATTAAAGTGCAGGTTTTGCGGATTTGGTTACACCTTGGTTATCATGTTTCATTAATGTCCACTTTGTCCTCGTCTGACCTTGTCTTTCTCGTCCCGGCAGTTCCAGGGAACGAGGAGCCGGCTTCCCCAGGCCTTCTTCTTGAACCATCGCCCCGTCAACAATAAATGCATCTTTATCAACGAGCGGGAAGTGACTCAGGATTTCCACCTGCTGCCGGGGTCTTACGTCCTTGTCCCTTCCACAGCGGAACCTGATGAGGAGAGTGAATTCATCCTCCGAGTGTTTTCCAGGAAGCACATTCTAGAGTAAGTGCAGCCCCCGGAGATAGGCGTAACGATTCAGATTGAAGACTCGAATGTAGTACAGATTGGGAACCTCTTGTCTGTGATTCTGAAATCCAGAAGACACCTGAAATTCAGATTTTCTTGATGCTCTTGATGGGTCCTGCTGCTCGTTGATGCTGCCCTGATGGCTGCAGCACTGCGAGGAACGTGCTGGGAGACTCTGTGCAGCTACTGCATGTGACATGCTGCATGGAGACATAATGACCCTGTACATCATGATCCTCGCAAAGGACTGCAACGCATCTTACATCTTGTATACACACTGTCCCTGCAGCATGTATCACAGCTCTCAGGGGTCAAGTGGAGGGGGAAGGTGTTGGAATGCAGGTCCCACATTTTTTTTGTGGAGTGAACTGAGTTCCCATTCATGCTTTCAATCATATATTTCCCTGTTAAGTTACAATAAATATATGGTTTAGTATATATTTTCATTAAATACACACACACACGCCAAATTTAAATGTGAGATGATAATTGTTAATATTGGTGAGGTCCCACAGTCCTTTCTTAACCCCTTCACTACCAAGTGGTTTTCCAAAAAAGCATTGTCAGGAACCAATGTTTTATTGAAAACTCATTATAAATAAATTTTACAGTAATACATATTTCGGCATTTTCCCAATGAATTTCTTACTGTACTAACATATTTGGCCAGTAGATGGTGCCATTTACTGCCAACCTGAGTTACAGCCATTGCAGTGAACCACAGGCTGCAACTGTATTGGCTGCTGAATGTCCGATGTCAGAGCATTCAGCATGTCAGAGATGTAATTCTGACACATTCCCCAGCTGACTTTACACAGTTTTAGCTCTTTGGCCATTATGCCCACAGGACTAAAATTTTGGGGGCACTTTCTGCATCCCAAAAGCAAGCAAAATTTGTTTGCAGTAAACAAATTTAATTTTCTTTTGGGCTGCAGAGCTGCAGATCGAGATATCTCAAGCCAGAGATTCTCAATCTCGATAGCGAAGGGGTTAAGGATGTGACCACTGGCAGCTCCCCTGCTGCATCTTTTCTCCTCTCCCATATTCAGAAATCCAGAAGAATTCTGAAAACTCAGGGTCCTTAGCATTTTGGATAAGGGGTGATCAACCTGCATTAACCCCTTCACTACCGAGATTAAGATATCTCAGGCTTCAAAGGCATCATCCGTGGTCCGATATAGAGATGTCTCAATCTGGTGATCTGCAGCCCAAAAGTAAATGAATTTTGTTTGCTTTTGGGCTGCAGAAGGTGCCACCTAAAGTTTGAGCCCCGTGGCATAATGCCCAAAGAGCTAAAACGTTGTTAAATCGTCTGATGATGCCCTGACATTGGACTTTCAACAGCCGATGCAGAGAAAAAAAGAAGAAAATAGACCTGCAGCTCAAACTGCTGTAACTCAATCTGGCAGTAGATGGCGCCATCTACTGGCCAAAATAGGTTAATTACATTAAGAAATACAATGGGTAAATGCTCAAATATTTCTTACTGTATAATTAATTTTAAATGATTTTTTTTAAAAAACACTGGTTCCTCACAATGTTTTTTTTGGAAAATCACTTGGCAGTGAAGTGGTTAATAAACTACAGTTATGATCCCTGAAACAAAAATCATAAAGCCTGAACTCTAGCACAATCAGACATGTTTAAACACTGAATTCTTTTAGTTTAATGTGTTTTTGTCTGGAGCAGACGCAAAGTTTAATTCACACCTTTACCTGGTTCGTCCCGACTTTACCTGGGGCCCTGGATTCTGTTTTCACTCACCTTGAAAAGTGACACAGTAATAATATTCAGACATTAATGATGAATGTATAACGTTCCACTATGTGTAAACCTGCCTGTGTATTATGTGTCTGATACATTGAAAGAGCACTAATAGGACATTGTCATTTCAGGGAGCAAGGAGAGAGCCCCAATATCGTCCTCTGCTGCAAGGTAAGGGTTGTCTTTGTTATCATCAAGAAAAACTGTATCATTATGATGAACCTGAAGATTTGAATGAGTATCGTTCTATATGTGTAAAAAGAGGAACCAATGATAAAACAATGTATCGTCCTGGAGTATAATAAACAAAGGAAAATAAAAATAGAACTAAAAATACAAAACAAAATTACAAGTGTTTATAAAGCACCAGCAAATTCCATAGCGCTGTACAATGGGTGAAACAAAACAGCCAAATAAACATAGAAGTTAGACACACTGAGAACAATGGGAGTGAGGACCCTGCTCAAGAGCTTACAATCTAAGAGGAGAGGGTAAAAAAACAAAAAAAAGAAATGATTTCAGGTATTCCATCCATATCATTTCCCAAAGTTCCTGGAGTCTGTGCAATATAAACAGAGAAACCACAAATCGCACATTCTATGTGAAGAAAAACAAATTATTCACATCATTTTTATGGAATAGGTTTCAGCACCATGGACAGCCCCCGCCGAATGCAGCCAGACTGGAGGAAAGGAAAAAAATACGCTGCGATCGGCAAAGAAAAAAATCCTTGTTGTCTTAAAATAAGTCAGAAAATTTCACAAAAAAAATGGCTAAAAAAAAAAATAAATAAATAGACTTTTTGCTGCAAGTGAAAAGAATGAACGGTTGAATTTATTTATTTATTTATTTGTAAAGGATTTTACCAGGAAGGATACATTGAGATTTCTCTCGTTTTCAAGTATGTCCTGGGTTCAAGAACATTGAGTGGTTACAGAAATACAAATATTTAACAAGTACGGGGAATTTTGTTTTACATTGAAACCTATAGGATTCGCCTGATTAAACCGGTCGAACGAACCACTGAAAATCAGGGTTAGAAATTAGGGTTAGGGTCAGAAATTAGGGTTACAAGCTAGGGTTAGGGTTAGAAATTAGGGTTACAAGCTGGGGTTAGGGTTAGAAATTAGGGTTAGAATTCTGTTACATTATTATTGTTTTTATCTCTTTGCATAAACATACATCATTTTGTTCATACTTTGGTTTTTTCTAACAGAAAATCGCTGACACACCGGAAGACAAGATCTGGGAAAATGTCTTCGCCAAATACTTTGAAAAGGTAAGAGTCAAAATCGTCACATTAATTCAAGTCATTCAAGTGTTTTTAAAGCAATCCTTAGTAAATCCAGTCTGGTAAAAGAAGCATTTTAGCAACTGGATTTTTTTTGCTTATTCTCTGCCTACAAGGAGTTCAGCATCCTTCATACCGCAGAGCTAGCTGTTTGATCCTTACCTTTCTGGGTCACTGCAGGGGGTGGGGATTTATGTTGTAAGGGCCATGTTGAAGGAGAAGGCATTTTGGGTTGAGATCATATTACAGAGAGATACAAACAGCAGCAGCTACACTGTAGAAATGTAAAGTGGAATTATTTGACAAGCTTTTTCAAAGATTTAGAAAGAAGAAACTTAATGCAGTTTGCGGTGAGAACATTTAAAGAAAGGATGCTATTTTTTATATGCAAACCACCTGAACCCCCCCCCCCACCTCCACCCATACCCGTGACCTGTCCTGGAAACCAAGGGTTCTGCTGATCTATGGGCGAGAAACCCTACGTTAGCCAATCAGCGGTGGCGTTGTACAAGACCTCTGTCACTCTGTCTCCAGTGTTTGAGCACCGGGTCTGCCCTGGACCGTCAACAAACAACTATTAGCGTATCACTTGTTTTACTGTTAGTAATGACTGTTAATTAACCCCTTCACTGCCAAGGGATTTTCCTGAGGAACAAGTGTTATTTTTTTTGGAAAATCATTTTTAATTAATTATACAGTAAGAAATATCTGGGGATATTCCCAATGTATTCCTCACTGTAATAACGCATTTGGGAGTGAAACGTCGCCATCTGCTGGACAAAAGGAGTTACTGCAGTTCTGGTCTCCGTGCAGGATCAGCTGGGGAGATATCATTCAGACACATTCCAAGCTGGGTTTAAAAATCGGTCATCATGCCCACGCTGCTGAAACTTTAGGGACATGTTCTGGAGCCCAAATGCAAATGAAGTTTGTATGCACTTAAGGAAATTCCTTTGCATCGCTCCTGTATTACACCATATCGACTATACTCGGTATTAGAGCACCAGGAGGCTCCTTGCAGGTTGAGTATAGTCAATCTCAGTAGTAAAGGAACTTAAAAGGAGAAAATACTTAATACAGGAGAACTAAATGAGAGTACATATTGATTGGTAATAGCAGTGGACAATGCGCTTCCTTTTAGAAAGGCAAGATTCTTTGTCTTTAAGCCTCTTGATGTGATGTAGGTCTTTTGTGATCTTCTTGCCTCAAAGAGAACACAAGACAGGGGCACAACCTTGGTGCAGCCAGTACAACTGGTGTAAAATAAAAACTCACGTTTTGAGGTGTCACCCCTCGGGCACCTGATGTATGTGCAACGGATAATTATTAAGAGGTACCGCATCCTCTCTCCTGTGGAAAATGCCAGCAGCTTGTTCTTGCTTCAAAATCACCAGCAGGACAAGAAAATAAAGTATTAAAATAATTTATTAAATAAAAACAATTTGAAACACTCCTGATACGCGTCTCGCAAGTTATTCGCTTCCTCAGTCAGTGTGTGTCTGACATTGAGTTGAGATCAGATTAGAGAGATACAAACAGCAGCAGCTACACTGTAGAAATGTAAAGTGAAATTATTTGACAAGCTTTTTCAAAGATTTAGAAAGAAGAAACGTAATTCAGTTCGCGGTGAGAACAATTAAAGAAAGAATACTATTTTTTTTATATGCAAACCGCCTGAAAAAAAATTAAATCTGGTTGTGATTTGTTCATTTAACATAAATATATATATATTTATTTTATTCAAAATATTTATTATGCTTTTCTCTCCCTTTAAATTTAAAGTACCCTGAGATCACTGGGGTGCAGCTACAGATGCTCTTAAACAAGGTGACCTGGACAAGTGAGTGATTTTTCTCTTTTTAAAATTTTTAATGATTTATTTTAAATACTATGCGTATAAATAATGCAAGAAATTATTAATAACCCGGAAAATTAAAGATACAATAAATCCGGAGTGAAACGACTTGGGAGACACAGGCTGAGTACCAAAATCGGAACTTTTTTAACGTAAAATCCCTGCCCTGACCCGATGTGACAAAATGATTGAAACACTGTATAAATAGTTTTTACAGTCTGCGTATAAGGTGTGTATGAAACATAAATGAATGTCGTGTTTAGACTCGAGTCCCACTCCCAAGCTATCTCAAGATATCTCAATATTATATGCAAATATCCCAAAATGCCCCAAAAATCCCAAATCCAGACCGCTTCTGGACTCCAGCCCCAGCATTTCGGATAAGGGACACTCTGCCTGTATAAATACATTATAAAGCACATTTCTGATGACGTTTTCTCCTGCTCAGGTGGGAAACAGGCCGCAGTGAAATTCAGTCTCGACGCCTGCAAAGCCATCATGGCCCAGCTTGACGTATCCTTTCTGTGCATCTCACCCTAATGATGTGCGTCGCATGTCAGGGTCAAAAGACGTTTTATTTTAAATAAAAATGCATTTAATTCAATATCATATGATTAAAATCTATATACAGCTGGTTATAAGCCTTAATTATTGCAAACTACAGATGAAAGCGTCTGGGACGCTAAGCGTGGAGGAATTCAGAGGTCTGTGGAAGAGGCTCCTCTCCTATCAGGTAAATTCATAAGAAACGTATAAAATCCTCGAATAGAATCGTTTCAATGCCGTATCCGTGTCACGGGCTGCATTATGTTAATATTATCTGTAAATAATAACTCTAAAAATATCTGACGCTTATTATTTGATTTATTCCATAGGAGATTTTCCAAAGGAGAGACAGAGACAGGTCCGGGTATCTGACACTGACTGAGCTACAGGCGGCGGTGCAGGAGAAAGGTAACAACAAATAACATCAAACAAATAATCATAACATAACATGGAACTGTCACAAGAGAAGAAATACAGTGTTACATCAACAATTTATCTGATCTATCCCTCTATCTATATCTAACTATCTCTGTATCTATCTCTGTATCTCTCTCTCTCTGTATCTGTCTATCTCAGTATCTATCTCAGTATATATCTGTATCTGTCTCTGTATCTATCTCTGTATATCTCCGTATCTCTCTCTGTATCTATCTCTCTGTATCGGTCTATCTCTGTATCTCTCTCTGTATCTGTCTATCTCTGTATATATCTCTGTATCTATCTCTGTATCTGTCTATCTCTGTATCTATCTCAGTATATATCTGTATCTGTCTATCTCAGTATCTATCTCAGTATATATCTGTATCTGTCTCTGTATCTATCTCTGTATATCTCCGTATCTCTCTCTGTATCTATCTCTCTGTATCTGTCTATCTTTGTATCTCTCTCTGTAGCTGTCTATCTCTGTATCTATCTCTGTATCTGTCTATCTCTGTATCTATCTCCGTATCTCTCTCTTTGTATCTATCTATCTCTGTATCTATCTATGTATATCTCTCTGTATGTATCTATCTATGTATATCTCTCTGTATGTATCTATCTATGTATATCTCTCTGTATGTATCTCTCTCTGTATCTCTCTCTCTGTATCGATCTCTCTCTCTCTGTATCTCTGTATCTATCTCTGTATCTCTCTCTATCTATCTCTGTATATATCTCTGTATCTATGTCTCTGTCTGTCAGTGTCTATCTCTGTCTCTGTGTCTGTCTGTCAGTGTATATCTCTGTATCTCTCTGTATCTGTCTATCTCTTTATCTCTCTCTGTATCGATCTATCTCTGTATCTATCTCTGTATCTATCTCTGTACGTATCTATCTCTGTATCTCTCTCTGTATCGATCTATCTCTGCATCTCTCTCTCTCTGTATCTCTGTATCTATCTCTGTATGTATCTCTGTATCTATGTCTCTGTCAGTCAGTGTCTATCTCTGTCTGTGTCTGTCTGTCAGTGTCTATCTCTCTCTGTATCTCTCTCTCTCTATCTATCTCTGTATATATGTCTCTGTATCTCTGTTCCTGTGTATATCTATCTCTGTATCTCTCGCTCTGTATCTATCTATCTATCTATCTATCTATATCTATCTATCTGTATCTATCTCTGTATCTATCTATCTATCTGTATCTATATATCTATCTCTGTATCTATCTATGTCTCTCTATATCTCTGTATCTATCTATCTCTGTATCTAGCTATATCTATCTCTGTATCTAGCTATATCTATCTCTGTATCTCTCTCTCTATCTATCTATCATATATCTAGCTATCTATCTCTATTTATCTATCTCTGTATCTCTATCTCTCTCTGTATCTATTTCTGTATCTATCTCTGTATCTATGTCTCAGTCAGTGTCTATCTCTGTGTCTGTCTGTCTGTCTGTCAGTGTCTATCTCTCTCTCTCTGTATCTATCTATCTATCTATCTATGTCGCTGTCTGTCAGTGTCTATCTATCTCACTATCTATCTATCTATCTATCTATCTATCTATCTATCTATCTATCTATCTATCTGTCTATCTCTATATCTCTATATCTATCTATCTCTGTATCTATGTCTGTCTGTGTCTATCTCTTTCTCTGTGGCTGTCAGTGTCTAGCTCTGTGTCTGTCAGTGTCTATCTCTTTCTCTGTGTCTGTCAGTGTCTAGCTCTGTGTCTGTCTGTCGGTGTCTATCTCTGTATCTCTGTCCCTGTGTGTGTTTGTCTATGTCTATCTGTGTGGAGTTGTATTGCATTTTGCAGTCAGTGCGTGAGTTATACACTTTTTCAGACTCAGGACACGCGGTATATTGCTATTGATTATCTATCAGCAGACCTCGTACGTAATCAATAAGCCCGGGACCAATAGAACCAAGATCTATGTTACTTTGGTGAATTGAGACAGTAAATTCTCCTGTCACTGAGCGTGTGTGCGTTTTTTTCTCTCTCCAAGGAATTACATTGAATCAACAATTTTACAACCTCATGGCGTTACGATATGGCAACGCGTCCTTGAAAATCAATTTTGAAAATTTTGTCTGCCTCATGCTGAGGGTGGAGATCAACGAAGGTAAATCACAACTTCTTAACGAGAAACGGGGGTTTATTAGTGGGGATCTAATTTTTAATTGTCAAACGACAGCTGTAAGATGTGAAGATGCGCGATGACTCGGGGAACCCTGCAGGACGTTTAATATGGGATATATCAAATTAATCCCATAATGTAACAAGGAAACTAGTAACGCAATGATGAGCAATGGCAGGGTCAGCAACCTTGGCTCCCCAGATGTTTTGTAACTACAGGATTTCTCACGCGCAGCCCCCACTCTCTGGAACGCTCTCCCTCGTACTGTCAGACTTTCCCCTAACTTCTCTTCCTTCAAACGCTCCCTGAAAACATTCCTATTTAGGGAGGCCTACCACCCAACTCACTGACGCAACCATCAATCACTCTCACCTTACAGTCCTCTCCTCCTGTTTCCAACCCCAACCCTCCCAGATTGTGAGTTCCTACGGGAATAGGGCCCTCATCTCCTCCTGTACTGTTTGTCAAATGTTGTTCAATGTATTGTAACCCTGTCTATACTGTGCTTATTGTACAGCGCTGCGGAATATGCTGGCGCTTTATAAATAAAGAATAATAATAATAATAATACATCTCCCATGATGCACAGCCATTAATTAGGCTGGTAGAAATTCCTGGGAAATGTAGTTCTGGAGGGCCAAGGTTGCTTAACTCTGATTTATTTCTGACTTTACATACCTGAAGACCCATTACTAAGAAATATTGTTTCAATATATTATATAATAAAGAGAGGGATGTGCATGGCTGAAAAATTAGTTTTGTTACGTTTTTAAATCATTTCATTTTCAAAATTTCGTAACTAATTCTGTTTCGTATTTCGTTTTGTTTTGAAATTTCGAATCGATTTGAAAATTCGAATCGATTCGAATTTCATATATCGATTCGATAGTTGATATCAATTCGATAGTTCATTTTAAATTCGATAGTTGATATCAGTTATTCAAATTTTTCTTTTATGTTGATGACACAACTAAATAAATTCGTTATATATTGTTTCGTTTCGAATTTGTATTGTATTGATTCGTTATTCGGAAGCACTTCCAAATACGAATGATCAAATTTCATTCCAAATTCTGAATTTTTCCGAAACGAATACACATCTCTAATAAAGATATACATTATATATATATATACCAACAGGGTTCTTCAAAGACAGACGAACTGGCGCCGAAAGTGCACCGAACAGGCAATTTCCCCGTATGGTGCAATTTTGGGGCCTGGAAATTACCATGCAGGGAAATAGAAGGAAAAAGTCTGGAATCTTTTTTTAAAAAATTTAATTTCACTAATAGTTATGTTT
Organism: Leptobrachium leishanense; assembly: GCA_009667805.1. Classification (NCBI taxonomy): domain Eukaryota; kingdom Metazoa; phylum Chordata; class Amphibia; order Anura; family Megophryidae; genus Leptobrachium; species Leptobrachium leishanense. The sequence continues at coordinate 352,175,785 of CM019066.1, read as the reverse complement.
AAAGTCAAAATCTGTGTGATACTGGTCAAAAATCTGCTTTTTCAGTCATTTTACTGGCACGCTTTTATTTTGGACCTGTGGCATTTTTTGAATACGGCTCCAGACGAAAAGTTTCAATGGAATCAGCCGATATTTCAAACAAAATATTAGCCGCAAGCAGCCAATGCGTTTTTAATTTTTTAAAGAACGTCTGATAGGATTAAATCGAGCCCCGTGTGACAATCAAGCCCCAAGTCTTCCCGGAAATACAGGCAATTATTGGGCCTGACAACAGATACCTCTTAACTTGGCATAGTTGACCTAGGGTCCTAGATGTCCTAAGGGATTTTAGACTGGGGATGCGCATGGCTGAAAAATTTGCTTTGTTTAGTTTTGTTCCGTTACGTTTTTAAATAATTTCGTTTTCGGAATTTCGTAACTAATTTCGTTTCGGATTGATTTGAAATTTCGAATCGATTTGAAATTTGATAGTTGATAGTTCATTTCAAATTCGATAGTTGATATCAACTATTCAAATTTTTCTTTTATGATGATTACACAGTGTAAAACAAAATAATTTTGTTATATACCGTTTCGTTTCGAATTCGTATTGTATCGATTCGTTATTCGGAAGTACTTCCGAAATACGAATTATCAAATTTCGTTCCAAATTTCTCCGAAACGAATGCAGATCTCTATTTTAGACTAGTTCTTTGTAAACTTTACATATACATTGTATAAGTTTATTATCCTATGAGAGTCATAGCTGTTATATATCTTTATATGTGGGGCCCTGTCCTTGGTGTGGAGAAGGTAAGTGGGGAACCATGACCAAGTATGGGCTGTAGACTGGATCTAGAAAAACATCAAATGCCAGTGTTGTCTTCTCCAATGATGCCGACCATCCAATGGCGACTGGAGTGTTTGGGAAGACAAATACGTCCTTGGTGCAATCATTTGAACTGGAAACAGACATATTGATACGGACGTCAGGCATTCAGCTGGTCTCTATTGAAGGAGGCAACTGGGAGAAGTCTCTGTCTCCCTTTTGTTACAGTTCTGCATTCTTTACTAATGCACCCTGTCCTCCTCCCCCTCCCCCTCCTGCCATCAGTTCCTAGGCTGCGAAGAACCAAGTCTCTACCACCCATTCCATCTTCATTGCGTCAGGACCCTTCCCGTCCTTTCCCCACGTTGTGCCACCGTCACCGCCGGCCAGCGGTACAGGTAGGACGTGGGGAATGGATGATAGTTTATTTTTTATCAGAATGTGGAGACGTGTTTTGGATGTGATGGAAAACAACGGCCGAACAAAAAAAAAAATTCTAAGAACTTTTTCCATAATTCAATCTGACTTTGATTTTTTGGGGCGCTGAATCCAAGTATCCAATCGGTTTTCTCCTGTCACGTACCATGTTTCTGCAATTCCCATAAATGTTAGGCTATTATAATGCTAAAATGTAGCACGATTAAGTGAAAGGTATATAATAAAAAAAGTAAAAATGCAGTTATAAAATAATAAATATTATATTTATTTTAACAATGTGACGGTGAAAGTTAGAGTACTTTTTCTTAACCCATTCAATACCAATATCAAGATATCTCGAGCTTCAAAGTCACAATCCGGTGCCCCAATATCAAGATACCTTGATCCGCAGCCCAAAAGCAAATTAATTTTTTTTGGTTGCAAACAAATTTCGTTTCCATTGGTTTCTGACAGTGTTTTTTTTGGAAAATCACTTGGTAGTGAAGGGGTTAAGTATCAAAAGTTTTGTATTTTCTCAACCTTTTGTCAGTATAACTTCAGGAGTAGCTATTCCCCTTCTGCGATGTTTCTGGAATTTCCCGAGGGAGAGACCAGCAGTAATCTCTCATCATGTTTACATCCCATCAGCCTTGATATGGTTTTTCCATCTCATTAATATCTTGGTGGAAACGCTCACCTTGCTCTTCACTAATAGGGATGAGCTGCCGGTTCGAACGTCGACTGAAAAAAAGTTTTCAAAAAATTTCCAAAAAAATGCTTAAAAGATCCTAAAAAATCTAAAATTAAAGAGACTTTTTGCTGCAGAATATAATAATAAACAGTTTATTAGATATTGAATTAAAACGGGAATATTTTTAACATTGAAGCCTATCGGATTCATAAACATTTCCCACATCTTGTTGGTCAAACATTTCTCACACCTTGTTGCTCAAACATTTCCCACACCTTGTTGGTCAAACATTTCCCACACCTTGTTGGTCAAACGTTTCCCACACCTTGTTGCTCAAACATTTCCCGCTCATTGTTGCTCAAACATTTCCCGCTCATTGTTGCTCAAACATTTCCCACTCCTTGCTGCTCAAACATTTCCCACTCTTTGTTGCTCAAACATTTCCCACACCTTGTTGCTCAAACATTTCCCACACCTTGTTGCTCAAACATTTCCCACACCTTGTTGGTGACACATTTCCCATGGCTTCAAATCGCATTTAAACATGAGCAAAAGCGGTAAAAATTAGCTCAGAGCACAGCGGTGAAATGGCTCAGCACTCAGCAGTGAAAAAAATTGTTTTTCATTGTTTCCTGTCCCCCATGGCAGTACCCGGACCCCCATACACCTTTTATGGTCAATATCTTGCATATATGCCCTCTGGAGGGGACCTTCATTTTTGAACTTTCGAGCCCCATTGACTTGTATTGTGTTTGAATCGTGTTCGAGTTCACGTCGAACTTTTTTGGATGTTCGAGTTCGAATGCGAACCAAACACGGGGGTGTTCGTCCCATCACTATTCACTAACTGATCCAAGATTTTCAGGAAAAAAAATCAGGTGTGAATGTAAAAAAACATACCTTCAGACTCATATACATCCAATTCTTCAATTTTTTTTAACATGATTACAACTACATTTTGGTAATTAGGGTCTTTCTCGTTCCCCAGAAACTTCAAAACTGCTTGTTTAAATGCTGTCCCAGCATCCTTTGCTTTTGAGTTCATCATTGTCTTGTTCTGATTTTAAAAGTGTTTGATTTAAGTGAATTTAAGTAAATTAGCTGCTTTCTTTAAACATTTCCGATACATAAGTGGTGTAGAGTAAGAATGTATTTTGTAAAAAAACGGTACGTCCAATGACAATTTAATGATCGTTTTTGGATTCAGCGCGCAAAAAAACATACAAGAGAGCCAAAATTAGGAAAAAAGTTTTTTTTATGGTTGGCCTGTGTAATCTGTGAGATGAGGAAAAAAACAAAATGATCGTAAGAGTTGAAATGATAATCTGCAACATTGAGTGTAACGAGTGCATGTGCGGAGGCGTGAACATTTCCGGGTGCGGCTGCTTCCTGTTTCGGAAATGTGCGATTTAACCACGTTCAAATACCTGGTTACTCTGCGTGGTGTTTCTTTGTCTACATGGACAGAGGAGGTGTATGTGTTTGGTGCTTCTGATTGTGCATCTGGGGTCTGGTTTATCTGCTATTAATCTAGTCGGTCACCACCGACCTAAACATGGTGGCCTGTTTCTTCTGGCAAAACTGCAAAAAGACATCCGCTCCTGTAATGTCCCACGTCATGATTCTAACATTACAATTTCTCTTCTTCCAGAGGTCTTTCAGAATTTAAGTCAAGACGGGAAAGGCATCTACCTCCAGGAGGCAGAGGTGCGTATGATACCATGTCTGCATTCATGGCCTCCATCGATTCTGGAATAATGATGGTCTTCCTGTGTCTCCTTGCTTGTTTACGCTGGTCAGAATCGATAAATAGTTGCGATTTCTCGATAACCTTAAAACTGCTGAAGGCCACACAAAAAGCGCTGTAACCTCTGACCCCCAACCATCACCTCAATAAGTCATTGAACCGATTAAAGGAAATAGATGCCTCCAGTACACTTGAGGCTGGGGATACACAAGCTACCTCTGAAAGAACGTCCATGAGTACAGATGTTCTTTCTAGATGGATGAACGTGTGGCCATCTCGCTGTATGTACGTCTTTGCCCCCACCCTGACACTTAGAGGGAAAATAGGACCAGTCCATGGACCATATTGAACGTTGAGCTGTTGAGTTGATGTTTAGGTCAGGGGGTCAACAATCTTGGCCCTTCAGATGGTTTGGAGCTGCAGCTACTCTTTGGGTTGGCAGTCAAACCATCTGGAGCACCAAGGTCCCTGACCTCTGGTTTCGGAAAGCCTTAGTTAAAGGGAAATTGTAAGGAGCTGAAAGCCAGAGGTGTTAAATATTTTCACACTTGGTAGTTAAGGGGTTAAACAACACCTTTGGTAAATCCACAATAGGTTGACGGATCCCACCTTGAAAAAGTATCTGAATTTAATCGTTCCGGGGGTTTTATACCAGCAGGTACTTATGTTTCTCAAAAAGAATATAATAAAGTAAGAATATAATATAAAGATCCCCTGTGTGACATTGTACGAGATAAGGGACGCCATCTAGAGCTTACAGCTTCTCATCCTAGCGGTATTTCTGTAAAGGATAAACAAATACATGAAAAATTTAAAATGAGAAAAATTTATTATTTAAATTTTTAAAATTATTTTAATTATTTATTTAATTATTTTTTTTAAAACTATCTTGAAATAATATTCTTGATGCAAAATTGCAATTTTACCCTGAATTTAATTGTTATCTACACATCCTGTGTTTCCAATAAATCTTATGATAATACTCTTTTTTTTCTTCAAGAGAAGAGACACGAAGGGGTTAACTAAACTCCATAACTAAACATAATGCGGATAAGAGCTACAGATTCCGGCTCTTCCTTAACACGCGGTTCTCTGTTTTTCTCTCCGCAGTGGATGCTGCTGACGTTATACTCCTGAGGACCCCCAGACACCCTATACTTGCACTAGATGTTTGTCATGCGGCAACAAGGCGGACAGAATCGAGTCGGACAATTACTGACATTTGCCAAATGTTTCTCGTTAAGAGTTTTGGATTTTTTGTTTTACTCAATGAAGTTAAGACAAGACGTGCACTTCACATGAACTTTACATTTCCTGGATAAATCTTATTTATTTCCTTTTAAACGGGATTTTTTTAAAAATCTTTTTGATACAAGTTGTAATTTATTCGTTTTTTCCATCGTGTTATTTATTTTTTTCTATATTTTGAATATATTTATTTCGCGGACACAATTTTTTTCTGAGCTGCTCCTGCAAATTACGAAGGTAAGAGGGTGGATTGTTCTTTTATCATTTATGTAGCACGCAGAGATTTATAAATTAAACCAGGGGTCAGCTGCCTTGGCCGTTCAGATGATTTGGAACTACCTTTCCCAGGATGCTCAGTTAACCTAATGAGTATGATGGGAGATGAAGCTCCAAACCATCAGGGGGGGGGGGTAAGTTGCTGATCCCTGAAATAAACAGTGGGCTCGATCGCTACCTAGCTGTTAGTGTCGAGCCACTAATTGTAAAACGCTGCGCAAGAGTGTAGAAGTCTATACAGTGTGTACAGAGGAGCAACAACAGTCTCAGTGAGATCTCACTCCTGTCACCCTGTATTAATATAAAGAAGCTACAAAAAGAGCAGCCCCACTCTCACGGCAACAAAAAGCTCAACAAACCTTACTGCAGCATTACAGCAGCCGGGATTTGGCAGAATACAGGGAGAGCTGTGGGGTCAGTCGCTGCTGTACAGAGATAAGATTGAGGGGGTTATAATGAGTGTAAATCCCTGTACAGTACAGATACAAGGTGTTGCTGTAATTGCCATACACAGGCATTATGCAGCACATACAGATACAAGGTGTTGCTGTAATTGCCATACACAGGTATTATGCAGCACATACAGATACAAGGTGTTGCTGTAGTTGCCATACACAGGCATTATGCAGCACATACAGATACAAGGTGCTGCTGTAATTGCCATACACAGGCCTTATGCAGCACATACAGATACAAGGTGTTGCTGTAATTGCCATACACAGGCATTATGCAGCACATACAGATACAAGGTGTTGCTGTAATTGCCATACACAGGTATTATGCAGCACATACAGATACAAGGTGTTGCTGTAGTTGCCATACACAGGCATTATGCAGCACATACAGATACAAGGTGTTGCTGTAATTGCCATACACAGGCCTTATGCAGCACATACAGATACAAGGTGTTGCTGTAATTGCCATACACAGGCATTATGCAGCACATACAGATACAAGGTGTTGCTGTAATTGCCATACACGGGTATTATGCAGCACATACAGATACAAGGTGTTGCTGTGATTGCCATACACAGGCATTATGCAGCACATACAGATACAAGGTGTTGCTGTAATTGCCATACACAGGTATTATGCAGCACATACAGATACAAGGTGTTGCTGTAATTGCCATACACAGGCATTATGCAGCACATACAGATACAAGGTGTTGCTGTAATTGCCATACACAGGCATTATGCAGCACATACAGATACAAGGTGTTGCTGTAATTGCCATACACAGGCATTATGCAGCACATACAGATACAAGGTGTTGCTGTAATTGCCATACACAGGCATTATGCGGCACATACAGATACAAGGTGTTGCTGTAATAGCCATACACAGGCATTATGCAGCACATACAGATACAAGGTGTTGCTGTAATTGCCATACACAGGCATTATGCGGCACATACAGATATTGCATTGCTAATAACCTCATTCTGATCACTATAAATCCCCATAAGCAGGAGATTTCACCATTTTATTATCTGTCTGCAGCACATTTACTGACACAAAGGCCATTTCTGCCTGTATGCTGATAATGCAGACCCCGTGTGACATTGTGCCAGATAAGGGACACCATCTAGAGTTTAGAACCTTTCATCCCAGTGATAATTCTGTAAAGGATAAACAAATACACTAAAAATTAATATTTATTTGTTCACTACACATCCCATGGTTCCAGTAAATTATATAATAATATTTTTTCAGCATAATCCGCTTGGTAGTTAAGGGGTTAAAAAATAACTTTGATAATCCACTACAGCTTGATGGATCCCCCCCTAAAAATAAAATATAAAAAATAAAAAAGAATTTTAGTCAACCTGGTGGTTTTATTCCAGCCGATACATATGTTTCTCAAAAAGGATATAATAAAGCAGGAATATCATTTTTTTTAGATTTTAAAACCATCTAATTTCGCTTCCTTGTGATTCTTGACAATTTTACGAGATTTTAAGAGTTTAATTTGTCTTCCGCAGGAAAAGAAAAGCATTCCCGTCGTTAGAAGAACGAGAGACATGCCGGTGTACTCAGAAGATGATGATAAAAAAAGTGGATTCACGATGCAGAGTGCGTTAAAGCGACCTGCAGACGGCATTGGCTGCGTGCGGAACGTTGCCGCGGAACGCATCAAACCGAAGCGATACCAAACAAAAAGAACATAAACAGTAATTTGTTGCGGAGCGAGGCAGCTGGATCCTGCCTCATCGTCTATTTTTAGGAGACGTGTCGTGTTTACATTCTGTTAATGTATAATTTATAATGTTTTTATGTGTTTGTTATGACTTTTCATGTGTCGGCAAAATTATTTTACACGTCTACAATGGGCCAAGGTGTTGTTTTCTGCTCTCTACCGTAATTTAACCATAAAGTGTATAAAACACTTAATATTAAATAAATACAATATTTATTTTTGCAGCTCTTGTAAAGCGACCGATGTTATTCTTGAATAAATATTGTGTTGACAAAGCAAACTGTTCTCGCACTCTTGCGTGGGATATTACCACTTTTTTGTTTTTAACCCCTTATTTGGAGAAAGGATTTTACCAGGAAGGATACATTGAGATTTCTCTCGTTTTCAAGTATGTCCTGGGTGGCGAGTATGTACCGTTAGGTGTCTGGCCCAAGGACACTTACTGGAGAGGTGCTCTTGCTGGGATCGAGCCCATGACTCCACAGGCTCTCTCCATGCAGAGCAGTGATGTTACCTCTACTCCACCCATTAAGTGCAGAGTAGGAGCGCAGGGAATAGTGCTGCCCTGCAACCTGTATAATTCATATGCTGCAGGAAGGAAATCAAGGCAGGCCACCTGGGATTCCTTTTTGATTTATTACCTGCAGTGTTTGGATTATACATGCTCTGGGGTGGCATTCCTCATGCACTGCCCATCAGCATGAATAAAAAAAAGGGGGGCCATGAAAACATGGCCGACCTGGCGACACTACCTCAGTCCCATTATACCTCTCTCCTATCTCGGTCGTCCTCATATTTCCCTTTCTAATCACTCTCATCTTCTTCTCTACGTTTATCCCCGCTCACTCCAAATTCAGACCTGCAAACTTCGGCAGGTCTGACTGACATCGGGAGAGAGGGGGAGTGGCTGCTGACGGGTCGGGCCGTGACTCTGTTTTGTTGTTGTTGACGGCCACTCCCTCAAAGGAGAGCTTCATAATGGCAGTTTTCACCCCAGCAGCCAATCAGAACTGTCCATAGATGAGTACTGCATTAGCGCGCATGTACGGGCTTCAAACATCCTGATTTTAACCCCTTACTGACACAGGACGTGCTATGCCATCCTGGCGGCGGGAGGGCTTTGACGACGCAGGGCGTACATGTAGGTCCCACTGTCTTTGGTGCATAGGGACTGCTGGAGCTCAGGCTGCAACCCTGTAGCCAATGACGCGCGTTGTGTGTTGACTCCAGGGCGCGGCGCAATCTGCGCCTCGCGACGGCACCTGTCAGCAAGGCCAGGACGAGGGCCGCAGCGTCAGGAATTATATTTCATGTGAGTGAAGGAGACAAACAGCTGGTTTCTTTGCAAAGCAGCAGTTAGATTAGATGTATGTTACTGACCTCTAGTGGTAAATTAAGAGTACTGCAAATAAAGAGCATAAAACTCCAAAGGGTTATTTATTTATTTTTTTCTAAAGGATTTTACCAGGAAGGATACAGTGAGATTTCTCTCGTTTTCAAGTATGTCCTGGGTTCAAGAACATTGAAGTGTTACAGTTACAGAAATACAAAGTAATAAAATGCAAGATATTAAAAAAAAAAAACAACACAAATATACAGATTAACAGAAAAATATGTAGGAAATATAGTCACTAGGTTACATGTTTACAGGTGCATTCTGTATATAGTCACTAGGTTACATGTTTACAGGTGCATTCTGTATATAGTCACTATGTTACATGTTTACAGGTGCATTCCGGATTGAGGTATGTTAGTAAGGAGCTCTTGAGTGACTTAAGACTGGGGGAAGATTTGATGGTGTCTGGGAGGTTATTCCATAATTGTGGTGCTCTGTAGGAAAATGAGGACCGAGTCACTGTCTTTTTGTATTGTGGTATTGTAAGTAAGGTGCTGGTCCTGGATCGGAGGTTATAGGATGAGGGAGCTGCTGGGGGAAGCAGCCTATTCAGGTAGGGTGGTAGCTTCCCAGAGAAGCTCTTAAACACCAGGCTGGAAAGGTGAAGGGTGCGTTTAGACTCCAGCGACGGCCAGTTTAGCTCTTTTAACATGTCACAATGGTGGATCATGTAGTTACATTGTAGCGCAAAGCAGCAGAATGAGTTATACAAAGTAGTAAGTTTTTGAAGGTGTGTTTGCGGGGCTGCTGCATACACTACATCTCCGTATTCAATAGCCGGCATAAGCATTTGTTGTACAATCTGCTTTCTTACCGCGGGACTCAGGCAGGATTTGTTTCTGTACAGGGCACCTAGTCTGGGGTAAAGTTTAGATGAGAGTTTTTCTATGTGGGGCCAAAGGATAGATTTGGGTCTAACCACATACCTAGATATTTGAGAGAAGTGACTGTGGTCAGCGTGTCATTTGATTTTGTCCCAACACATAGATGGGGATTTTGCAATTTGTGTAGTTTAGGTTAATCACTAACCTCCGATTTGCACAAAATGGTGATTTTCACTGTGCGCTGTAATTTGCGTATCCACTAAGCTGTCAATTCACCAAATACTGGTGATTTCACAGCAAAATACGGTGCAATTCATCGCAGGTCGCTGCAATTCTGATTTCCAAACTGAGTGGTTTTCAGTGTTTCATTTCAACAGGGTTAAACAGGCGAATCCCATAGGAATCCATGTAAAAATGTAATAGCTAGGTTTTTTAAAAGGCTGTTTATTCTTTTTATTTTTTTATTCTTTAAAAGTCCTTTTATTTTTTAGACGACATTTTTGATTTTTAAAAAATACTTTTTTTTTAAAGGACCTTTTTTATTATTTAGACACATTTTTATTGGTTTAAAAACCCATTAGAAGAATAAGAGACTTTTTATTAAAATAAAATCAGTTTGGTGGAATTCAATTATGTCAATTTGGCGCTTATCGGTACAATTCGGCTGTTTTTGCCGACGTCCGTTAACTACTTAAATTTTGGCAAAATTTCAGTGCTTTAAAAATTATGGCAATTTAGTTTTAAAAAAATATGGCCATAAATTCCCATCATTTTTAAACAGAGGTCAGGGTTACACATTTGCAAAAATTATTTTATGAGTTAAAATTTTTGAAAATTCTTTAATGGGTTAAAAATTGTTGCTCTTGAAAGGGTTAAGAGTTGTTGGTGTCTTTGAAATCTATTTAATCTTTAACTGTGTGAGCTACTGTTAGAACTGTTGAATATGAGAATTGTAGCGCTCCCCTCCTGGTTTGATATATATATATACTGTATATATATCTATTATACTCACCGGCCACTTTATTAGGTACACCTTGCTTGTGCCAGGTTGGACCCCCTTTTCTCTTCAGAACGGCATTAATTCTTCGTGGCATAGATTCTTTAAGATGTCGGAAATATTCCTCATAGGTTTCGCTCCATAGTGACATGATGGCGTCGCGCAGTTGCTGCAGATTTGTCGGCTTCACATCCATGATGCGAGTCTCCCGTTCCACCACAACCCAAAGGTGCTCGGTTGGATTGAGATCTGAGGACTGTGGAGGCCATTGGAGCACAGTGACCTCATTGTTATGTTCAAGAAACCAGTTTGAGATGATTTGAGCTTTGTGACATGTGCATTATCCAGCTGGAAGGAGCCGTCAGAAGATACAGGGGACACTGTGCTCATTAAGGGATGGACATGCTGCATTATCCTGCTGGAAGGATCAGAAGCATCACAAGATACAGGGTACACTGTGCTCATTAAGGGATGGACATGGTGCATTATCCTGCTGGAAGGATCAGAAGCATCACAAGATACAGGGTACACTGTGCTCATAAAGGGATGGACATGGTGCGTTATCCTGCTGGAAGGAGCCACCAGAAGATACATGGGACACTTTGCTCATAAATAGATGGACATGATGCATTATCCTGCTGGAAGGAACCGTCAGAAGATACAGGGGACACTGTGCTCATAAAGGGATGGACATGGTCAGTAACAATACTCAGGGAGGCCGTGGCGTTTAAATGATGCTCAGTTGGTACTAAGGAACCCAAAGTGTGCCAAGAAAATATCGCCCACACCATTACACAACCACCACCAGCCTGAACCGATGATACAAGGCAGGATGGATCCATGATTTCATGGTGTTTACGCCAAATTCTGTTCCCACCATCTGAATGTCGCAGCTGAAGTTGAGACTCAGACCAGGCAACGTTTTTCTAATCTTCTATTGTCCAGTTTTGGTGTCTGCGTGAATTGTAGCCTCAGTTTCCTGTTCTTAGCTGACCGGAGACGCACCCGGTGTGGTCTGCTGCTGCTGTGGCCCATCTGCTTCAAGGTTCGACGTGTTGTGTGTTCACGGATGGTATATCTGCAGAACTTTATTGTATCGAGTGGTTATTTGAGTTACTGTTGCCTTTCTATCATCTGGATCCAGTCTGCCCATTCTCCTCTGACATCACAAGGTATTTTCGTCCACACAGCTGCCGCTCGCTGGATATTTTCTCTTTTTCGGGCCATTCTCTGTAAACCCTAGAGATGTTGTGCGTGAAAATCCAAGTAGATCAGCAGTTTGTGAAATACAAAGACCCGCCCGTCTGGCACCAACAACCCAGGCCATGTTCAAAGTCACTTAAATCCCCTTTCTTCCCCCATTCTGATGCTCGGTTTGAACTTCAGCAAGTCGTCTTCACCGAGTCTAGATGACGAAATGCCACGTGATTGGCTGATTAGTAATATGTGTTAACAAGCAATGGAACTCGTGTACCTAATAAAGTGGCCGGTGAGAGTTTTTATTTTTATATATATACAGGAATGTCTAGAGCAGCAACAACCCCTGAATCAGGTCTGTTATCATTTTTAATGGAAACGAATGAATGCACTTGTGCCGCTGGTGTAGTCGCTGCTCGCTCACCGGGATAACGGGACAATTAAAGCCTTAAGAACACAATAACAACAGCTACAATAAAAGCCTTTCAATCGTGTCATTAATGAATGTGCAGCATCTTTATTATTATATATTTCAGGTTTACTTAAACTACCTTTTCTTCTAGATTTCTCAGGTTTTGCTCCCCTGAGCCTCCTCGCCGCTTGTGCATGGGAGGACATGCTGGTCATGTCTCCAGGTCGAGGCTCATTGATGCTGACGTGACGTTAACCGGATTTCACGTGAAGCCGTCAGATTAAATCAGTCTCGGGGAAAGCCGGCGAGATAATAAACGAAGCCTTTAACTCTACAAACCACAGAGCAGATCAGCCGAGCCCTGAAAATAATGTCCACGTTGATGATCGATGGCAAGACGGATTTGTTATGACACCTCCCACCCAACAAAATAATAAAAAATAATAATAATAACGCTGCCCTTACGATTTATCAGATAAGGATCGTTTTATTTTCTGCCCGAGGTGGGAGCGTTAGCATTAGAGGCTCCGTGTTAGAGCTCGGCCGTAATTTAATAAAGATAATTGTTACCTGTATCTGCGCGTCCGGCCAAAGGCGACAATGATAAGGGCAGGAGGGTAAGACGAATGCCAGCGCGCGCGCGCGGAGACGAATCAGAGTACCGGGAGGTCAAACGCGGTTTTTATTGAACAGGGAAGATTAATGCTGGAGGTTTTAAAAAGCAGAAGCGTCGCCGGGGTCTGAAGCGTCATAAATCTAGATATCGACTTAAAGAAAAAAAAGCGCACGCGTGTATTCATTTATTTTACGAGCCGGGGACGCGGAGTCTCCTGTAAGAGGCGAATAAAAGATTGAACTGTACTTTTACGGCTTTCCGGGATTAGACGTTGGAGAATTGTCTGCCACGTAGTGTGTAGCGCAGGAGGAGGAAAATAACCGTGGGAGTCCATGGGCAGCCGCCTATGCAGCCGAATCATAGAGTCGCCTCTGGATCCAGAGCTTAGCAACCTTCAGATGTTTTTGCAATTGCATTTCCCATGATGCTCTACCAATGTAATTAGCGGCTGGGCTCCGGTGGAGATGTAGTTCCAAAAACTCTACAAGGCCAAGTTTGCCGACCCCTGCCATAAAGAAAAACATGGAAAAAAAAGACGCAGAGGATTCAGCAACATGGACAGGTACTATCTGCCTGTGGTGGACTGTAGAAAGATGGGTATTTACCAAGTGGTACGGTGAGTATGGCTGTGACAGACTCAGCCGTCACTGGGCAGTTGGAGGAGCCTGGGGGCAGCCTCCTTACTACTGACTGTGGACCAAGGTGCTACCTGGGGTTTGCCAAATGGATTGTCCAGGGAATCCAGGATTTGTGTTGACTGTGTCTGTGTATTATTCCCTTATGTATTTATTACACAGGGTTATTCAAAGAGAATCGAAAAATCACCGCACGTTCGGTGACCTTTCGTTCTCTTCAATTCGGTGCGATTTGGCGATCCCATTTCGGCGACCCTGCGGCGTATTCAGCAAGAACCACAGGGCCGTCGTAATGCAGGGAAAAGCCGCCGCAAACCCGACGAAAACTCACCGCAAAACCCGGCGAATGCACACCAAAACATCTGGATTAACCCCGCCAAACACGCCGGAGAAACCCGAGCAGCCACCGATCACAGCGCAGAGTAGGGATGTGCGTTTCGGGTTTCGGAATTTCCACGAAATTTCCCGATTCGTGTTTTCGGATGTAGCCGAATTTCCGAAAATATTTAGATCCGAAAATGTCCGAACCGAAAAGTTTTCCGAGCCGAAACGAAATATTTTCGGAGTTTTCGAATGGACTTGAAATGTGTCAAATCGAAATTTATTGCTTTGAAACGAGGAGAACAGACGTTCCGAAAAAACAAAAATTTCCGAAATTACGAAAAGTCGATACAAAAACGAGCAAAGTGACACGAAAATACGAAAAATGGTCGATATTCCGAAAAAAAAAGTACACGAAAAACGAGTCGAGTCGAACCGAATCGAAACAGAAATCGGTCGAAATGAGTCGAATCGAAAAGTTTAAAAATCCGAAAAATGGAACCGAATCGAACAGAAAAAAAAAAAACGGTGCACAAGCCTAGCGCAGAGTAGCAGCCGGAAAAACCCGACACCGTAGACGAATAAGGTGAACAAAAAAAACAGTTCCCTCAACCCCCCCTTCCTTCCAAGAACTAACAGGCAGTTTAAGATAAGGTTGCCTGTGTAAATGATCCATTGTTTTGAATGTACCTTCCCATTGTCCTGTTACTGGATCTGTTGATAGTATCTGTAATTTATTCATGAAGGGGGATTGTCCCTTAATGCACAAAGCTGTATGTGTTTCAAATAAAAGAGTTAGTTTATTGCTGTATTCTAAGCTGTACACTGGTTGTGCCTGGTGATTTCTTTGGGGTAAATCTTTATTATTTTGGGCGGCGGATGCTGAATTTCGGGTTCCAGCAGGGAGAAAGCTTGAACTTGACAGAGGCACACGGCCGGTGTGCCAGGCGGTCCGTCACAGCGGCAAACATCACAGACATAATCCACAGACAGAGGATTCCCTTAAATCCAAAGCAGTCTTTAAATGACAGGGAAGATACAATAGCGTAATGAGAAAAGTCAGAGTCTGAGAATGGTGAAAGGCACAAAGGGCTGGATTTAATTCAGCCCGATCACAAAAATCAGGCAGCTTTTTGGCCTCAATTCGACCATTTTCCCGGGTTTAAGAGATCCAAATTAAGATTTACCAGTATTTCCGTTCCCGATAAAATACGCGTGAATTTTTGCATGGAGCATTAAACGTTAACGCGCGTAAATCAACTCTGGTATTACAATCCTTGCGCATTTTTACATCCGTCAAAAAATAACGCGCGGAAAATGCTGCGCATGCAGCAACGTTGCGCGCAGAAATCAGTGTGCAGACTGTTTTTTTCACGCGATTCAATCAATCATTATTAAGAACCACAATAAGTTTTTGCGTCTGTCAAAGTCAATCTGCGCATATATGCTGCATCAATAATAAAAACACGCACAACTTCTCCATTTTATTGGTTTGGGTATGAGTAGAATGTGTAACTATACTTTGCTGCGTATTTTTTTTTTGGGCTGGTGTATTTGGCTTCGGCAGGTTGATAGAATTTGTCATTAACACCAGCTTTTAGGAGTTGCTAATATGCGCGCAAAGGCTGTGCGTTACAAACTGCGCATAGATTGTAATACCATCCGCGTACCAGCGCACAAACGCATTTGCGCTCACAATGTTAAGGATAGGACGCGCGCAGTACAGTAAGCTCGCGCAGCGTTCGCGCAGGTTCACCAGCGGTAGACGTGTACGCGCGTTGTTGCTCTGAGATTGTAATACGACGTCCTGCGGGCGCAAACGTATTCGCGAAGAATGTAATAGGGTCCCAGATTTTTCAAACAGACACGCTTAACGGCAAAAATTTATATGGTACTGGCCGAAAATATGTTTTTTTCAGGAATTTTACCAGCCAGGCTTTTTTTTTTCCCCCAAAACAGGATTCATTTTTTCATTTTCATCTCTGGCCGAAGTTATATCATACAAATCACTTGATATTTTTTTTAAGTTATTAAAACTTAAAAGGGATATTCAGAGAGCACCGAAATTTCGGCGCTCTCTCGTTCAGCGCAGTTCGGCGAGTTCAATTTGCCAAACCTGCGGTGAATTCAGCATTCACGCAGGGTCCCCGTAGTGCGCCGAACGGGATACACCGAACGCCGCCGATCAGCCTGACAAACACTGCCGACGATCCGCCGAACACCGTTAAACAGATCGCCGAATGCAGTCTGTCGAAGTCAGCCGACAATCCACTGAACGCCCTTGAACAGTTCGCCGAACGCAGCCGACAATCTGACAAACGCCGCTGATCAGCTGCCGAGAAAATGCTAATCAGCTGCCGAACTGGGGGTAAAAAAAACCCCCACCCCCACAATTTTTAAAAGGCTTTTAAAGCAATAAAAATTCATAAAAAGGTGGGAAAATAATAGGAAAGGTCTGTTACTGAATAAAAAAACACCATTAAAAAAAAATGTGAATCAAAACCTTTGCCTAAAAAATCCAGAAAAATGCTTAAAAAATTCTAAAAAACAAATAATTAAAATACTTTTTACTGTGAAAGAAAAGAATAAACGGATGAATAAAAAAAATAATAAAAACTGGAATTATTTTTACATTGAAACCTACGGGATTCGAACGAAAGCACCAAAAATCTCAACAGTTCGCCAACTTTTCTCTGCTGTTCGGTGTCTCTGAATTGATTAACTATTATTTCTCTATAGGGATTTCACTGCCGCCGAATTGAACCGTATTGTGCTTGAAATTCGCCAATATTTGGCGAATCACCAGCTTTCTGAATAGCCGGATTGGTGCGAAATTGCACCGTCCGGGGAAAATTCACCGCTCAGTGCAAATCGGGTCTCTTTGATTAACCCCTTTAGCTTCTGCAGAAATGAAATACTTACCTGTCCCTCGTCGTATGCACTTTCCGCATAGATCACAAGCTCCTGTGGTGAGCAGGGCCCTCCAAATCTCTCATTCCGTGTTCCCAAGTCTGTCATTTTTTTCCCCATTCCTCCTTGTGATGCGCCACAGATACTGTTGGCGCTATGTAAATGATGATAAATGATAATAATACACAGTTTCCCGTTATAAGGTGTACTCGGGCATTTATTCGGGACCAGTCATGCTATATCCACATAAATACAGCAGAGGGGGACATCCCCAAACCGACGCTATGGCCGAGGCAGGCGACGCTCAGAAGTCATTCCGCGTTTCCATTAAATAAAGCAACAGGGAGGAAAATCCCATCGGATCAATCATCTGGAAAGTAAGAGGAGCCGCCTAATGCAGAACCTCTTTAACACCAGGACTTTCGGTTACCATTGCGCTCCAATTGTGCCAGACCACCCGGAGAATCCATTACATCTCATTAAAAACTACTCACATCCTGACCTATTAACCCTTTGAATGCAGTATCATTACAACAGGTGAAATGACCATTGGATCGTCTTACTACCTAATGAATTGACAAAAGATAGAAGACAAAAATAATATATTTAAATAGAGATTAGATTGTAAACTCACGTGAACGGGCTCCTCTTTTCCCTCTTAGATTGTAAACTCACGGGAAGAGGCTCCTCTTTCCCCTCTTAGATTGTAAGCTCACGTGAACAGGCTCCTCTTTCCCCTCTTAGATTGTAAACTCACGTGAACAGGCTCCTCTTTTCCCTCTTAGATTATAAACTCACGGGAACAGGCTCCACTTTCCCCTCTTAGATTGTAAGCTCACGTGAACAGGCTCCTCTTTTTCCCTCTTAGATTGTAAGCTCATGTGAACAGGCTCCTCTTTTTCCCTCTTAGATTGTAAGCTCATGTGAACAGGCTCCTCTTTTCCCCTCTTAGATTGTAAGCTCATGTGAACAGGCTCCTCTTTTTCCCTCTTAGCTTGTAAGCTCACTTGAACAGGCTCCTCTTTTTCCCTCTTAGATTGTAAGCTCACGTGAACAGGCTCCTCTTTTTCCCTCTTAGATTGTAAACTCACGTGAACAGGCTCCTCTTTTCCCTCTTAGATTGTAAGCTCACGTGAACAGACTCCTCTTTTTCCCTCTTAGATTGTAAGCTCACGTGAACAGGCTCCTCTTTCCCCTCTTAGATTGTAAGCTCACGTGAACAGGCTCCTCTTTTTCCCTCTTAGATTGTAAGCTCATGTGAACAGGCTCCTCTTTTCCCCTCTTAGATTGTAAGCTCATGTGACCAGGCTCCTCTTTTCCCCTCTTAGATTGTAAGCTCACGTGAACAGGCTCCTCTTTTCCCTCTTAGATTGTAAACTCACGTGAACGGCTCCTCTTTTTCCCTCTTAGATTGTAAGCTCAGGTGAACAGGTTCCTCTTTTCCCTCTTAGATTGTAAACTCAAGTGAACAGGCTCCTCTTTTCCCCTCTTAGATTGTAAACTCACGTGAACAGGCTCCTCTTTTCCCTCTTAGATTGTAAGCTCACGTGAACAGGCTCCTCTTTTTCCCTCTTAGATTGTAAGCTCATGTGAACAGGCTCCTCTTTTCCCCTCTTAGATTGTAAGCTCATGTGACCAGGCTCCTCTTTTCCCCTCTTAGATTGTAAGCTCACGTGAACAGGCTCCTCTTTTCCCTCTTAGATTGTAAACTCACGTGAACGGCTCCTCTTTTTCCCTCTTAGATTGTAAGCTCAGGTGAACAGGTTCCTCTTTTCCCTCTTAGATTGTAAACTCAAGTGAACAGGCTCCTCTTTTCCCCTCTTAGATTGTAAACTCACGTGAACAGGCTCCTCTTTTCCCCTCTTAGATTGTAAGCTCACGTGAACAGGCTCCTCTTTTCCCTCTTAGATTGTAAACTCACGTGAACAGGCTCCTCTTTTTCCCTCTTAGATTGTAAGCTCACGTGAACAGGCTCCTCTTTTCCCTCTTATATTGTAAACTCACGTGAACAGGCTCCTCTTTTTCCCTCTTAGATTGTAAGCTCACGTGAACAGGTTCCTCTTTTCCCTCTTAGATTGTAAACGCACGTGAACAGGCTCCTCTTTTTCCCTCTTAGATTGTAAGCTCACGTGAACAGGTTCCTCTTTTCCCTCTTAGATTGTAAACTCACGTGAACAGGCTCCTCTTTTTCCCTCTTAGATTGTAAGCTCATGTGAACAGGCTCCTCTTTTCCCCTCTTAGATTTTAAGCTCATGTGAACAGGCTCCTCTTTTCCCCTCTTAGATTGTAAGCTTATGTGAACAGGCTCCTCTTTTTCCCTCTTAGCTTGTAAACTCACTTGAACAGGCTCCTCTTTTTCCCTCTTAGATTGTAAGCTCACGTGAACAGGCTCCTCTTTTTCCCTCTTAGATTGTAAACTCACGGGAACAGGCTCCTCTTTTCCCTCTTAGATTGTAAGCTCACGTGAACAGGTTCCTCTTTTCCCTCTTAGATTGTAAGCTCACGTGAACAGGCTCCTCTTTCCCCTCTTAGATTGTAAGCTCACGTGAACAGGCTCCTCTTTTTCCCTCTTAGATTGTAAGCTCACGTTAACAGGCTCCTCTTTCCCCTCTTAGATTGTAAGCTCACGTGAACAGGCTCCTCTTTCCCCTCTTAGATTGTAAACTCACGTGAACAGGCTCCTCTTTTCCCTCTTAGATTATAAGCTCACGGGAACAGGCTCCACTTTCCCCTCTTAGATTGTAAGCTCACGTGAACAGGCTCCTCTTTTTCCCTCTTAGATTGTAAGCTCATGTGAACAGGCTCCTCTTTTTCCCTCTTAGATTGTAAGCTCATGTGAACAGGCTCCTCTTTTCCCCTCTTAGATTGTAAGCTCATGTGGACAGGCTCCTCTTTTTCCCTCTTAGCTTGTAAGCTCACTTGAACAGGCTCCTCTTTTTCCCTCTTAGATTGTAAGCTCACGTGAACAGGCTCCTCTTTTTCCCTCTTAGATTGTAAACTCACGTGAACAGGCTCCTCTTTTCCCTCTTAGATTGTAAGCTCACGTGAACAGACTCCTCTTTTTCCCTCTTAGATTGTAAGCTCACGTGAACAGGCTCCTCTTTCCCCTCTTAGATTGTAAGCTCACGTGAACAGGCTCCTCTTTTTCCCTCTTAGATTGTAAACTCATGTGAACAGGCTCCTCTTTTTCCCTCTTAGATTGTAAGCTCACGTGAACAGGCTCCTCTTTTCCCCTCTTAGATTGTAAACTCACGTGAACAGGCTCCTCTTTTCCCTCTTAGATTGTAAACTCACGTGAACAGGCTCCTCTTTTCCCCTCTTAGATTGTAAACTCACGTGAACAGGCTCCTCTTTTTCCCTCTTAGATTGTAAGCTCATGTGAACAGGCTCCTCTTTTTCCCTCTTAGATTGTAAGCTCATGTGAACAGGCTCCTCTTTTCCCCTCTTAGATTGTAAGCTCATGTGGACAGGCTCCTCTTTTTCCCTCTTAGCTTGTAAGCTCACTTGAACAGGCTCCTCTTTTTCCCTCTTAGATTGTAAGCTCACGTGAACAGGCTCCTCTTTTTCCCTCTTAGATTGTAAACTCACGTGAACAGGCTCCTCTTTTCCCTCTTAGATTGTAAGCTCACGTGAACAGACTCCTCTTTTTCCCTCTTAGATTGTAAGCTCACGTGAACAGGCTCCTCTTTCCCCTCTTAGATTGTAAGCTCACGTGAACAGGCTCCTCTTTTTCCCTCTTAGATTGTAAACTCATGTGAACAGGCTCCTCTTTTCCCCTCTTAGATTGTAAGCTCATGTGAACAGGCTCCTCTTTTCCCCTCTTAGATTGTAAGCTCACGTGAACAGGCTCCTCTTTTCCCTCTTAGATTGTAAACTCACGTGAACGGCTCCTCTTTTTCCCTCTTAGATTGTAAGCTCATGTGAACAGGCTCCTCTTTTTCCCTCTTAGATTGTAAGCTCAGGTGAACAGGTTCCTCTTTTCCCTCTTAGATTGTAAACTCAAGTGAACAGGCTCCTCTTTTCCCCTCTTAGATTGTAAACTCACGTGAACAGGCTCCTCTTTTCCCTCTTAGATTGTAAACTCACGTGAACAGGCTCCTCTTTTCCCTCTTAAATTGTAAACTCACGTGAACAGGCTCCTCTTTTTCCCTCTTAGATTGTAAGCTCACGTGAACAGGCTCCTCTTTTCCCTCTTAGATTGTAAACTCACGTGAACAGGCTCCTCTTTTTCCCTCTTAGATTGTAAGCTCACGTGAACAGGCTCCTCTTTTCCCTCTTATATTGTAAACTCACGTGAACAGGCTCCTCTTTTTCCCTCTTAGATTGTAAACTCACGTGAACAGGTTCCTCTTTTCCCTCTTAGATTGTAAACGCACGTGAACAGGCTCCTCTTTTTCCCTCTTAGATTGTAAGCTCACGTGAACAGGTTCCTCTTTTCCCTCTTAGATTGTAAACTCACGTGAACAGGCTCCTCTTTTTCCCTCTTAGATTGTAAGCTCATGTGAACAGGCTCCTCTTTTCCCCTCTTAGATTGTAAGCTCATGTGAACAGGCTCCTCTTTTCCCCTCTTAGATTTTAAGCTCATGTGAACAGGCTCCTCTTTCCCCTCTTAGATTGTAAGCTCATGTGAACAGGCTCCTCTTTTTCCCTCTTAGCTTGTAAGCTCACTTGAACAGGCTCCTCTTTTTCCCTCTTAGATTGTAAACTCACGGGAACAGGCTCCTCTTTTCCCTCTTAGATTGTAAGCTCACGTGAACAGGTTCCTCTTTTTCCCTCTTAGATTGTAAGCTCACGTGAACAGGCTCCTCTTTTTCCCTCTTAGATTGTAAGCTCACGTGAACAGGTTCCTCTTTTTCCCTCTTAGATTGTAAGCTCACGTGAACAGGCTCCTCTTTTTCCCTCTTAGATTGTAAGCTCACGTGAACAGGCTCCTCTTTCCCCTCTTAGATTGTAAGCTCACGTGAACAGGCTCCTCTTTTTCCCTCTTAGATTGTAAGCTCACGTGAACAGGTTCCTCTTTTCCCTCTTAGATTGTAAACTCACGTGAACAGGCTCCTCTTTTCCCTCTTAGATTGTAAGCTCACGTGAACAGGTTCCTCTTTTCCCTCTTAGATTGTAAACTCACGTGAACAGGCTCCTCTTTTTCCCTCTTAGATTGAAAGCTCACGTGAACAGGCTCCTCTTTTCCCTCTTAGATTGTAAGCTCATGTGAACAGGCTCCTCTTTCTCCCTCTTAGATTGTAAGCTCATGTGAACAGGCTCCTCTTTTTCCCTCTTAGATTGTAAACTCACGTGAACAGGCTCCTCTTTTCCCCTCTTAGATTGTAAACTCACATGAACAGGCTCCTCTTTTCCCTCCTAGATTGTAAACTCACGTGAACAGGCTCCTCTTTTCCCTCTTAAATTGTAAACTCACGTGAACAGGCTCCTCTTTTTCCCTCTTAGATTGTAAACTCACGTGAACAGGCTCCTCTTTTCCCCTCTTAGATTGTAAACTCACGTGAACAGGCTCCTCTTTTTCCCTCTTAGATTGTAAGCTCACGTGAACAGGCTCCTTTTTCCCTCTTAGATTGTAAACTCACGTGAACAGGCTCCTCTTTTCCCTCTTAGATTGTAAACTCACGTGAACAGGCTCCTCTTTTCCCCTCTTAGATTGTAAACTCACGTGAACAGGCTCCTCTTTTTCCCTCTTAGATTGTAAGCTCACGTGAACAGGCTCCTCTTTTCCCTCTTAGATCGTAAGCTCACGTGAACAGGCTCCTCTTTTTCCCTCTTAGATTGTAAACTCACGGGAACAGGCTCCTCTTTTCCCTCTTAGATTGTAAGCTCATGTGAACAGGCTCCTCTTTTCCCTCTTAGATTGTAAGCTCACGTGAACAGGTTCCTCTTTTCCCTCTTAGATTGTAAGCTCACGTGAAAAGGTTCCTCTTTTCCCTCTTAGATTGTAAACTCACGTGAACAGGCTCCTCTTTTCCCTCTTAGATTGTAAGCTCATGTGAACAGGCTCCTCTTTTCCCTCTTAGATTGTAAGCTCATGTGAACAGGCTCCTCTTTTCCCTCTTAGATTGTAAGCTCACGTGAAAAGGTTCCTCTTTTCCCTCTTAGATTGTAAACTCACGTGAACAGGCTCCTCTTTTCCCTTCTTAGATTGTAAACTCACGTGAACAGGCTCCTCTTTCTTTTCCCCTCTTAGATTGTAAACTCACGTGAACGGGCTCCTCTTTTCCCTCTTAGATTGTAAGCTCACGTGAGCGGCTGCTCTTTTCCCTCTTAGATTGTAAGCTCATGTGAACAGGCTCCACTTTTCCATCTTAGATTGTAAACTCACGTGAACAGGCTCCTCTTTTCCCTGTTAGATTGTAAACTCACGTGAACAGGCTCCTCTTTTCCCTGTTAGATTGTAAACTCACGTGAACAGGCTCCTCTTTTCCCTGTTAGATTGTAAGCTCACGTGAACAGGCTCCTCTTTTCCCTCTTAGATTGTAAACTCACGTGAACAGGCTCCTCTTTTCCCTGTTAGATTGTAAACTCACGTGAACAGGCTATTCTTTTCCCTCTTAGATTGTAAACTCACGTGAGCGGCTCCTCTTTTCCCTCTTAGATTGTAAACTCACGTGAACAGGCTCCTCTTTTCCCTCTTAGATTGTAAACTCACGTGAACAGGCTATTCTTTTCCCTCTTAGATTGTAAACTCACGTGAGCGGCTCCTCTTTTCCCTCTTAGATTGTAAACTCACGTGAACAGGCTCCTCTTTTCCCTCTTAGATTGTAAACTCACGTGAGCGGCTCCTCTTTTCCCCTTTTAGATTGTAAACTCATGGGAGTGGCTCCTCTTTTCCCCTCTTAGATTGTAAACTCACGGAGTGGCTCCTCTTTTCCCTCTTAGATTGTAAACTCACGTGAACAGGCTCCTCTTTTCCCTCTTAGATTGTAAACTCACGTGAGCGGCTCCTCTTTTCCCCTCTTAGATTGTAAACTCACGTGAGCGGCTCCTCTTTTCCCCTTTTAGATTGTAAACTCACGGGAGTGGCTCCTCTTTTCCCCTCTTAGATTGTAAACTCACGGGAGTGGCTCCTCTTTTCCCCTCTTAGATTGTAAACTCACGTGAACAGGCTCCTCTTTTCCCTCTTAGATTGTAAACTCACGTGAGCGGCTCCTCTTTTCCCCTCTTAGATTGTAAGCTCACGTGAAGAGGCTCCACTTTTCCATCTTAGATTGTAAACTCATGTGAGCGGCTCCTCTTTTCCCCTCTTAGATTGTAAACTCACAGGAACAGGCTCCTCTTTTCCCTCTTAGATTGTAAACTCACGTGAACAGGCTCCTCTTTTCCCTCTTAGATTGTAAACTCACGTGAACAGGCTATTCTTTTCCCTGTTAGATTGTAAACTCACGTGAGCGGCTCCTCTTTTCCCTCTTAGATTGTAAACTCACGTAAGCGGCTCCTCTTTTCCCTCTTAGATTGTAAACTCACGTGAGCGGCTCTTCTTTTCACCTCTTAGATTGTAAACTCACGTGAACGGGCTCCTCTTTTCCCTCTTAGATTGTAAACTCACGTGAACAGGCTCCTCTTTTCCCTCTTAGATTGTAAACTCACGTGAACAGGCTCCTCTTTTCCCTCTTAGATTGTAAACTCACGTGAACAGGCTCCTCTTTTCCCTCTTAGATTGTAAACTCACGTGAACAGGCTCCTCTTTTCCCTCTTAGATTGTAAACTCACGTGAACGGGCTCCTCTTTTCCCTCTTAGATTGTAAACTCACGTGAACGGGCTCCTCTTTTCCCTCTTAGATTGTAAGCTCACGTGAACAGGCTCCTCTTTTTCAATCATTCTCCACGAGTCAAACTTGTTAATTTTATGTTTGTTATGCCCTACTCTTGTACTGCGCTGCCGATTATGTTGGCGCTTTATAAATAATTGTAATTATATACAGTATATACATATATATATTTCTTGTTTTATTTTCAAACATTCCAGCCTCCTCGGGTTTAATTAATAAGCCTCCCGGTGTTAGTCTGGCCTTCTCTCATGTCCGGATCGTTACGGTACATACTTTATGGAATGCCTTATCAGTGTACAGCAGCGTTTTACTTCCGTGCAGCGATAGGGTACTGAGGGATGATATGTGGGCTCATAACTATCCCTACAGCTATTAACATTTTAATGAAGCTCTGCGGAGTCACTAATGACAAATCCCGTGTAACGAGACTTATTTACTTCCCGTTCCGAGTCCATGTTGTTGTAGGAAAAAAATAAAATAGAAAATAAATAAACAAAAAATTAAATGTAACACACATCAGGTGACCGTGATGAATAATTTCAAAATGTTCTTGTAATAATAAATAAAAAAATACAATTAAAAAGAAATTATATATTATATTTATTTCATTTCATTTCTCTCTCTGTAACACCGGGAATATTATTTCAAGGCTGATGCGTTTCCTCTGAAGAGGAGGAAAATGTCATTTTATTAATTTAAGATAAACATATCCATAATTTCCTTGGTATTTAACCCCTTCACTGCCGAACCATTTTAATCCATTGTGCTGAGCACTTTTTTTTCTAATATATTTTTGCTCATCAGGTTTAAAAGCAATTTAAAGCCATGTTTTATTACAGGACCCACGCAGATTATATATCTTTTTTTTTTTTTCATTGGACCCAGCAGATTCTAAATATATCATTACTATAGGGTTTATTTCGGTGCTCTTTCATTCGGTGCACTTCGGCAAGCTGAATTCACTGACCCTGAATGGAGCATTCACCTCTGGGTCCCCGAAGTGCGCCGAATGGATCTGCCGAACGTCGCCGATAAACCGCCGAAAAAACACAAAATGCATCCGATAAACCACCGAACGCCGCCAAAAAAACACCGAACACAGCCTACAATCCACCGAGGAGACCAACGAACGCCTCTGATCAGCTGCCAAAAAAAAAACCGACCAGCCGCCCAACAGGGGTAAAACAAGAAAAAAAAACATGCAATGTTTAAAAAGTTTTTAAACCAAAACTAATGCATGAAAATGCCTGGAAATAATATATAAGGTCCAACCAATAATAATAAAAAGGTCGGTTACAGAATAAAAAAAATAAAAAACGCCATGTAAAAAAGAAAAAAAAATCGCAATCAAAGATTTCACTGAAAAATCATGAAAAATGCCTAAAAAATTCTAAAAATGAATTAAATTAATAAAAAGACTTTTTGCTGCAAATGGAAAGAATAAATGGTTGAATAAAAATGTAATAAAAACGGGAATATTTTTAACATTGAAGCCTATGGGATTCGCCTGATTAAACCTGCCGAATGAAAACACTGAACATCAGGGCATTTCACTGATATTTCTCTGCTGTTCGGTGTCTGTGAATAGATTAACCATTGCTTCTCTATGGGGGATTTCACTGCCGCCGAACAGGCACCGTATTACGCTGGCAATTCACCAATATTTGGAGTGGATGTTGTCTTTGAAGCCTGATATATCTCGATCCTGTTAGTGAAGGGGTTAAATTAAACCTGTCGAATAAAACCACCGAAAATCTTGGCATTTCGACAACCTTTCTCTGCTGTTCGACATTCTCTGAATAGATTAACCGTGACTTCTCTATGGGGAATTTCACTACTGCTGATGGTCACCATATTTTGCTGGCATTTCGCCAATATTTGGCGAATCGCCAGCTTTCTGACAAGCTGAAAGGGCACGAAATTGCATCGCACAGGGAAATACACCGTACGGTGCAATTAGGTGGCCAATTTGGTGCTTTCTGAATAAACCTTTTAATCGGAATAGTAAAAAAAATAAAGTATCCTTGATCCTAACTTAACCCTAGCTCTAACCTTAGCACTAAACATAACCCTAACCTAACACTGACCAAACGATAGCCCTAACCTTAGCACTAAACCTAGCTCAACCCTAACCTAACCCTAACCTTAGCACTAAACCTAACCTTAACCTAATGATAGCCCTAACCTTAGCACTAAACCTAACCCAACTCTAACCCTATCCTAACGATAGCCCTAACCTTAGCACTAAACCTAGCCCAACCCTAACCTTAGCACTAAACCTCACCCTAACCCTAACCTAATGAATGATAGCCCTAACCTTAGCACTAAACCTAACCCAACTCTAACCCTAACCTAACGATAGCCCTAACCTTAGCACTAAACCTAGCCCAACCCTAACCTTAGCACTAAACCTCACCCTAACCCTAACCTAATGATAGCCCTAACCTTAGCACTAAACCTAACCCAACTCTAACCCTAACCTAACGATAGCCCTAACCTTAGCACTAAACCTAGCCCAACCCTAACCTTAGCACTAAACCTCACCCTAACCTTAACCTAATGATAGCCCTAACCTTAGCACTAAACCTAGCCCAACTCTAACCCTAACCTAATGATAGCCCTAACCTTAGCACTAAACTTAACTTAATGATAGCCCTAACCTTAGCATTAAACCTAGTCCAACCCAAACCTAACCCTAGCCCTAACCTTAGCACTAAACCTAACCTTAACTCTAACCTTAACCTAATGATAGCCCTAACCTTAGCACTAAACCTAGCCCAACTCTAACCCTAACCTAATGATAGCCCTAACCTTCGCACTAAACCTAGCCCAACCCTAACCTAACCCTAGCCCTAACCTTAGCCCTGATCCTAAATCTTATGACACACACACAGAAACTGTCACCCTAAGCCTAGCCCTATCCTAACCCTAACCATTTCCCTAACCCAAGCCCTAACTCTATGCTAACCCTAGCCCCCCCCCAATCATTATTTTTACATATTATACATAAAGGTTCTGAATATTGGAAACATCTGAATAAATCAGACATTTCGGATTTTTCGTATCGTTTAATTCCTTATGCAATATTTTTGAATTCCAAAACAATCGGAACCGAGCTGAATTTTTCAGTGCTGCACATGTCTAGCGCAGGACTATGCTCTCTATTTAATATATTGATAAAGGTAAAACACGTATTCGATGGGAAAGATATAAAAAGTTGATTCAGACTTTATGGAAAGGGTCACCTTGAAGTGCGCACATTTTATCAGCTTGACATGTGATTAATTATTAAGGGGAATGAATATTGATTTGGTTAAATTCTCTGTCATTTGTCCCAGACCTATTTCTCTTAGAGCAAAGTGTAAACACAAAATAAAGTTTGAATAAATAAAGCAGACTCTCATAGCAGCAGAAACTGACAGGGTTATTCAAAGAGAATCGAAAAGTCAGCGCACGTTCGGTGACTTTTCGTTCTCACAATTCGGTGCGATTCGGCGATACCATTTCGTCGACCCTGCGGTGTATTCAGCAAGCACCACAGGGCCGTCGTAGTGCAGGGAAAAGCCGCCGAAAACCTACCGAACACTCACGGCAAACAAAACCCGGCGAACATGGCGAAGGCACACCGAAACACGCAAAAACATCTGGATTAACCCCGCCGAACACGCCGGAGCCAATCACAGCGCAGAGCTGCCGGCGGAAAAACCCGACACCGCAGACGAATGGAGTGAAAAAAAACCCAGTACGCCTGAATGTTTGAAAAGTGAAACACTGCTTGCAAAGAAACTACAGAACGAAAATGTCTGACATTTACATATAAGATCCAATGGATGATGATTAAAAAAAACACGGAAAAATAATTTTAGCAAAAATATCCCGAAAAATGCCTAAAAGATCCTAAAAAAAAATCTATAAATAAAGAGACTTTTTACTACAGAATTTTATAATGAACAGTTTATTAGATATTGAATTAAAACTGGAATATTTTTAACATTGAAGCCTATGGGATTCGCCTGAATAAACCTGTCGAATGAAACCACTGAACATCAGGGCATTTCGGGAACCTTTCACTGCTGGTTTGTGTTCTCTGAATAGACAAAGCTTTGCTTCTCTATGGGGATTCACTGCCCTCGAACAGGCACCGAACAGGCACCGTCCGTATGTGCTGGCAATTCGCCAGGATTTGGCGAATTTCCTGTTCTCTGAATAGCCGAATGGCCAGGAAAGGTAACCGTACGCTGAATTTCACTGTTCGGTTCCCTTTCGCCAGCAATTCGGATCTCTTTGAATAACCCTGATAATCTTAATGTGGGGGGGGGGGAGAGAGACATATGATTTGAAGGGTTATTCAGAGAGAGGTGAAAAGCAGGAGAATGGAAAATTCCAGGTCAAAATAGCCAAACCAGAAAAAGTCTCCCATTCATCTCACTTTCCAAAATCGGCTATTTTGACCTAGAATTTTCCATTCTCCAGCCATTCTCCTGCTTTTCACCTCTCTCTGAAGAACCCTGTTAATGTTATGAGGGAACAAATGGCTGAAGGAAATCTGCCTTTAAAGATGCCACTAGATACTCTGTGCTAGGAATTCTGCAGGAATTTTTTTGGTGCCGAAAGATATGACTCACAAAAAGGTTGCCATTTAAAAATGTTTGGTAATAATAGTTTGATGGGGAAAAAGTCATATTTCCGATAAAATAACTAGAAAACTCAATGCTGGGGTTAGGGTTAGTATTAGGCTAGGGTCAGACTGAGGCAGTGCGAACGCGCGTTCTGGCGCACTTAATCACGGCCGTAGTAGCAGCAGATGCCGGGCAATGACGGCCAATATACGAAGTACGGTCGCACAAAAGTCCGGCTGCGCAACGCAAGTGGAAAATGAACGCATTTTTTCGAGAACGTGAAACCGCAGGTACTGACGTACAGAGTGCGCTGTGTCTGCTAGCGGCGTGTGTGTGTGATTAGGAGACGTCAGACGCTGCTAATGTCCGGCCAACATAACGTCCAGACACAAAAAGAGTTTTATTGATGATCCGTACAAAATCACGGACGAAAATGCGCATCGTATGACCGCTATCGCGTATTCTGTGAAAAAATGCGTCCATTCGTTCGAACGCACTTTTTCACAGACAACATAAAAATGCGTTCGTCTGACCCTAGCCTTAGGGTAAGGTTAGTAAAATGAGAAAGGTTAGTATTAACCCCTTCACAACCGAAATCAAGTTATCTCGATTTTGCATTGTAATGCATTGAAAAGCACTCATTAGCATATCAAAAGACCATTTTCACACATTTTTAAAGCAAGATTAGTGAGTCCCCTGTGGAGAAAAAAATCCTTTGTTTTCTCTCTCTCCAAACACTCTGGAGAGACATAAAACCATCTGCAAATAGCAGCCCTAATCCTCACTGTAACAAAAGGCTCAAATAGATTACTGCCACATTCCAGCAGCTAGGGAATGGGATGTGATAGAATACAGGGAGAGCTGTGGGGTCAAACACTGCTGTACAGGGATAAAATTCAGGGGGTTATAGTGAGTGTAAATCCCTGTACAATACAGATACAAGGTGTTGCCGTTATTGCCACATACAGGCATTATGCAGCACATACAGATACAAGGTGTTGCTGTAATTGCCATAAACAGGCATTATACAGCACATACAGATACAAGGTGTTGCTGTAATTGTCATACACAGGCATTATGCAGCACATACAGATACAAGGTGTTGCTGTAATTGCCATACACAGGCATTATGCAGCACATACAGATACAAGGTGTTGCTGTAATTGCCATACACAGGCATTATGCAGCACATACAGATACAAGGTGTTGCTGTAATTGCCATACACAGGCATTATGCAGCACATACAGATACAAGGTGTTGCTGTAATTGCCATACACAGGCATAATGCAGCACATACAGATACAAGGTGTTGCTGTAATTGCCATACACAGGCATTATGCAGCACATACAGATACAAGGTGTTGCTGTAATTGCCATACACAGGCATTATGCAGCACATACAGATAGAAGGTGTTGCTGTAATTACCATACACAGGCATTATGCAGCACATACAGATAGAAGGTGTTGCTGTAATTACCATACACAGGCATTATGCGGCACATACAGATACAAGGTGTCGCTGTTGTAGCGCTCACTCCCGGAGGAGCCGCTGAAAATTGAACCACGGGTCAGTCTCCCCGCACTAGGGAATAAATATACTCCAACACCGTTGTGAGTTTTTATCATTTAAATAGTTTACTAAAATAATAAGCAGATGTTGAGACACGGTATTCACAGGTATATTACAGTACTTTCGTATCGCGGTAAAAACGCGTAGCGGGAAAGAAACGAAACACGAGGCTTCGTATTTCGGAAAAATAATATCTTCACAACCGAACAGAAAAGAAATGCAGTTGCACGAATATTCGAAAAAGGGACACGTAGCGAAACCCAAAAATACAATCTCTTCGTATTACGATAAACGCGCAGCGGAAAAGAGAAAAATATATTCGGAACGTATCTTTAACCCCTGTTCCGATTCGTAACAAATGAGTCCCGCACAGGTTAAGTCCCGGAATGTAAAGGGTGTGTACGTGTGTGTATATGGTACCCGGGTACTATTCAACTGGCCAGTGAATTACTTATAACGATGTCTTCGACTAGTCAAGTTGGGGCCCTGTGGGTTTTGGAAACAAACAGCAGCGTGCTTTCTTGATTTTATAAACCGGCCTTGGAGGCCTCTCACCCATCCGCTCGATCACCAAGGCTCCGCTGACCCAGGACGTCTCTCCGCTTAATGCCTGGCTGTGATACTGGCTACTGGATCCGTTGTCTGGCTTTCCTTGCTCCCCACCGGACTTGTCCAGCTACCGCCTGCTCTCCCATCCAATGGACTTGCGGTACTCCTCACTCGGGTCCTCTGCTTGCCTTGATCGCAGCGTGGGTATAGACAGGTCTCTGCAGGGTCACTGTCCCGATCCCCCAGCACCAGCGAGGTAGCCCCTGCGCTCTGGCCTGGTCACGATCCTCCACAGCTCGGCCTGCTTCCTTCTCCTTTCAGCTCCCAGCTCACTCTGAGCATGCTTTCCACGAGGCTGGTGATGCCTTTCCTTTCCTACACACCCACTTCCTGTCCTTACGCAAAGCATCATGGAAAAGGTAGTTTAGTGCCTTGTGTTTGTCCAGCATAACTTTCCATGGTCTCTGTCTCCCTCTGGTGGCCATTGCAAGTAAATGCAGCAGAACAGTCTTTTTAAACACATCGCTACACTGTAATTACCGTACACAGGCATTATGCAGCACATACAGATACAAGGTGTTGCTGTAATTGCCATACACAGGCATTATGCAGCACATACAGATACAAGGTGTTGCTGTAATTGCCATACACAGGCATTATGCAGCACATACAGATACAAGGTGTTGCTGTAATTACCATACACAGGCATTATGCGGCACATACAGATACAAGGTGTCGCTGTAATTACCATACACAGGCATTATGCAGCACATACAGATACAAGGTGTTGCTGTAATTGCCATACACAGGCATTATGCAGCACATACAGATACAAGGTGTCGCTGTAATTACCATACACAGGCATTATGCAGCACATACAGATACAAGGTGTCGCTGTAATTACCATACACAGGCATTATGCGGCACATACAGATACAAGGTGTCGCTGTAATTACCATACACAGGCATTATGCAGCACATACAGATACAAGGTGTTGCTGTAATTACCATACACAGGCATTATGCGGCACATACAGATACAAGGTGTCGCTGTAATTACCATACACAGGCATTATGCAGCACATACAGATACAAGGTGTCGCTGTAATTACCATACACAGGCATTATGCAGCACATACAGATACAAGGTGTTGCTGTAATTGCCATACACAGGCATTATGCGGCACATACAGATACAAGGTGTCGCTGTAATTGCCATACACAGGCATTATGCAGCACATACAGATACAAGGTGTTGCTGTAATTGCCATACACAGGCATCATGCAGCACATACAGATACAAGGTGTTGCTGTAATTGCCATATACAGGCATTATGCAGCACATACAGATACAAGGTGTTGCTGTAATTGCCATACAGGCATTTTGCAGCACATACAGATACAAGGTGTTGCTGTAATTTCCATACACAGGCATAATGCAGCACATACAGCACATACAATACAAGGTGTTGCTGTAATTTCCATACACAGGCATTATGCAGCACATACAGATACAAGGTGTTGCTGTAATTGCCATAACAGGCATTA
Organism: Leptobrachium leishanense; assembly: GCA_009667805.1. Taxonomy (NCBI): domain Eukaryota; kingdom Metazoa; phylum Chordata; class Amphibia; order Anura; family Megophryidae; genus Leptobrachium; species Leptobrachium leishanense. Next base: position 352,143,029 of record CM019066.1, on the reverse strand, counting down.
TGCAGCACATACAGATACAAGGTGTTGCTGTAATTGCCATACACAGGCATTATGCAGCACATACAGATACAAGGTGTTGCTGTAATTGCCATACACAGGCATTATGCAGCACATACAGATACAAGGTGTTGCTGTAATTGCCATACACAGGCATTATGCAGCACATACATATATTGCATTGCTAATAATCTCATTCTGATCACTACAAATCCCCATAAGCAGGAGATCTCACCATTTTATTATCTGTCTGCAGCACATTCACTGACACGAAGGCCATTTCTGCCTGTATGCTGATAATGCAGACCCCGTTTGATATTGTGTAGGATAGGTGACGGCATCTAGAGCTCAGAATCTTACATTTCAACAATATTTGTGTTAAGGATAAATGAATACATTGCAAAATTAAAAATGAGCAAATGAACATTTATTAACTATCTCAGTTCAACAATTTCTCTATGAAACTTCTATTTTTCCCTATATTTAATTGTTAATTTTACCTCCCATATTTCAAATAAATGTTATTATAGCATTTTTTTTAATTTTTTTTTTTATATTCAAAATTTTTATTTTAAGATCACATCAGCAATACAGAAGCCAAAGAGAATAAACGGTCAAGCAGCCGCGCAGGGCAGACACATAAAATCTCAGATATATAGATTACGGAAATATCAACAGGCAATAGAGAGGGGAAGTAAAGGGATGGGGGAGGGGAGTAAAAATAAAAAAAAAATAAAAAAACACACACACCAAAAAGCACCCCAGGACCCAAAAAACTAAAATAAAACATTAGGTGGAGTGGCAAAAGCCCAATAGGTGACCTTCCTGGCTCACACCCAGGAGTCCATAGGACAAAAGGAGGCCATGGAAGAGTGCAGGTCACAAGGCCAGGGCACTCGAGGGCCAGGTATGGCGGTCAGAGCCATGGTGGTCGCCACAATGGCACACCTCGAGCAAAACCCAAAATGCCAAAAATAAAGGGGGAGGGCTAAGGAGGGGCCGAGTACGATTTAGAGCATGTGTGAGATTAAAATAATAATAATAAAAAAAAAATAATAATAATAAAATATATGTCCCCAAAAAAGATTCTCAGTATTACGTTGAGGGGGGGGGGGGGGTGGGTGCATAAAAGGATCAAAAATGTCCCCAGGTGACTAAAAAAACAAACACAAAAAAAAAAAAAAAGGGGAGTAGAACATCGGCAGGAGTCACAAAAGGGAGTCTCGGGTATCCTCAGCCCCAGAAGGGGTGTCATCAGCACCCAAAGGTGCAAATATAGGGGGAGAAAAGGAAAAAAAAAGGGGGTTAAGAAGAAATGTCTTTAAAAGCAAGTCCTCGGAAAATATAATAAAGAAAAATATGGCACAGAAAAATAAAGTCCACAGAAATTTAGACATGCCAACTGCGGGGCTGGTTACAGAAGAATAAAAAAAAAATAAAACCTCTCAGCTGCTTGAAAGAACAAATAAAAATAAACAAAAACGGCATAGATCAACGGCGATGGGGGGGCGGGGTCATCTCAAAATGGGGGGATGCTGAGTCAGTAAAACAGCACAACAGCATACCGAGACACGTCTCTTCAGTCCGTGTCTAACAGGAAAGCAGGGACAAAGTCCATCTCAGACCCGCACTCAAAATTCGTGGCACAGCGGGCGATCATCTTCCAGACTTCCACAGGCACCGCTCCGGCCCCAACCAGGGACCGAGGTCCGCACAGCCTCCCTTCAGCGCAGAAAACCTTAGCCCCAAGTGACGTCGCCAATGCAGGTCCCAAGGAGAGGGCCACGGAAGACGGCTCGGCAGGGCTCTTACACACAGATCTCCCGGCACAGTCGCGTGGTCCGAGGGTCTCCCCCGAACCCATAGAGAACAGGCGCGGCGTTGAGGTCAAGACTCCCGATCCAGCTCTCTGCGGGTCAGCAGTGTATCCCGGACGTCTGCCCGGTGAGTCATCTCCTGCCTCCATTGCTACCAGGTCCACATTCCCCCGATCAGCTCCCATCACAGCCATCAGCCTCCTCCACATGCCTCGGATTAGTATGTTGTCCTCCTCCCCCGGTATCTCGTTCAAACAGGCCTCGAGGGCTGCAAAAATGTCCTCCATACCTCGGGTGGGGGGGATGCGCCAAACAATGTCGTTCTACTTTCTCCATCGACAGCTTCTCCACGGGGACATTGAGTGCAGCCGAAGGAGGGGGGCCCTCCATCCGTACAGCTAGCCGCTCACAATCGCCCGGTAGGATCAATCCGCAGGGGGGGGGATGTAGTAAGAACGAAAGGCAACCCAGCAGGTGTAAGAAGGTAGGCCTCAAAATGGCCGACGACCAAGCGGGCCCGCCGGAGAAAAATCACAAACTCAGCTGGGCTCCGGAGGGGGGAGCAATTCAGGCTCCAGAGCACTCCTCCTGATGCCCGGTCGTGCAGGGGATCCCAAGAAGGGCAAATCTAAGAGTAATCCTGGCAGAAAAGTCTCCTCCACTGCTAAAACCCCAGGAGCTCCATCTAGGCACATCTGCTTCCCTACACAGCCGGACACGCCCCCCATAGCATTTTTTTTTAACAAAAATCGATAATAGTAATAGGAGTAAGGTTAGCATTAGGGTTAGGGTTAGTATTAGGAGTAAGGTCAGTAATAGGAGTAAGGTTAGTATTAGGGGTAGGGTTAGTATTAAGGGTAGGGTTAGTATTAGGGTTAGTATTAGGAGTAGGGTTAGTATTATGGACAAGGTTAGGGTTAGTATTAGGGGTAAGGCTAGTAATAGGAGTAAGGTTAGTATTAGGAGTAGGGTTAGTATTATGGATAAGGTTAGTAATAGGAGTTATCATTAGGGTTAGTATTAGGGGTAAGGTTAGTAATAGGAGTAAGGTTAGTACCAGTGGTAGGGTTAGAATTAAGGGTAGGGTTAGTATTAGGGTTACTATTAGGAGTAGGGTTAGTATTTTGGGTAAGGTTAGTAATAGGAGTTAGCATTAGGGTTAGGATTAGTATTAGGAGTAGGGTTAGTATTAGGGGTAAGGTTAGTAATAGGAGTTAGCATTAGGGTTAGGGTTAGTATTAGGAGTAAGGTTAGTATTAGGGGTAAGGTTAGCAATAGGAGTAAGATTAATATTAGGGGTAGGGTTAGTTTTAGGGGTAGGGTTAGTAAAAAGGGTTACTATGTGCTTGTTTTGTCATTAACGTTATTTTTAGGGTAATACACCATTTTTTCCATGAAATCAGTGAATAACCCCTTAACCCCTTCACTACCAAGGTTGACTATACTTGATGTGCAAAGCACCTCATCTAGCCCCGATATTGAGTGTAATCAATATGGTGTTCCACAGGAGCAATGCAAATGAATTTTAATTATTTCAAATTAAATTAATTTGCATTTGGGCTCCAGAACGTGCCCCATATGTTTTAGCACCGTGGGCATGATGCCCATGTGTCTGAATGACATCTTCCTAGGCGATCCTGCACGGAGACCAGAACTGCAGTAAGTCCTTTCGGCCAGTAGATGGCGACATCTCCCTGCCAAATAGGTTATTACACTAAGGAATACATTGGGAATATTCCCGAAATATGTCCTACTGTATAACTAATTAAAAATTATTTTCCAAAAAAAACCACAACAAGAAACTGGGCTCCAGAAGGTGCCCCTAAAGTTTTAGCACCCTGAGCATGACACCTGAGGTGCTACAACAGTGTTTACAAGTGAATATCCGTGTGTACATTGGAGAGCTTCACATGCTGCAGCACAGAGCCCCAAGTGCAATAACTCCTTTAGCCAGCAGGTGGTGACGTCTGCCTGCCACAGGGGACTAGTGGAGTAAATCACGCATTAATTCCTACATATTTAGTTTCTGGTTTAATCTGTATATTTGTGTTTGGTTTTTAATATCTTGCATTGTATTACTTTGTATTTCTGTAACGACTGTAACAATTCAATGTTCTTGAACCCAGGACATATTTGAAAACGAGAAAAATCTCAATGTATCCATCCTGGTAAAATCTTTTATTAATAAATAAATAAAGTAAATAAATTATATTTTGGGACTATTCCCACTTTAGAATTAATGAAAAGCGATTTTAGAAAAGAAAAAAAAACACTGGTTATTGGCTGTGGGTTTTGAAAAAAATGCTTGGCAGTGAAGGGGTTAAGATGGAAAATCCTGCTGGCTGAGATTTTTCTACGATATATTGCAGTTCTAGGGGGGTTTATTTCTCATTCCGTCTCTATACATGGAGGCTATATCGATGTAAATGCAATATATGGCCAGTGTGGAATTATCTGGAAAGTATCTCTATATTTTCAGTCCGGCCGGGTACATTAAAAAGAGAACGAGCGGGCACTCCGTACATAAAGAACGCAAGCTATACACTTTATCTGTCTCGGGACACACTGTATATCTACTGTGCTATTGATTGTCTAAGAGCAGACCTTGCGTGCAATCAATCAGCTCCGGGCCCGGCTGTACGGATAAGATCTATGTTGGATGATATGACTTTGTGTGGAGAATAGAGATATCGTCTAAATCCTCCTGCAGTTGACCACATTTTTTATTGTTTTTTTTCCTCTCGGCCCCGAGGAATTGCATTAAGTCATCAATTCTGCAGCCTAATGGCGTTACGATACGGCTGCTCATCCTTGAAAATCAATTTTGAAAATTTTTGTCTGCCTCGTGCCGAGGCTGAAGATCAATGGAGGTAAATCAGAGCGCTGCTTCTTAAAGGCACACAACCACTAACATAAACTGTAACTAGATTACATCTGCATCACAAACACAACCACATTATAAAACACTATATAAAACACATTATACAGTCACAGTTACAAGTTTTTATAAAGAGCTAACAAGTTCCGTAGCGCTGTACATTGGGAGACTGAATAACAAATATACATATGGGTTCAACACAGTACAGTAGGAGATAGGACCCTGCTCAAAAGCTTATAATCTAAAAGAAATAAACCGCTTTATAAAACACTTTATAAAACACATTATAAACCACTTTATAAAACACTTCATAAAACACATCATAAAACACTTTATAAAACACTTTATAAAAGACATTATAAAACACTTTATAAAACACTTTATAAAAGACATTATAAACCACATTATAAAACACCTTATAAACCACATTATAAAACACTTTATAAACCACATTATAAACACTTTCCTAAAACACATTATAAACACTTTATAAAATACATTATAAACATATTATAAAACACTTTATAAAAGACATTATAAAACACTTGATTTCTTGGCCATTATTCAGAGAATACGAATGATAACACGGTTACATTTCTTTCACTCGTGGTTAGTGTTTGGCTGAAGCCTTTAATCATCAATCAAGTGTGTTTACTCATTTTAAATCATAATGGCAACAGAAACTCCCCAAATGACCCTAATCAAAAGTTTACATACCCTGTGTTACGGTTCCCGGATCCCACCACGCAGTCCTTAAAGCCCAACACTCCACAGAGCCCAAAAGCTACCAACAGGGTAGCCGTAGAAGAATCCCTAACTATCTGGTCCTTAGTATTGGCCAGGTATACTAGCTAGACAGAAAGGGTTAATCAAAGACAATGTCGTAATACAAAACCAGGTCAGCAACACGGGGGTAGTCAGACGAGCCAGAATCAGGAATACAGAGTATAGCATAGTCAAATGGAATAGCCGGGTCAATATCAGTGCAGAAGCGTAGTACAAGGAAATAGTCTAGGGCAACGGAAGGCAGAATAGTCAGAAAACAAGCAGAGGTCAATAACAGGTTAAATCACGAGAGAATTCAGGTACAAGGAGCTCAGGTATGGATAACCACGATCTGGCACTGCTTAGAAGGAACTGTTGCTTTTTAAAAGACCTTCACCAGACCGCGCCCCCTCTCAAGCCACGCCTCATGCAACCACCTCCCTGCCAGTTTCAATTTAAACCGGGTGTTGGTGAGCGAGCAGCATCAGGCATGCTGCCCTCAAGTACACCAGAAAGGCTGGAAGCCCCCAACGTTACAGTACCCCCCTCTCCACGGGAGGCCACCGGACAGCCAACAGGACAAGTGGCAGGACGACCACCGGGGTGAGTGGCAGGACGACCACCGGGGTGAGTGGCAGGACGACCACCAGGGCGATTGGGGTGCGAGGCATGGAACGCCCTGACCAATCTAGAGGCAGACATGTTGGAAGCCGGAATCCAGGACCGGTCCTCCGGACCATAACCCACCCAATCGACCAGGTACTGCAGAGCACCCCTGAACAGCCTAGAATCCAGAATTTTCCTAACCTCATACTCCGTCTCTCCATCAACCTGAACAGGTGGAGGAGGAACGACCCGCATGTACCTATTACACAACAAAGGCTTCAGTAGGGAGGTGTGGAAGATGTTGTGCAAGCGAAGATGTCTAGGAAGGGCAAGAGCATAAGCCACAGGGTTAACGCGGCGAATGATCTTGTATGGACCGATAAACCGAGGTGCCATTTTCATAGAAGGCACCCGCAACTTCACATTCCTAGTGGACAACCAAACTCTATCCCCCACATTGTAGGAAGGAGCTTGTAACCTATGCCTGTCAGCCTTGCGTTTCTGGACAGCAACATTGCTCTCCATGTTTTCGTGAATCTGTCTCCAAATATCCTGTAGTTGTGTGAGATGTTCATCGGGATGGCCTGTTGAGCAAACTGAAGCGGTAGAGCTGGAGGGAAAAAAACAGATAGCAGAAAAAGGAGAGTGGCCAGTGGTCTCGTTAACGGCGTTATTACGTGCATACTCAGCCCAGGGCAACAACTCCGACCAATTGTCTTGTTGTTGTGTGGTAAAGCAACGTATGTACTGCTCGAGACCCTGATTTGCCCTCTCTGCTGCCCCATTGGTTTGTGGATGGTATGCTGAAGAGAAGGCCAATCGCACCCCCATCTCTGCACAAAAAACCCTCCAGAAACGAGAGACGAACTGGGCTCCTCTGTCAGAGACTATTTCAGACGGAACCCTATGTATTCGTACAATCTCTCTAGCAAAGACAACCGCCAGTTCTTTGGCTGTAGGAAGCTTAGGTAAAGGAATAAAATGAGCCATTTTGGAGAAGCGGTCTACAACTGTCAGAACCACAGTATGACCCTTGGACTTCGGCAAGTCCACAATAAAATCCATGGATAGATGAGACCAAGGCCTATTAGCAATGGGTAAAGGCTGCAATAGACGTACGTCCTGTCGCATGGTGGGCCACCAGAACTGCCTGGAGATACTGGTAAGAGTCTTAGTAATACCAGGATGACCTGCTGGTTTTGAATCATGAAACATTATGAGTAATTCTTGTCTTTCCTTTTCAGGCACAAACAACATATCTGGAGGCTTGTCAGGTGGAGCCCCCACTTGAGCTGCTTGGAGGCATTCCAGAAAAGGCGAGGAAACAGACAAGACCGTGGAATCCACAATACGTTCAGGAGGAACTATAGGATTGTGGTCTTGTGTAATTGATTCATACGGGTCATATTGACGAGATAAGGCATCAGCCTTTAGATTATGGTCACCTGGTCTGTAAGTCAACACAAAATTAAACCAAGACAGTAGCAATGACCACCTGGCCTGTCTCGAGTTCAGACGTTTAGCATCCCCGATGTACGTAAGGTTCTTATGATTAGGGATGTGCATTTCGGGTTTCGAAATTTTCACGAAATTTCCTGATTCGTGCATTCGAATTCAGACTTTTTTTCCGAAAATTTTCAGATCCGAAAATTGCAGATCCGAAAATTCTTTCGAGCCGAAACGAAAACTTTTCGAATGGAGTAGAAATGTGTAAAATCGAAATTCATTTTATTTCAATTCGTGATTTCGGCTCCATTCCTGATTTCGGTTCCATTTCAGTAATTTCGGACATCGTATTTATATCGCTGATTATGTAATTAAATTTTGTATCATTCCCATCTCAATGTATCCTTCCTGGAAATAGAAACCAGAGAAATCTCGATGTATCCTTCCTGGAAAACCAGAGAAATCTCAATGTATCCTTCTGGAAATCCAGAGAAATCTGAATGTATCCTTCTTGGAAAACCAGAGAAATCTCAATGTATCCTTCCTGGAAATCCAGAGAAATCTCAATGTATCCTTCCTGGAAATAGAAACCAGAGAAATCTCGATGTATCCTTCCTAGAAAACCAGAGAAATCTCAATGTATCCTTCCTGGAAATCAGAGAAATCTCAATGTATCCTTCTTGTAAAACATGAGAAATCTCAATGTATCCTTCTTGTAAAACATGAGAAATCTCAATGGCAGAATTATCATATCGGCAGAATTATCGTATCGTATAATTATCGTATCTGAAAAACCATTAGTTTACGTCAAAACGAATAGACACTTTGAAACGAGGAGAACAGACGTTCCGAAAAACACGAAAATTTCCGAAATCACGAAAAAAAAGTCGATACGAAAAACGAACCGAAACGAACCGAATCGAAACAGAAATCGGCCGAAATGAGTCGAAGCGAAAATTTACAAAATCCGAACGAACCGAACAAAAAAATTGGTGCACAAGCCTACTTATGATCAGTGATTATCAACAAAGGGTCAAGAGTACCTTCCAACAAATGTCTCCACTCTGACAGGGCAGACACAATAGCAAGCAATTCTCTGTTACTGATATCATAATTGCGTTCTGCTGGTGATAATTTTCTTGAAAAGAACCCACAAGGATGTAGAGGCTTCCCTGGAGACTCTTTGAGATAGGACAGCCCCAATTCCTATCTCGGAAGCATCAACCTCAAGAACAAATGGAATTCTGGGATCAGGATGCCGTAACACGGGAGCAGAAGTGAAAGCCTGTTTGAGAGCTTCGAATGCCTGTTTGGATTGTGAAGACCAGACCTGGTTCTTCAGACCTTTACATGTCATATTAATGATAGGAGAAGCTACAGCAGAATAATTCTTGATAAATCTCCTATAATAGTTGGAAAACCCCAGAAACCTCTGTATGGCTTTGAGGCCTTGAGGGAGAGGCCATTCTACACGGGAGTAAATCTCCTTCTTTTTTAGATACAAAAAAGAACCCAGCCCCTGCTGGAGAAGAGGAACGTCTGAGAAAACCTCTCTCCAAATTCTCCTTTATGTACTCCTCCATGATTTGGTTCTCTTTTATGGATAAAGGATATACTTTGCCTCGAGGAGGCATGGTACCTGGATGAATATCTATGGCGCAATCATACGGTCTATGTGGAGGTAGTTTCTCTGCCTCTCTCTTATCGAATACAGCCCTGAGATCGGCATACCAGTCAGGAACCTCTGTAGACAATGGAGGAGCTGTAGGTGTGTTCAGGGCACCAATATGTTGAATGGGTATTAAACAAGTCCCAAAACAAGCAGGACTCCAACACAGTATCTCTCCCTTAGCCCAATCAATAACAGGATTATGTTCCACCAACCAAGGGAAACCAAGCACAACAGGATTGGAAAGTGAACGGATAACCTGAAATATGATCTCTTCTTTATGCAAGAGACCAGTGGTAAGAACCACTGTAACAGTATCGTGAGTAATTCTGGGACAGGATAACGGCCTACCGTCTATGGCTTCGATGGCCAAGGGTGTCTCTCTTACAACCAGAGGGAGAAAAATGGAGGAAGCATATTCAACATCAATGAAATTACCAGCAGCCCCAGAGTCAACAAAAGTGCTAGTATGCGTGGTCTTGGTCTCCCAAGCTACGGATACTGGTAACAAGAGTCTAGTGTCCTTGACAGGAGACATGAACGTCACACCCAAGGCCTGTCTCCTCAGTTGCCTTAGGTGCGGTATTTTTCTGACTTATCATGCATTCTAGGGCGAGTGGGACATTGAAGTCGTAAATGTCCCTTTAAACCACAATACAGGCACGATCCCTCACAAAGACACCTTGTTCTCTCTTCCTCTGTAAGCCTAGTATGGCCTAGTTGCATAGGCTCAGAGGGAGGGGATAACTCTCTTGGTGGTGCCTGAAAGACAGGGGCCAACCTTGGTAACGGTCTCTTAGGTTTCTCTCTTGGAGTTCTTCTGTCCCTTATCTGATCATCCAGATCTATACAATAATCCATAAATTCACTCAACACCTGAGGTAATTTACGAGGGGCCAACTCATGCATCAATGACTCCGATAACCCCTCCATAAAAGCCAGAACCAGAGCCTCATTAGTCCAGTTCACGTCAAAAACCAGCAGTTTAAATTCTATAGCATAATCAGATACAGTCCTGTTCCCTTGACGTATGCGGAACAAGGATTTGCCAGCTACCTTGACCTTTCTGGTAGGATTAAACGTACATTTTAACTCGGCTATGAATTCTTTATAGTTCAGTACGATAGGCTTCTCTGCCTCCCATAAAGGATTCGCCCATGTCAACGCTCTGCCAGACAGATGGTTAATAATGAACCCCACTTTGGCTATGTCAGTGATAAACATTTGTGGATTTAATTTAAAATGAATATCCACCTGGACCAAAAATCCCCGGCACTCCGAGGGAATACCTTCAAACCTCATAGGAGCGGTCATGTGTACCTGGGATGTCTGAACAACAGAGGACACAGGTATAGCAGGCGGAGGTGCAACCCCAGCTGGTTCCAGGTGAGCCGTACGAGTCAGGATAGTTTGTAAGGCGAGAGCAAACTGATCCATCCTATGGTCCTGCTTGTCCTGTCTGGATACAAAGTTACTCAAATGCTGTGTTAAGTCTGTGAGATCCATTTGGCCAGATCGTAATGTCACGGTTCCCGGATCCCACCACGCAGTCCTTAAAGCCCAACACTCCACAGAGCCCAAAAACTACCAACAGGGTAGCCGTAGAAGAATCCCTAACTGTCCTTAGAATTGGCCAGGTATACTAGCTAGACAGAAAGGGTTAATCAAAGACAATGTCGTAATACAAAACCAGGTCAGCAACACGGGGGTAGTCAGACGAGCCAGAATCAGGAATACAGAGTATAGAATAGTCAAATGGAATAGCCGGGTCGATATCAGTGCAGAAGCGTAGTACAAGAAAATAGTCTAGGGCAACGGAAGGCAGAATAGTGAGAAAACAAGCAGAGGTCAATAACAGGTTAAATCACGAGAGAATTCAGGCACAAGGAGCTCAGGTATGGATAACCACGATCTGGCACTGCTTAGAAGGAACTGTTGGTTTTTAAAAGACCTTCATCAGACCACGCCCCCCTCTCAAGCCGCACCTCATGCAGCCACCTCCCTGCCTGTTTCAATTTAAACCGGGTGTTGGTGAGCGAGCAGCATCAGACATGCTGCCCTCAAGCACACCGGAAAGGCTGGAAGCCCCCAACGTTACACCCTGGTGATTTTTGCCTCATAACATGCACAAAAGTTGACACAAGCGGGTTTGAGTGGCTACTAAAGGTAACCATCCTCACCTGTGATCTGTTTGCTTGTAATTAGTGCGGGTGTATAAAAGGTCAATGAGTTTCTGGACTCCTGACATACCCTCGCATCTTTCATCCAGCGCTGCACTGACGTTTCTGGATTCTGAGTCATGGGGAAAGCGAATGAATTGTCAAAGGATCTGCGGGAAAAGGTAGTTGAACTGTATAAAACAGAAAAGGGATATAAAAAGATATCCAAGGAATTGAGAATCAGCCAATCAGAAGTGTTCAAACTCTCATTAACCCCTTAGTGACCGGGCGGTTTTACACAAATACGTCCTTTAGTGACCACTGCTGTTCTTACGTTTCTGCACTGTTAGTGTTTAGGTCAAATTTTTCTCCTCGTTTATTCAACCCACACATATTATACACCGTTTTTTCCGCCACTAAATGGACTTTCTAAAAATACCGTTATTTCTATCATATCGAATAATTTACTATAAAAACAAATATGAAATATGATGAAAAAATGGTAAAAACACACTTTTTCATAATTTAATCACCAAAATCTACAACCACCAAAAAAGACCCTGGCTAAATAGTTTCAAAATTTTGTCCGAGAATAGAAATACCAAATTTTTACATGTTTTTGCTTTTTAACCCCTTCACTGCTGAGCCAGTTCACCTATGTGAGCTGCGCTCATTCTGACCGTTTTGTGCTAATTATTTTTAGATGACAGGCTAGGTCCTATTTAACTAACCCCCCAGACAAATTTTGTTTTTTTAAAAAAACATTTTTTAATTTTATTATTATTATTATTTTTTTAAATTTTATTTTTAAACCAAACCTGGTCATGTTTGGGATCATTGGAAAGGCCATGATCAGGCCTTTCCAATGATGTCAAATATGACCATCTAGCTGCCACAGATCGGGAGACAGGGGGATCCTTTGGATCCCCTTATCTCAACATGGCAGCTAGAGGGTTAACTGGCCCACTGACATCCTCACACATATGGTGAGATTGACATGGGTGGGGGGGGCCTGGAGGCTTGGCTGACATCCAAGATGTCAGCCCCTCCAGGTTCGAATCGCATTTTGGCGCCAATTAGCGCATTGAAAACTGTTAATGCTATATACCGCTGGAAAGGGGAGACTCTCCCCTTTCCAGCAGTGCAAAAAGCATCACTATAGCTTACATGGTTGGGGAGATAGAGGGCTCCAAAGGAGCCGCCCTCCCCTTCCTGTATTTTCACCTCTGGCGCCTGCCAATGATGTCATCACGCAGCGTGATGACATCATCGGATTGGACGGCCCCCAGAAAATGGCGAGGCAAGCTTGAAGCTTGCCATAGACGCCATGGGAGCCGGCAAGGAAGGTGAGTATCAGGCGGGAGGGAGGATAGGAGCCGCTGACGTACTATGTACGTCCACGGGTCTAAGGGAGACCCGTGGGCAGGACGTACATAGTACGTCAGCGGTCCTTAAGGGGTTAAGAAGTGAATAATGAGGGGTTCTGTGGAAGCCAAACCACGGTCAGGTAGACCAACTAAAATTTCAGCCAAACTGCCAGGAAAATTTTTGGGATGAAAAGGAAAACCCACAAATAACTTCAGGTGAAATACAGGACTCTCTGAAAACAGTGGCGTGGCTGTTTCAAGAATTCAGCATTCACCGCAGGGTCCCCGAAGTGCGGCGAATCGACCCCCCGATCGATCTGAAAAACAGCTGAATCGATCCGAAAAACCACTGAAAAACTGTAGAATGCATCCGCCGATCCACCGTACAGACCGTCGAATCGATCTGAAAAGATCAGACGGCCCGCTAAACAGACCACTGACCAGCCGACGGAAAAAGCTGCCAGGTCACCGAACAGAGATTAAAAAAAAATAATGCAACTTTTAAATTCATTTTTAAAGAAAAAACTGCCTGAAAATGCCTATAATAAATCTATAAGGTCTTTTGAATAATAATAAAAAGGCCTGTTACAGGAAAAAAAACTACAATTTTAATGAAATCGGGGAAAAATTTGCTGAAAAAAAATCACGAAAAATGCCTAAATAAATAAACTTTTTTATGCAAATTAAAAGAAGAAACTGTTGAATAAATATTTAAGAAAAATGGGGAATATTTTTTACATTGAAACCTATGGGATTCGCCTGATTAAACCTGCGAATGAAATCACTGAACATCAGAGCATTTCACTGACATTTCTCTGCTGTTCGGTGTCAATGTGAATAGATTAACCATTGCTTCTCTATGGGGGATTTCACTGCCGTCAAACAGCACTATGTTTTCCTGGCAATTCGCCAATATTTGGTTTTTGAATAGCCGAATGGCCAAAAAATTGCACCGTACGGGGAAATTCACTGTTCGGTGCAATTTTGTGGCCAATTTGGTGCTCTTTGAATAACCTCTCAAGTGAATCTAAAAGACCTCAGTGGAAAAAGGCAATTCACTAGACATGTGCACAGCACAAAATTTAGTTTTGAACTAATGGATTAGTCCTAAAATGCAATTTATTTAGTTACTAAAGAAATTCGTTTTCAGTTCTTTAGTATGAAAACTAACTTCATTCATCCGAAAACCAGTGGATACAATTATTATTGTAGTGGCTCCTCAGAGGGCTGAGATTGCTGCTTGTTACAGTATCTCTCACTCTCAGCACAATGTGGGCCATATTATATAGTTGGTGCTAACATAACCAGAGTTGTTGTAAACTTCCAGAGCCATTACAGCCTATGGAGGTTTTCAGTTTACAACAGCTCTGGTTAAGTTAACACCAACATTGTAATACTGCCCCGTGTCAGGCAAAGCTGTTACAGTAACTGACTGCTGCTCATCACAGCGCTCAGAGTTTCAGTAAAACTAGTAAATAATATTTTTATATATAAGAGGTTAGAACAATATTATTTCCTTGTTTTAATGAAACTCTGAGCACTGTTACAGTCAGTTACTGTAACAACTGAGCCTGATACACTGTACTGCAGCCAATCTCAGCGCTCACAGCCACTGGATTTAAAGGGCTGAAAAAAAAGGATCCTCTCTGTTTAATGTTTAGAACATCCTCCTGCATTAATTAATGTCCCTCTCTGTATAGAACATCCTACTGCATTGGCATGTGGAGGGTGTAGATCTTCGGATGTTGCGATGTTGCTTTCTTCATTGCTGGTCTCCTTCACTCATCAATGTAATATCACAAAAAGGACTGAAACTAAAATGTAGTGCATTTTATTTTAGTTTCTTTCGTTTTTTGTACTGAGCAGTTTCGTTTCTCTTGAGTCATACTAAAACTAAATTATCCCAAAATTCGGACTAAATCGTTTTAGTACTAAAACGAATGCACATGTCTACAATTCACAGCAATGGGTGACATCACAAATAATTAAAACTTTTTGTAAGCTCCTTATGGGGATTTTGATCTAAATACATTTAAAAAAAAAGTACACAAAGGAGGTTATTCACTAAACTCCAATTTGGCCCTGAATTGCATCGGACGGTGAATTTCAGTTTGGTGCAAATTCGGACTAATTTGTGTATTCACCAAATACTGGCGAATCAACAACAAAAAATGGTGCAATTCGCTACAGTTCGCCATCACCAAAACTGCCCCACAGAAGACTATCATGTCTTCCATTCACACAACGCTGAATTGCACTGAAATTCCAGCGAAATGCCCTGATTGTCTTTTTTCAGTTCGACGGGTTTAACCCCTTCACTACCAAGGGATTTTCTAAATAAACAGTCAGAAACCAGTGTTTTTTTAAAAAAAAATCATTTTAAATTAATTATAAAGTAAGAAATATTTCAGCATTTATCCATTGCATTTCTTACTTTAAATAACCTATTTTGGCCAGTAGATGGCGCCATCTACTGCCACAATGAGTTACAGCAGTTTGAGCTGCAGGTCTATTTTCTTCTTTTTTTCCCCCTGCATCGGCTACTGAAAGTCCAATGTCAGGGCATCATCAGACGATTTTACACACTTTTAGCTCTTTGGGCATTATGTCCACAAGGCTGAAACTTTGGGGGCACCTTCTGCAGCCCGAAAAGCAAACAAAACTCATTTGCTGCAAACTAATTTCATTTGCTTTTGGGGTGTAGATCAGCAGATCGAGATATCTCTATTGGGTCATGGATGCTGCCTTTTGAAGCCTGATATATCTCAATCTCGGTAGTGAAGGGGTTAAACAGGCGAATCCCAGAGGATTCACTGTAAAAAGTAATATTTTTCTTTAAAAAAAAATATTTAAAAACAGTTTATTCTTTTAATTTTTTAGCAAAAACTCTTTTGTTATTTTATGTTTTTCTTATTTTTAAAATACTTTTTTTATTTTGTAACAGACCTTTTATATTATTTATTAAAGGACCTTTTTTATTATTTGGACATATTTTATTGATTCATACTCTTAGGCTAGGGTCAGACGAACGCATTTTTCACATTGTCCGTGAAAAAGTGCGTTCGAACGAACGTACGTATTTTTTCCCGGAATACGCGATAGCGGTCATACAATGCGCCTTTTCGTCCGTGATTTTGTACGGATTGTCAATAAAACACTTTTTGTGTCTGGACGTTATGTTAGCCGGACGTGTGCAGCGTCTGACGTCTCCCAATCACACACACACGCCGCTATGCGGCCGCAGCGCACTCTGTACGTCAGTAGTAGCGGTTTGACGTTCTCGAAAAAATGCGTTAGTTGGCCACTTGCGTTGCACGGACGAACTTTCGTGCGGCCGTTCGTCGTATGTTCCCCGGCATTGGACGTCATTTGCTGCTAGCACGGCCGTGATTTCGTGCGGCTAAACGCACGTGAAAAATGCGTTCGTCTGACCCTAGCCTTATTACGAGAATTGGTGTCTCCATTTTTAAAAAATGTTTTTGCAGTTCGGCAGACTTTGCCAAAGATAATTTGTCGCAATTCGGCGGTTATCAGTGCAATTCTGCGGTTATCAGTGCAATTCGGTGGTTATCAGTGCAATTCGGTGGTTATCGGTGCAATTCGGTGGTTATCAATACAATTTGACGGTTATCAGTGCAATTCGGTGGTTATCAATACAATTTGACGGTTATCAGTGCAATTCAATGGTTATCGGTGAAATTTGACGGTTATCAATGCAATTCGGTGGTTATCGGTGCAATTTGGTGGTTATCAGTACAATTTGACAGTTATCAGTGCAATTCGGTGGTTATCGGTGCAATTCAGTGGTCATCGGTGAAATTCGATGGTTATCAGTGCAATTCGGTGGTTATCGGTGCAATTCGGTGGTTATCGGTGCAATTCGGTGGTTATCAGTACAATTTGACGGTTATCAGTGCAATTCGGCAGTTATCAGTGCAATTCGGTGGTTATCGGTGCAATTCAGTGGTCATCGGTGAAATTCGATGGTTATCAGTGCAATTCGGTGGTTATCGGTGCAATTCGGTGGTTATCAGTACAATTTGACGGTTATCAGTGCAATTCGGCAGTTATCAGTGCAGTTCGGTGGTTATCGGTGTAATTCAGTGGTTATCGGTGCAATTCGACGGTTATCAGTGCAATTCGGCAGTTATCAGTGCAGTTTGGCAGATATCGGTGCAATTCGGTGGTTATCGGTGCAATTCGGTGGTTATCGGTGCAATTCGACGGTTATCGGTGCTATTCGGTGGTTATCGGTGCAATTCGGCGGTTTTCACCGACACCGACAAAATACCACAACCATTCGCTAAATAGTGAATTCTCAGTATTTTCGGCGTAACGAAATAGACCCTAAAGTTAGAGAGTAGTCACATGACTATCTCTTCATGTGGCACATGGTGACATCATCGCAGATTGATTAATAAGGATGTAATAAGGAATATCAATAATGACAATTATAATATATGAGAGGGCTTGACTTTTTATGTCTATACTGCCTGTGTCTCGGGCGACAGCAGAGTTGTTTACTGTAGCACAGAGCCGGTTAAACTCCAGTACAGGGATACAAAGAGTAATGAAGCATGAGGGGGCATGCAGAGCCTCCGATTCTTCTACAACGCGAAAAGCAGTGTTATACTTTGTGCACTGGTTTCCATTATGCAATGCAAAGTGCGCGGAGCATGCAATGTCCTTATCAGCGGGAGAATCGCTGTTTGGGATGCAGACTAACTCCGACACTTCTTTGGCAGGATTTTATAAATTGCTCGTATTCCGCCGGAATTCTCGTTTCCTCCTATCTGTTCTTTTATTTTCTGCAGCTTTAATGTGTCATTTAGCATTTTATCAGAATATTTATGGCCCTGCGTGAGCTCTGAGGACAACATTTATTAAGCTGTGCAACCGGGAGTGAATAAAAGGCGCATTTATATATATATAATATATATGTATGCGTGTATTCTACTTCTTTTTGTGGCTGCGCACACTGGAAAAATACATATTGTATGAACTAAGCGAGAAAGATGTCAGTTGGCCCCAAGATTAGGTGTCTCTTAAATTCTACTCCAGGCGCAGGCTCTGGCTTTCCATCGGGTAGAATGGCATATACTATATATATACAGTACTGTGCAAAAGTTTTAGGCAGGTGTGAAAAATGCTGTAAACAAAGAATGCTTTCACAAATATAAATAATGATTGCATGTTGAAAATTGACAAATATAAACAAAGTGAGCGAACAAAAGAAAAATCTAAATCAAATCAATATATGGTGTCACTACCTTTTGCCGTCAAACCAGCATCAATTCTCATAGATACACTTGCACAGAGTCAGGGATTTTGTAGGATTATAGTCAGGTGTATGATCAACCAATTATACCAAACAGGTGCTAATGATCATCAATGTCACACATAGGTTGAAACCCAGTCATGAACTCAAACAGAAACAGCTGTGTAGGAGGCTTAAAACTGGATGAGGAACGGCCAAACTCTGCTACCAAGGTGAGGTTGTGAAAGACAGTTTCATGTCATGGTAAGATTGAGCACAGCAACAAGACACAAGGTAGTTATACTGCATCAACAAGGTCTCTCCCAGACAAAGATTTCAAAGCAGACTGGGGTTTCCAGATGTGCCGTTCAAGCTCTTTTGAAGAAGCACAAAGAAACGGGCAACGTTGAGGATCATAGACGCAGTGGTCGGCCAAGGAAACTTAGTGCAGCAGATGAAAGACACATCAAGCTTATTGCCCTTTGAAATCGGAAGATGTGCAGCAGTGCCATCAGCTCAGAACTGGCAGAATCCAGTGAGACCCAGGTACACCCATCTACTGTCTGGAGAAGTCTGGCCAGAAGTGGTCTTCATGGAAGAGTTGCAGCCAAAAAGCCATTACTCCGACGTGGGAACAAGGCCAAACGACTAAAGTATGCACGAAAAAAACATAGGAAATGGGGTGCAGAACAATGGCAGTAGGTGCTCTGGACTGATGAGTCAAAATTTGAAATATTTGGCTGTATCGGAAGGCAGTTTGTTCATCGAAGGGCTGGAGAAAAGTACAATAATGAGTGTCTGCAGGCAACAGTGAAGCATGGTGGAGGTTCCTTGAACGTTTGGGGCTGCATTTCTGAAAATGGAGTTGGAGATTTGGCCAGGATTAATGGTGTTCTCAATGCTGAGAAATACAGGCAGATACTTAGCCATCATGCAATACCATCAGGGTGGCGAATGATTGGCCCCAAATTTATTCTGCAGCAGGACAACGACCCCAAACATACAGCCAAAGTCATTAAGAACTATCTTCAGCGTAAAGAAGAACAAGAAGTACTGGAAGTGATGACATGGCCCCCACAGAGCCCTGATCTCAACATCATCGAGTGTGTCTGGGATTACATGAAGAGACAGAAGGATGTGAGAAAGCCGACATCCACAGAAGATCTGTGCTTAGTTCTCCAAGATGTTTGGAACAACCTACCAGCCGAATTCCTTCAAAACCTGTGTGCAAGTGTACTTAGAAGAATTGCTGCTGTTTTGAAGGCAAAGGGTGGTCACACCAAATATTGATTTGATTTAGATTTCTCTTTTGTTCATTCACTGCATTTTGCTAATTTATTGTTACATCCTCAGCCCCTGTTGTGCTCCCTGGGGGGTCTGGGCACGGTGGTGTGCTGCTGGCTGGTCGGTTGCCAGCACTTCCTGATGGCAGATTGGCCTCTGAGGGGGCGGGGCCTGGTGTAGTCACAAGGAGCCGCCGGGTTTAAAACAGGGCAAGAGGGGTTGCCTCGTTGCCCTGACGTGGAGTTTGATTCCAGCAGCGCTAAGTTTATTCCTACATTGATATCCTGTTACCGACCCATTTCTGTATGTGATTCCTTCTCCTGTTAATTGACCCGGGTTGTACTTTGACCACTCTATCTGCTTGTTTGTATATCGCTGTCTGTGAGTGTTGGCAATTTAACCCTATGCTTGTCGCTGGGTTTATTGCTCGCTGTCTGGGTTCTGTCCCATCTTGTCTTGGGGTATTGCTTGTGACCTTTCGAGGTATCGTTACCCAATGTACAGCTCATGTTAATGTTCATGTGAAAACTGAAATTAAGAAAGATTGTTTATTTCTGCTGTTTGTTATTTCTAATCGCATCTCTGAATATATTCGTAAGAACAACCTTGTCTGCAAGTCAGTACCTTATGGTATTAGCCAGGTATCTACTATCTGCAATTTCAAACCAGTCCATACTGTTTCTGAATTTCTTTTGACTGCCCTGCACCTTGAATACTTCACGGACTGTCGTCCCATGTATCATGTTTTTGAGCGTGTCCTAGGTAATCTGTTGGTCTCGAAACCTTCAGAGCCTAGAGGCAATTCAGTTAACCCTTGTGTCTCCTTGGCTATTAAGTTACAGTCTGTAGTTTATGAACCTTTTTTGTTATTCAAGCAGATACTTTTGCCCTCAAGGATCTCAACTCCGCTACTCGTGTGGCAGCGTTACCGCTACCGTTACATTACGTCAGGGCCAATGGATCTGGCAGAGTTATCTGAACTCATGTCCAAATTAGGCGACTTGATTAATAAACAGGAGGAACAACTCCATACAAAGGAGGTGCAAGATCATAGACTAGAGGAGCAGGATCATAGGATGGATCAATTTGCTCAGGCTTTGGGCCTACTCCTGAATCAACTTAAGGAGTTAGGTCAGGCGACGCCACCCTTCATTCCTGCAGTTAATGAGGCTCCCAAAACTGTGTCTGTTTCTTCTATGATCGCTACTGAAGTATCTCATGTGAGTTTAAAGACACCTACGTGTTTCAGTGGGAATTCTGGTTTATGCAGAGGGTTCATAACCCAAATTGATATCATGTTTGAGTTGAATCCAGGTATGTGTCCCATAGAGCTAAGGTGGGTTATGTGATCAACCACCTGACTGAGAAAGCTCTACTGTGGGCAACCCCTTTATGGGAATTAAAGAAACCAGTGATTTATAATTATGCTGCATTTATGAATGACTTGAGACGTACATTTGACCCTGCTCGAAGGGCTACAGGGGCAGCTAGAGCCTTGTGGCGTATTTGCCAGGGCAACCGCTGAGTTGCTGACTATGCCATAGAATTCAAAACAATAGCAGCAGAATTACAGTGGCAAAATGAAGTGCTTGTTATGGCGTTTCTCGAGGGAATTTCAGAGACTGTTAAGAATGAATTAGCACCTTTGTCTTTGCCTGAAGAACTAGAAAATCTGATGGATTATTATATTGATCTTGATGATCAGATGCGAGACAGAAGGTCTGGTCGTAGCAAGTCATATAAACAGCCTCACGGTACATGTTCTATTCCCAGGTCTGTTCATGCTGTATCTCCTTACAGACCCATGCCTGCTGAACCAGAGCCTATGCAACTAGGTCGTTCTGGCATATCAGGAGAGGAGAGACAACATCGCCTCAAAGAGGGTCTCTGTTTTTATTGTGCTGATAGAGGGCATTTTCAGTTACAATGCCCCAAAAAACCCGAGAGGTCTACTGTGTCACAAGCAAACCTGGTATCGCCTGAGAGACAGGTTCTAGGTACCACTGTCGTGTCTCTCATATCTGATAAGAAAAGAAAGAAAAAATCTCGAGTGGTAATGCCTGTAACCATTGGTTGGGAGAAGGTCAAATTTGACACTGAGGCATTACTGGATTCTGGGTCTGCAGGAAATTTTCTAGACTCTGGGTTTGCTGCCATTCACCAAGTGCCTCTGGTTGAGAGAGAGGTACCACTTCTCATTGAGAATATGGACGGCAGAAGGTTGACAAGACCTCATGTCACGCATCAAACTGTTCCTGTATCTTTTAGCACTGGTGTTCTGCATAAAGAGAAAATACAGTTACAAATTATTGAGTCTCCTACCGTGCCTATCATATTGGGCTATCCGTGGTTGGCTAAACACAACCCAGTGGTGAACTGGTGAAAAGGGGAGTTGGAAACGTGGGGATCAAAATGCTGGTCCAGGTGTATGGGCATGACTGCTACAGTTGGTAGCTTGAATATAGCCACTTCTCCCCCACTCTCTACTGTAGTACCCGAGTGGTACAAAGACTTAAAAGAGGCATTTGATAAGGGTAAATCCGAGATCTTGCCACCTCACAGGCCGTATGATTGTGCCATAGACCTATTACCAGGCACGATGCCTCCAAGGGGTCATGTGTATCCATTTTCTCAGAAAGAAAATGATATTATGGAAGAATACATACGTGAAAATCTAGCCAAAGGGTTCAAACATCGTTCTTCCTCTCCTGCGGGAGCAGGGTTTTTCTTTGTGTCTAGAAAGGAGGGGGATTTAAGACCTTGCATTGACTATAGAGGGTTAAACAGAATCACTATACGTAATGTCTACCCCATCCCTTTAATATCCGAGTTGTTCGACCGCTTAATAGATGCCAAAATTTACACAAAATTGGATCTTCGTGGCGCGTACAATTTGGTGAGAATCAAGGAGGACCACGAGTGGAAGACTGCCTTTAATACTCGCAGTGGTCATTATGAGTATTTAGTTATGCCTTTTGGCCTATGCAATGCGCCTGCAGTCTTCCAAGACTTTATAAATGATGTCCTGAAGGATTTTTTGCAAGTCTTTGTAATCATCTATTTAGATGATATTCTGATATATTCTCCTGATGTTGAGACACACCATGTCCATGTAAGGACAGTGTTGCAAAGGTTGCTGGAGAATAAACTATTCTGTAAGTTAGAAAAGTGTCTGTTTGACATAACTTCAGTACATTTCCTGGGTTACATCAGCACACCAAATGGGTTTGAGATGGATCCAAAAAAGCTATCCGCCAACAGCGAATGGCCACTACCTCAAGGTCTGAAAGCCATACAAAGATTTCTTGGTTTCACGAACTATTATATGAGGTTTATCAAAGGGTTCTCTTCTTTGGTGTCTCCGATCACGGCCATGACTAAGAAGGGTGCTCAGAATCAGGTTTGGAGTGACCAGGCCAAGCAGGCATTCCAGTCACTTAAAGAAGCGTTTGTCCCAGCGCCTATCCTAAGTAGGGATGAGCCAAACACCCCCGAGTTCGGTTCGCATTCGAACTCGAACTTTCCAAATGTTCGAACTCGAACTCAATACAAGTCAATGCAACTCAAAATTCGATTTTTAGAGTGCCCTCCAAGAGGGCATATATGCTAGATATTTGCCATAAAAGGTGTATGGGGGTCCGGGTAGTGCCCTGGGGGACAGGAAACAATGACAAAAAGTAAAAAAAAAAGTTTTCCATGAAATAAGGGTTAAAAATAAAAACGAAAAATTCCTTCAAATATCGTGCCTAGGAGGTCCCCATAACCTGCCCGTGAAGTGGCGGATTTCTAGGATGTATAGAAACATTTAAAAACCAAAAAAATGACGTTTCAAATGACGGTAAATGCTTTTCCTTTAATCTATTCATAAACTGTTTGGGGCGGCAGCCTGTATGAAAAGACATTTTAGGACACGCAGAAAAAGGTTTAGTGATTTTTTTGGGCTAAATTATGGTGAAACTTATGCAGGTTTTGGATGAAAGTAACAATAGGTGCTTTAAAATTGGGCCTTTAGCGTCGGCAACAATACCGTCACACAGTAACCCCTCTGAGGAAGGATATGAATCTGGTACAGGCGTCAGGGCAGTGCACCCAAATATTGTGCCTTTGGTGCCAGGCCAGCAAGTGCATTCATACAGTAACCCCTCTGTGGTATTGTGGAAGAGTGCAGGGGTGGACCATGCGGTCCTATATTAAAAAGATATAAATCTGGTAAAGACGTCAGTGCAGCCAAATATTGTGCCTTTCATGGCAGCAAGTGCCTTCACACCATAACCCTTTTGTGGTATTGTGGAATAGTGCAGGGTTGGACCCTGCGTTCCAAAAAATTAAAATGATATAAATGTGGCACAGGCATCAGTGCAGCCAAATATTGTGCCTTTCATGGCAGCAAGTGCCTTCACACCATAACCCTTTTGTGGTATTGTGGAAGAGTTCAGGGTTGGACCCTGCGTTCAAAAAATTAAAATGATATAAATGTGGCACAGGCATCAGTGCAGCCAAATATTGTGCCTTTCATGGCAGCTAGTGCCTTCACACCGTAACCCTTTTGTGGTATTGTGGAAGAGTTCAGTGCTGGAGGTTTTGTGAATGCAGAAGACATCCCCGATCTATTCCGTTATGTCAGCATCAGGGGATTGATAGCTGCTGATCCAGGACTGATTGATTTTTATAAATGTCAGCCGGTCTACAGAGTCGGTGGACAGACGCACTCTTGTCTGTGACAAAACCTCCAGCGGCACTGAACGTCCTTCCAGAAAGCACGCTAGATGAAGGGCAACCTAGTAGCTGCATAGCATATTGGCTAAGTTCTGGCCAGTGATCCAATCTCAACACCCAGTAAGCCAGTGGATCATCTGCTGGAAAGGTATCCAGGTCTGCCCTTGCCCCTAGGTAGTCCTGCACCATATGGTGAAGACGCTGGCAATGGGTGCCTACATTTGACGTCCCTGGGTGTCGTGGACTAAAAAAATTTAAAAAGGCATCAGTCAAGCGGCCTTGGCCTTCACCACTATTCCTCTGATGCTCCGCAGCCTCAGAAGCACCTGTGTCATCACTTGGTAACCTACCAGTGCCTGGAAAGGTGTTACACAAGTGTTGCTTTAGAGCGTCTTCAAGTTTTTTCATCCTGTGCTCCCTTTGTGCAGGCAGGATGAGCTCTGCAACTTTACCCTTGTATCGTGGATCAAGAAGGGTTGCCAACCAGTAATGATCCCTCTCCTTGATAGTACGAATCCTGGGGATTGCAGGCCTTTAGCAGGCTTTGCATAATAAGGGAGCCCATGCTGCGTAGGTTGGAGGTGGCATTAGCTTTCGAGTCTTCCTGCTCAATGAGGAGGATGACCCCATCGTGCACTTCCTCCTCCCAGCCACGTACCAGTCCTTGTGTTTCTGGGCACACAAAACCCTCCCTTGAGGAATCCCCACCTTCAATGCCCCCTCTACTCAAGTATTTCTCCTCCTCATCCTCCTCCTCCTCCTGTCTGATCTGAGGAGGACCCACTGGAATGCTGTCTGCGGAAAGACTGGGGCCTTCAGAGCTAGAGAAGGCCTCCTCTTCCTCCCGCTGCTCTGCCTCTAGAGCCACATCTATAATTCCCCGCAGAGTGTGCTCCAGCAGGAACACTAAAGAAATTGTGTCACTGATGCATGCACTGTCCCTGCTCACCATCCTCGTTGCCTCCTCAAATGGTGACAGTACAGTGCATGCATCCTTGATCATCAGCCACTGCGGGGGGGGGGGGAAACCAAGTTGACCTGAACCTGTCCTTGTGCCATACTCACACAGGTACTCATTGATGGCCCTCTGCTGCTTGTGCAGATGCTGCAGCATTGCTAATGTCGAGTTCCACCTGGTGGGCATGTCACAGATCAGATGGTTTGTGGGAAGGTGGAATTCTCTTTGAATTTCTGCCAGGCGAACGCTTGCTGGGAATGACCGTCTGAAGTGGCTGCAGACTTTTCTGGCCTGGCTGAGAAACTCTGCCAGCCCTGGGTACCTGGTTAGGAAACGCTGTACCACCAGATTTAGGACGTGTGCTAGGCATGGTACATGCGTCAACTTACCCTGGTGTAGGGCGGAGAGAAGGTTGCTGCCATTATCACAGACGACCATTCCCAGCTGAAGCTGGCGTGGTGTTAACCATCTCTGCACCTGCCCCTGCAGAGCTGACAGTATTTCTGGCCCGGTGTGGCTCCTGTTCCCTAAACAAACCAGCTCAAGCACAGTATAGCATCTTTTTGCTTGAGCCATTGCGTAGCCCCTGCCACGTGTCGGTTTAACTGCCACTTCGCCAGAGACACAGAAGGAGGAGGAGGAAGAGGGAGAGTGGTGATGGAGCAGACAGACCTCATACAAGCAGCTTTCTGGAGGAGTGGTGGATGAACAAGCTCCAGCACAGAGCCCAATCTTGGATCCCTCCCAGCTGCGATCAGAGTTACCCAGTGTGCCGTGAAGGAAATGTAACGACCCTGTCCATGCTTGCTGGACCACGTGTCTAAAGTCACATACACCTTGCTGCTGACTGCCTTTCCCAATGACTCGATAACATTGTCTTCCACGTGCTGGTATGGTGCTGGAAAAGTAATGGCATTTTGGAACATGCCACTGTGGTATAGCACATTCAGCAAATTCACGGAAGGGAGCAGAGTCTACCAGCTGGAAAGGCAGCAGCTGCAATGCGAGTAATTTTGCTAAGCTGGCATTTAGACGCTGTGCTTGGATGGTTGGGACTATATTTTTTCTTATGCTGCAGCAGCTGGGGCAACGTAATCTGACTGCGTAAATCTTCAGCTGATGGGATGCTGTCACATTGTGAGGAAGGACATGGTACATCCATTACTGTAGCATCATCCCTGTCAGTGGAGGTTGTAGGCAATGACATGGCAGGACATACAGTGGGGGTAGAGACAGATGAGGAGGAGGAGGAGGAGGACCTACGCAAAGTTTTGCGCCAACCGGATGTGTGGCAGGTGGTCATATGTCGCCTCAAGCATGTGGTACCCAAGCGTCCGGTGTCTTTCCCACGCTTGAGCCTCATCTGACATAGATTACAAATAGCAATGGTGGGGTCTGCTGCGCATTTCTTAAAAAACTCCCAGACAACAGAGTTCCTGCATGTGTTCTTTGAGCAGCTCTGACATCTGATGCCTTGGACTGGCTAGTGCTACGGTTGGTCATAGAGGATGTTGTGCCTCGTGTTTCTTGTTCCTCCCCCTCCTCCTCCTCACTTGATTCCTCTGTTCGATCAGGCACCCAGGTGGAGTCAGTGACCTCATCACCATCAATGTCATCTTCACCCCCTATCTCCTTGTCACTGGAGCCAACTTGGCAGTATGCTGCAGCTGCTGCAGCAACATGAGTGCCAGTTATTTGTGTGTCATCACTGGCACCCCCTTCCTCTAGGTTGATTATACTCCCTTCCTCAACCTCAGAGATTGAATCAGAGCACTGTACTTGCTGCGCATCCTCAAGCAGCATGTCACTGTCATTGTAGTCAAACAATTCAGCTGACTCCTCCGCTTGTGATAGCGAGGCTACGGCAGGAGTAGCTGTGGACATGGAGGCTGCATTAGATGCTTTGGCAGCTGAGGTGGACTGTAAAGCACTACAAGCCTGGCTGGCAGAGGACTCGGAGGATGAGGATGGCCTGGTTAGCCAATCCACCAAATCCTCTGTATGTTGCTGCTGCATAAGACGGCCAGCACCAGTTAGAAAGGACAAGCGTGCCCCTGCAGAGGATGCACCACGTCCACCACGACCAGAGGCACAGCCTCCCGACACAGAGGCTGCTTGCCCTCTTATCTGTGTCTTGGAGCGTCTGCCTTTCCTTTTTGGTCTTTCTGACATAGTGAGTGAGATATAGATTAAATACATACAGAACTCTGATTCAACTCTTGTATAAAGATTAAAGATTTCCAGAACTCTTGTATAACTCAGTGAGACACCCTGATATCTGGCAGCCAGTGACAAGACACAGATTACAATTCCCAGAAACCTCCTATAAATCAGTGAGACCCCCTGATGGGTGGCAGTGACATGACACAGATTAGAACAATTCCCAAATATTTTATAGCAATTACTGACCCCCAAAATACTTGCTGGCAGTGACAAGACACAGATCACCTCAATTCCCAAATATTTTGTAGAAATTACTGACGCCCAAAATACTGCGTTGCACTGGCTGTGAGTGACAAGACACAGATCACCTCAATTCCCAAATATTTTGTAGAAATTACTGAGCCTCCAAAATATTTGCTGGGAGTGAGAACACAAAGATTACAACAATTCCCAGATATTTGGTAGAAATGAGACCACCCCCAGTAGATGAGACCCCCCCCCCAGTAGCTGGTGGCAGACTGGCAGTAAGAACACACACTAACACAAGATCAATCTCCTCTGAAATCTCCTCTCAAACACGTGCAGAAGCGCTGTGTGAAGTCTTATATTGTGTGCTGTGGGACTTGGCTCTGTGAGCCCATGATTGGGCAAAATTTGCCCAATCAGGACTCTGAGCCGTGATTGGCATAGTCTTGAACCTGTCTTGCACCTGACCTGTGGTCAGGTGCAAGGCTGTAGCCAATTACAAGCTTCAGGCCAGTGGAAAAGTGCATTGTGGTCCATTGTGGGCGAACACGCGGCGAACAGGTGGAAATGTTAGCCTGTTCGCATGTTCGCGAACTACGATGTTCGATGCGAACTCCGAACCGAACAGCTCATCCCTAGTCTCATGCTCCCTCAACCACTCTTGCACAATTTGAGGCCGATGAATCCTGGCATTGCCATCTTGGAATATGCCTGCTGTGCCATCAGGGGAGAAAAAACCCATTGAAGGAAAAACCTGCTCATTCAGTATATTCAGGGAGTCACATGACCTCATTTTATGCTGAAACATATTAATCACTGCAGTATTTATCCAATGGAAGGCGAGCACTTATTGGCTGACTTACATCCAGGTGGGGACTTTATTTGGCCGGGCATGGTGTATGTATATTAGAGATGTGCGTTTTCTTTCGTTCAGAATCAAAATTCGGACAAATTTTGCCGATTCGAACTTCAGAAGCCAAACCCAAAATAATGAATCGGTTCTGTTTGAAACGAAAAGAAAACAAAACGGAACGAAATGGAATATAACGAATTGATTCCGTTTCTACTAATTTGTTATTTCGTTTTAAAGATTCAGAAGCACTGCGTCTCTGTTTCTTGAAGGAGAAAAGTTACCAGGAAAGGCTTAATGATCTTAACATGTACAGCTTGGAAAAAAGACGAGACAGAGGAGATATGATAGAAACATTTAAATACGTAAAGGGAATCCACAAGGTAGAGGAAGGGAGTATATTTAAAAGGAAACAAAGTAGCAAAACAAGAGGACATAGTCTTAGATTAGAGGGGCAAAGGTTTAAAAGTAACATCAGGAAGCATTATTTTACTGAGAGGGTGGTGGATACATGGAACAGCCTTCCAGTTGAAGTGGTAGAGGCCAAAACAGTAATTGAATTTAAGCAGGCATGGGATAGGCATAAGGCTATCCTAAACAAAAGATAAATCCAGGTAAAGTATCCATGTAATTGGGCAGACTAGATGGGCCGTGGGTTCTTATCTGCCGACATTTTTCTATGTTTCTGTCCATTGGCCAGGTGCTGAATCTTTTGTATTCAGCGCCACAGGCCATGGACAGTGCCATGGTGCTATTCGGTGCAGTTCAGCGGCAGAGAAATTCCCCATAGACAAGTAATGGTTAATCTATTTAGAGAACGCTGGACAACACCGCAATGTCAGTGAAATGCCCTGATTTTCTGTGGTTTGTTCGACAGGTTTAAAAAGGCGAATCCCATAGGTTTCATTATAAAAAAATATTCACTGTTTTTATTAAATATTTTTTTCAACTGTTTATCCTTTTCACTTTTTATTTTTTAGGATTTTTTTAAGCATTTTTGGTGATATTTTTGGATTCCTAATTTTAAAACTAAGCATTTTTCTTTGCTGAACGCAGAGTTTTTTCTTTCTTTCCTTTTATGGAGAAAAAACAGTTTTGCGCCTATTCCCTACCAGGGCGGCTGCATAAACCAGAAGCATCCAGCCCATTTCATGTATAAAACATAACTAAAAAAGGGGTTGTCATTTGTGCTAACCCCTGTGGCTCCATGTGAAACAAAATATATTAGAGGTTTTGGTTTACTTGAATGGCCATTAAAGTTTTAAGCTCACCCGCCACTTCATGGCACCTCTGGTAAGTGGGTCCTACCTAATGAAACCAAGAGCTGCTTTCTAAGCAACCACATGTTGTCATGCTGCTTGTCAGCCTAGAGAGAGACCGGTGAGTTTATATTTATACACTTACAAGGAACATTTTGAATTATTATTTTTTTGAGAAAATATTTTTCCAGGAAGGATACATTGAGATTTCTCTCGTTTTCAAGTATGTAATGGGTGGCACATATGTAATGTTAGGTGTCTTGCCCAAGGACACATACTGGAGAGGTGCTCTGGCCATGTTTCAAACCCCTGTCTCCACAGTCTCCACGGTTATAGAGCAGTGATGTTACCTCTACTCAACCCAGCCGGTATCCTACAGTGGAAAAGTTCCCGGTGAGGGTATAAATATAAACACACCAGTCTGTCTCTTGGCTGAGAAGCAGCATGAGGACATATAGTTGTTTAGAAAGCAGCTCTTGGCTTCATTAGGTAGGACCTACGTACCAGAGGTTGCCGTGAAGTGGCGGGTGGCCTTAAAACTTTAATGGCCATTCAAGTAAACCAAAACCTCTGTTTTGTTTCGCATGGAGCCACAGGGGTTAGCACAAATGACAACCCCTTTTCTTGATATGTTTTTTTATTTCCTTCTCTGGCTGCGTTCGTTGGGTACTGTCCTTGGGGCTGAAACCTATTCAGCATCAAGGACAGCAACACCGCGGGGCTCTGGAGCCCTGCAAAGCTGCTGTCCTTGGTGTTATATAGGTTTCTGCACCCAGGACAGGGGGTGTTTTGCTCCAGAGCCCACAGAGCTGCTGTCTTTTGTGCTGAATAGATTTCGGCACGAAGGACATGGGATCTTTTGCTCCAGAGCCCCTCGGAGCTGGTGTCCTTGGTGCTGAATATGTTTCAGCACCAAGGACAAGGGGGATTAGGTATACTTTTTTTTTTACCCTACTCTAAGTAATTATTTCATCTGTTTCACATTCCGAAATAACTAATAAAAACGAAATAACTAATAAAAATGAAATAAGAAATCGATCCAAAATACGAATTAGGGTAACATATAGAACGCACCAAAACAAACTGTAACAATTCAATGTTCTTGAACCCAGGACATATTTGAAAACGAGAGAAATCTCAATGTATCCTTCCTGGTAAAATCCTTTACAAATAAATAAATAACTAAAAAATGTAACAGATCGATGCGAAACTAAACAAACTTTTTCATTTTGCACATGTCTAATGTGTATATTTACTATAACCATGTAAATCAAAGCTATGAACTCTTGGTGCTCTTAGGAATAAGGACCTGAAAGCTGATTATGCTGCTACTCCTGACAAGTTGCTCACGCTGACATCTGTATGGAAACCCATGGTTTATCAGGATGATTTACAGCAGGTAAAAGCGCATCATGAATAGGTGTAGCGTGTGTCAGCTTGGCATCTGCATTTGCTAATGCTCAGCCTTCATGATTTCCCTATTCACGGCGATTTTCTCTCTATATATGTTTATGAAAAGAAGTGCGCTTAACTATTATATCAGGAAGATAATTTCCAGGCCATTATATGATATTGTAAAATTTACGACCACTCTTCATGAATTAAACATGACTTGTCAGCAAGAAGACAGCACAGCGGAGCGTGGGACTCCGCGAGTCATGCGGATAATGTATGACTTGTATAAACATACATATATAGTATATATATATTGAGAAATCTCTGAATATTCTTATTGTAGCATCAGCTCTTTCCATTCTTCACTTCATGTTTTAATGTATTTTCATGTCCAGCTAAACCACAGGATGTGACTGCTTTGCATGGACCCTCTTCGGAGAATTGCAATGACCATCCTCAAACCTTATATTCCCCATGTAGAAATCCTGCTACAAAAGGAAAGTAATGCTTTTAACCTCTTCACTAGAACGTTCGTTTCCACAAATCTGCTGTCAGGTTCCAGTGGATTTATGAAAAACAAATTTGCATTTTGCATTCATCGCATTTGTGCTTCAAATATTGATTGAAATATCTGAAGCACATTTTCAAATGCATGCGTTATTTAACAGGCAGATGGCGCCAGCTGGTTGCCAAATAGCAAAATTACATCTCCTTAATAGTGCTTGGGATCCATTTTTTTCATGCAAAAAATCTACACAGCAACTACCGGAGCCCCGATGTTGAGTACATTTGATGTTGGCTAATACTGGAGCAATGCAAATGAATTTGGGTTATTTTGTAAACAAAATTTGCTTGCCAATGCCCTCCAGAATGTCTACCTTCGTCATGATACCTAAGGTGCCAAAGCAGTAAAAACAGCTCGGATTCCTTTTTTCCACCATCAAGAAAAACAAAACCAGATCCCAAGTTGTACAAGTTTGCTATTTGGCCAGCAGATGGCACCATCTACTTGTCAAATAACACATACATTTGAAAACGTGCTTTTGATATTTCAAGCTATACTTGCAGCACAATTTTAATGTTTGTATAATGCAAATATGTTTTTGATGAATCCACTGGGTCCTGGTAGTGGATTTATGGACACAACTTGCTAGTGAAGGCATTAGACTTGGGTCCCATCACCAAGATATCACACTATGCACTATGCACTAGGGATGTGCGTTTCGGGTTTCGGAATGTCGGAATTTTCACGAAATTTCCAGATTCGTGTCTTCGGATTCGGCCGAATTTCCGAATCAGGTCGGACCTGAAAACTGATAGATGCGAAAAGTTTTCCGAGCCGAAACGAAAAAATTTCGGATTTTTCGAATGGACTTGAAATGTGTCAAATCGAAATTTATTTTTGCTCTATTCATGATTTCGGTTCCATTCGTGATTTCGGTTCCATTTCGGTAATTCTGGAAATCGTATATTTAACTATTATCGGTTATATCGCTGATTCTGTAAATTTTGTATTTGTAAATGCGTATCACTTGTTTCTTGTGGCATTCGGGTCAGTTTAGCGTTTTTTAAATCGTTTTGTTCATTCATTTTGTTCCTTGGCTTTCATACCATTTTAATATGATTAAATAAAGTTCTGAAATGTATATTCATAAGAAAAAAAGGATCTTTATTTAATAAAAAAAACACGATAGAATCGCCAGAATTATCGTAGACACTTTGAAACGAGGAGAACAGACGTTCCGAAAAAAACGAAAATTTCCAAAAAGTCGATACGAAAAATGGTCGCTATTCCGGAAAAAAAAATGTACACGAAAAACGAGCCGAACCGAACCGAATCGAAACAGAAATCAGTCGAAACGAGCTGAATCTAAAATTTTAAACATCCGAACAAATCGAACCGAAAAAAAAATCGGTGCACAAGCCTACTATGCACTGGATTAGCAAGCTTTCACCACAAATTCCAAATCCAAAACACTTCTATTTCTAAGCATTTCAGATAACGGATACTCAGCCTGTAAAACATTTCAAAAGGTTCATGTGGTGAAAGCTTGCTAATCCAGTGCAAATTATGTTTGTAATTTTGGAGCCAGAAAGGATTCCCCCCCCCCCCCCGTTTATGCTACATTATTGCAATTTATTTCTAACTGTTTTCACCATTTTTCAGTAACACAAGAGGAAACGTTAAATCTGTTTGACTTC
The DNA here is from genome assembly GCA_009667805.1 of Leptobrachium leishanense. Taxonomy (NCBI): domain Eukaryota; kingdom Metazoa; phylum Chordata; class Amphibia; order Anura; family Megophryidae; genus Leptobrachium; species Leptobrachium leishanense. The sequence goes on along the minus strand of CM019066.1, from coordinate 352,109,995 downwards.
TTTCTTATACTTACACTGTATCTCTCTCCGTTTCGCAAAGTATCCTTTTTATAATTATTTTTATTATTACCGATTGATACGATATATAAGAAGTACATATGTAATTTATGTGAATTAATCATATATAGAAGTTCTTTTTGGAGCTTCTCTCTTTTGTGACTTCTCTCGACTTTTACATTGTAATTCATTGAAAAGCAATCATTGGCATGCCAAACCACATTGGATATCTTTTTAAGGCAGGATTAATGTGGCCCCTGTGGAAAAAGGAAATTCACTGAGAGGATTCACTCCTGTCCCTATGTAATACTGTAAACAAGCTGCAAAGAACAGCATCAAACCTCACTGTACAAAATGTTTCTACACTTTGATGCTGCATTACAGTAACCAGGGATTTTTCAGAATACAGGGAGAGCTGTGGGGTCACTCACTGCTGTACAAGGATAAGATTCAGGGGGTCATAATGAGTGAAAATCCCTGTACAGTACAGATACAAGGTGTTGCTGTAATTGCCATACACAGGCATTATGCAGCACATACAGATACAAGGTGTTGCTGTAATTGCCACACATACAGGCATTATGCAGCACATACAGATACAAGGTGCTGCTGTAATTGCCATACACAGGCATTATGCAGCACATACAGATACAAGGTGCTGCTGTAATTGCCACACACACAGGCATTATGCAGCACATACAGATACAAGGTGCTGCTGTAATTGCCATACACAGGCATTATGCAGCACATACAGATACAAGGTGCTGCTGTAATTGCCATACACAGGCATTATGCAGCACATACAGATACTGTACAAGGTGTTGCTGTAATTGCCATACACAGGCGTTATGCAGCACATACAGATACAAGGTGTTGCTGTAATTGCCTTACACAGACATTATGCAGCACATACAGATACAAGGTGTTGCTGTAATTGCCACACACACAGGCATTATGCAGCACATACAGATACAAGGTGCTGCTGTAATTGCCATATACAGGCATTATGCAGCACATACAGATACTGTACAAGGTGTTGCTGTAATTGCCATACACAGGCGTTATGCAGCACATACAGATACAAGGTGTTGCTGTAATTGCCTTACACAGACATTATGCAGCACATACAGATACAAGGTGTTGCTGTAATTGCCACACACACAGGCATTATGCAGCACATACAGATACAAGGTGCTGCTGTAATTGCCATACACAGGCATTATGCAGCACATACAGATACAAGGTGTTGCTGTAATTGCCATATACAGGCATTATGCAGCACATACAGATACTGTACAAGGTGCTGCTGTAATTGCCATACAAAGGCATTATGCAGCACATACAGATACAAGGTGTTGCTGTAATTGCCATATACAGGCATTATGCAGCACATACAGATACTGTACAAGGTGTTGCTGTAATTGCCTTACACAGACATTATGCAGCACATAAAGATACAAGGTGTTGCTGTAATTGCCATACACAGGAATTATGCAGCCCATACAGATACTAGCAGGGTTATCCAAAGAGATTCGAAAAGTCACCGCACGTTCGGTGATTTTTCGTTCTCTTCAATTCGGTTCCTTTTGCCGATTGCATTTCGGTGACCCTGCGGTGTATTCAGCAAACAGCACAGGGTCCCCGAATTGCAGGGAAAGGCTGCCGCAAACCTGACGAAAACTAACTGAATGCACGCTGAAAACAAGCAAAAACATCTGGATTAACCTTCGAAAAAGCCGAACAGGAGGCGAACAGGAGCCGAAAAGGAGCCGAATCACACAGAGCCGAAGCAGCTGTGACGTAGAGGAGGCAGTGAATAAATTAGAAAAACCATTTGTATGAATCTGGGAAAATGAAACGCTGTTTGCAAAGAAACTACTGAGCGAAAATGTCTGAAATTTTCACAGGAGGTCCAGGGAATGATAATAAAGAGGGCTGTTACAAAAAAAAATAAGTAAACTGAAAAAAAAAAAAAAAAAAAAATCGGACTTTTAATTTTTTTTTTAAAAATTCAGAAAAATGCTTAAAGTATCCTAAAAATCTATAAATAAAGAGACTTTTTGCTGCAGAATTTTATAATGAACAGTTTATTAGATATTGAATTAAAACGGGAATATTTTTAACATTGAAGCCTATGGGATTCTCCTGAATAAATTTGCCGAATGAAACCACCGAATGGCAGGGCGTTAGGGGAACCTTTCACTGCTGGTTTGTGTTCTCTGAATAGCCGAAGCAGTGCTTTTCATGGGGATTTCACTGCCCTCGAACAGGGACCGAACAGGCACCGCATGTTAAGGCAATTCGCCAGGATTTGGCGAATTGCCTGCTCTCTGGATAGCCGAATGGCCAGGAAAGGTAACCGAACACTGATTTTCAGCGTTCGGTTACCTTTCTCAAGCAATTCGAATCTCTTTGGATAACCCTGAAGGTGTTACTGAAATTGTCATACACAGGCATTATGCAGCACATACAGATATTGCATTGCTAATAATCTCATTCTGATCACTACAAATCCCCATAAGCAGAAGATCTCACCATTTTATCTGTCTGCAGCACATTTACTGACACAAAGGCCATTTCTGCCTGTATACTGATAACGCAGACCCTGTTTGACATTGTGACAGATAAGGGACGCCAACTTGAGTTTAGAACCTTTCATGCCAGTGATATGTTTGCGAAGGACGAGCCAATACAAGAAAAATGTAAAAATGAGCCAATTTACATAATTTTAATTCATTAAAAAACAGCAATGTCTGCGCAAAATGTCTATTTTACCCTATATTTAATTGCTAAACTTCGCGCACCACATTAGAAATAAATGTCATGATATTATTTTTTTCAACAAAAAGTAATTGGTTGTGAAGGGGTTAATTCACAGCTTTGTATTCCTTTTATTAGGAAACTTTTTTATCTTTAGAAATACATGTTTTTCTTATCCCTCTTCACCCCCACTGACCCATTCATTTGGAGCCTAAAAGCTTTTTTCCATTTTTTTTTTTTTTTTTAAATCTATTTCCATTTTGGGGAAGCAGAACGTTTTTTTTTTAGCTCTTTCTCCGTCCTGTGAAATAAATTTTTGAAGGACAAAAGTTATACAGTGTGAAACTGGCTATAAATTCTGTCACTTTTTGTAGCTGCAGGAACTTCTGTATTTCTTTCCAAAGCTGAAACAGATCAGCGACAAGGTCAACATTAAGGAAAATTACCCGACCCACTATCAAGGAAAAAAAAAAAGGAAAAAAAGTGGCTATAAATAATGCCCGTGTTATGCGTTTTTATTGCCTTCAGAATGAGCAGAGTCGTTTTATGGGATGCGAGCAGAAATATTCAGTAAATCAACTGTTACATTTAGAATCTTCCCATTGTCTTTAATTTCCACTACAAGTATTTAAAGTCATTCAGCTGGATTGATTCTAGCCAGAGGTAAAACATCGATACGCAAGAGCCACAAAGACACCTCCTCTATTAATTGTGTAATATGCCCCAAGACTCTTTCCCTGGTAATCTGGAGATCTCTTATGCATATCATCTCCAAGAGCTTTTCTCCATCTCGTCTTCTGATGAATGAGTCCATAAATCCTGACAATGAGTTGGGGGATAAAAAAGATATAAAAAATATATATAAAACGAGGAAAGTACTTGCTTGTTGGGCATGATGATTCCATTAACGATAGATCTGAAGCAATAAAACGCGTTGTCTTTGTTTTTCCCTTTGTCTTCTTAAATAACTTGCTTTCAGTAAAGTTTTTTAATCTAAATAAAATGTTTAATACCTTTCAAAAGATATTTGATTAAAACCAATCTAAAAATAAATAAATGAAACGAGGATAGTATCAGGCTTTCTTGCAAAACAATTTCATTAATGACATATTTGATACAGTAAAACGCGTCGCCTTTGAATTTTTTCTGTGTCGCTTTTTTATACCACTTACATTAAGTAAATTGTTTCTGTTTTAAAACTATTTTGCCTTCTATACATATTTTGTTGCAAAAAACTAATGATTTGTCAAAATATAAGTTTACATAAGTGAAACAAGGAATGTACTTGCTTGTTGGGCACGATGGTTCCATTAGAGATCAATCTGATGCACTAAAATGTGTTGTGTTTGGGGTTTTTTTCATTGTCTTCTTAAATAACTTGCTTTCAGTAAAGTTTTTTTAATCTAAAAAAAGGTTTTATACCATTCGAAAGATATTTTATTAAAAACAATCTAAAAATAAATAAATGAAACAAGGAAAGTATCAGGTTTTCAGGCAAACAATTTTATTAATGATACGTTTGAGGCAATAAAACGCGTTACCATTCAGTTATTTTCTGTGTCACTTTTTTATTCCACTTACGACAAGTAAAATGTTTCTGTTTGAAAAATATTGCATTCTAAACATATTTTGTTGCAAAAAAACTAATGATTTGTCAAAATCTTAATAATAAGTGAAACAAGGAAAGGACATGGTGTTGGGCACGATGGTTCCAATAACGATAGATCTGAAGCAATAAAACGCGTCGTCTTTCATTATTGGTCTTTGTCTTCTTAAATAACTTGCTTTAATAAAGTATTTTTTAATTTAAAATTTTTATTCCATTCCAAAACATTTTTGATAAAAAAATCTAAAAATCACTGAAATGAGGAGAGTACTTTGTTTTAGGAATTTCATAGAAATTTCATTAATGATACATTTGAAACAAAAAAACGTGTTGATTTTTTTCTGCGACACTTTTTTTTTAAAATGAAGCTTACATTAACCTCTTCACTGCCAAGTTAATAATTCTCAATAAACCCCTTAGTGACTGGGCGGTTTTACACAAATCCGTCTTTTAGTGACCGCTGCTGTTTTTACGTTTCTGCGCTGTTAGTGTTTAGGTCAAATTTTCCTCTTACTCGTTTATTCAACCCACACATATTATACACCCTTTTTCCCGCCATTAAATGGACTTTCTAGAAATACCATTATTTCCATCATATCGAATAATTTACTATAAAAAAAATATGAAATCTGAGGAAAAAAATGGTAAAAACACACTTTTTTTGTAATTTAATCCCCAAAATCTACAACCACCCAAAATGACCCCGGCTAAATAGGTTCAAAATTTTGTCCTGAGACTAGAAATACCCAATTTTTACATGCGTTCGCTTTTTAACCCCTTCACTGCTGAGACAGTTCACCTATGTGCGCTGCGCTCATTCTGACCATTTTGTGCTAATTATTTTTAGATGACAGCCTAGGTCCTATTTAATTAAACCCCCCCAGACAAAAAAACTTTTTAAAAAAAAATCATTTTTTTATTTAATTTAATTTTTTTTTTTTTTTTATTTATTTATTTTTTTATATATTTTTTTTAAAACCAAACCTGGTCATGTTTGGTATCATTTGAAAGGCCATAATCAGGCCTTTCAAATGATGGCAAATATGACCATCTAGCTGCCATGGATCGGGAGATAAAGGGATCCTTAGGATCCCCTTATCTCTACATGGCAGCTAGATGGTTAACTGGCCCACTGACATCCTCACACATATGGTGAGGTTGTCAGTGGGTGGGGGGGACCTGGAGGCTTGGCTGACATCCAAGATATCAGCCCCCCTCCAGGTTTGAATTGCATTTTGGCGCCAATTGGCGCCGCAACGTGATCCGGCGGCGAAACGGTTAATGCCATACACCGCTGGAAAGGGGAGGCTCTCCCCTCTCCAGCAGTGTAAACGGCATCTCCCTAGCTTCAATGGTTGGGGAGATAGAGGGCTCCGAAGGAGCCCCCCCTCCCCTCCATTGAAATGCATGGGGACGCCTGCTGATGACGTCACCACGCAGCGTGGCGACGTCATCAGCCTCACCTGCCCATGTAAATCACATGGGCAGGCTTCCTCCCTGCCAGATCGCCGTGGGATCCAGCGAGGGAGGTGAGTATCGGGCGGGAGGGGGATTAGGCGCCGCTGACGTACCCTGTACGTCCGCGGGTCTAAGGGAGACCCGAGGACAAGACGTACAGGGTACGTCAGCGGCCCTTAAGGGGTTAATTATACAGTAAGACATATTTGGGAATATTCCCAATGCATTTTTACTGTAGTAAACTATTTGGCAGGCAGATGTCACCACCTGCTGGACAAATAGAGTTCCTGTAGTTAGAACTGCAGCTAACTGCAGCCCATAACTCAGGGCATTCCTTAGCCGATATTAACCACTGTTAGCACCTTGGGCATTATGTCCACAGGGCTAAAACGTTGAGAGGCACCTTCTGGAGACCAAAAGCAAATTAATTGATTTGCAACAAACAAATTTAATTTGCAATCAAACAGCACAGTCCCATATGGCGTTAACACGATCTCGGGCTGATGTGTCTGATACTGCTGATCGTGTATACACAATCAAGATAGTGAAGGGATTAAGTAAGATTATTGAAAAATATAACATTCTAAACATATTTTATTGCAAAAAATAAAAGATTTTATCAAAATCAAAATATACATAAATGAAATAAGGAAAGGACTTGGTTGTTGGGCATCATGAACCATTAACGATAGATTTGACTTTAGAGATTACTCTGCCTCAAAAGGACACTCACTGAGGAAGCCTACACGGTGAAAACGCGTTCTGGTGATCCTTTTAAAGCTTTTGTATAATTTAGATTTATTCCTGCCATATGGCTTTTTTAATTTTAATAAAAGTCTATATTTTTTATTCTTATACATGTCTTGCTGCCTGGTCTTTTCCATCGATACACATTTTTTCCTGAGCCCACTTATTCGTCCATCCCACCCTGGAATCTGGATTATATTGCTGGAACCAAGGAAAAGAGAAGAAATCAACTAAATATAAGTATTCCAATCTTACAGTACTTCCATCCTATGCGTGAAATATTCAGTATATATAAAAAAAATCCTGCAAATTGCTCTTATTATACATATACATACATATGCTGTTTTAGTACATAATCATTAGGGTGCGCCCGGATCCCTTTCTCTTGCTTTATTTTATTGTGTCTTTTGAGGTGTGTGGACACTTTATATTCTAGTGGCAGCACCCACCCTAATATTTTATCCTGACATGCAAGATAATACACATACATAAGCGCTGTCTCCACATCTCCATTCCCTAAACGATAGATTTGAAACAATAAAATGTGTTGTCTTCTGGCTTATTCTTTGTCTTCTTCTGAAATAACTTGCTTTCAGTGAACTATTTTTTTTTTATGTAAAAAACATTTTATACTAACCAAAAGTTATTTGATTAAAACCAAACAAATGAAACGAGGAAAGTATCAGGTTTTTGGCCATAATGATTTCATTAATGATACATTTGAAACAATAAAACGCGTTGCCTTTGAGGTTTTCTCTTTGTTTCCCTCTTAAATAAATAACATTAAATAAAGTGTTTATTTTTTTTCTTTTTAAAAAAGATTTTATACCATCCAAAAAATATTATTTTCCAAAAACAAATCAAAGATTTGCCAAAAGCTAAAATAAGTAAATGAAATGAGGAAAGTACTTGCTTGTTGGGCATGATGATACCAATAACAATATACGATTGAAACAATCTTATAATGCACTGCCTTTTGTTTTTTTTAATAAATAAAGATTTTTTTATACCATTGTAAATGTCTTTTATTAAAAAAATAACAATTTGCCAAAAACTGACACAAATAAATGAAAGGAAAATGAAAAGGAGAGAAAGTACAGTATTTGGTTGATAGGCATAAACAGGATTACTCCAATAACCATATACTTTTGAAACAATGAAACGCGTTGCCTTTGATGTATTTTTCTTTGTCTCCTCTTTAAATAGCTTACAGTAAGTGAAGATTGTCGATGTCAAAAATATCAAATTGTAAACATATTTTATTCCAAAAAATTGATTGAATTGAGAAAAAAGTTGCAAAATCTAAATAAAACTAAATGAAAACGAAGAAAGTAATTGGTTGTTGGGCGTGGTGATCTCAGATGAGATACTGGTGTATTCTGATTAAGCCCGATATACATTAACCTCTACTATATGAGTAAACTCAACTGAATGGGTGGTTATGTCAACATTTGACATTGTTGGTGATTGAACTAACTAATATTGGATGTGGAATATTTGGTTATGTTTCCTCCTATATTCGAATACCACTACATGGATATTTCTCTATTAGAATATAAGATGATGCCAGAAGACTCTTCTCTACATTAATAAACCCCAGAATTGTATATTATCCAACAAAAAGTTTCAGCAATGGTGCACTTAAATGAATATCAACAATAGATGTTATCTGATTTTACCTAGAAAACAGATATTACCTTTAAGGCCAATATGTATGTTTTATGGTTTGGGATCAGGTGTACATTCAGACTAAATTGCTTTAAAAAAAACCATATGCTCTTGTCCATTGATATTCTGGATCCGTTTTTGAATTAATAAAGTGTGATATTTTAATATTGGTTTAATTGTCACTTAATTATAAACTTATGGTTGGTATTTCAGGAACATTACGTTTGAAACAATGAAACGCGTTGCCTTTTTGTTTTTTTTCTTTGTCTTCTTAAATAACTTGCTTTTAGTAAAGTAGTCTTTTATTTTAAAATAGTTCTATATCATTCAAAATATATTTGAATAAAAAAATCTACAAATTAATAAATGAACTGAGGAAAGTATCTTGTTTTAGGAAATAGCGCTTTTATTATCCTTTATTTATATAGCGCCAGCATATTCCGCAGTGCTGAAAAATAGCCACAATATAGACAGGGTTACAATACATTGAGACTGAACAACATTTTGACAAACCAAAACAGGAGGAAACGAGGGCCCTATTCCCGTGGGAATTTACGATCTAGAAGGATTTCTTTAATGATACATTTGAAACAATAAACACATTGCCACTGAGGGGTTTTCTTTGCCTCTTTTTTATACACCTTACATCAAGTAAAGTATTTAGTTTAGAATAATATTGCATTATAAAAATATTTTATTGACAAAATATTAAAGATTTGTCAAAATCTAAATCTAAATAAATAAAATGGGGAAAGTACATGGTTTTAGGGCACGAGTATTTCATTAGCAATATGCGAGAAACAATAAAACGCGTTGCCTTTCACGTTTCCTCTTTGTTTCGTTCATGAATAGTGTCGTTTAAATTAATTTTATTTTTAATTTAAAAATCATTTCATTAAAAAATATAGAAAGGTTTATCAAAAGCGCAAATAAATAAATGAAATGAGGAAAGTCCTTGGTTGTTGGGCATAATGATTCCAGTAATAATATATGATTGAAACAAACGTAAAATGTGCTTTTTAACTTGCATTAACTAAAAGCTTATTTATAATTCCAAATGGATTTTATTAAAAAAAAAATGAAAGATTTGACAAAAAAACAATAGAAATAAATAAAATGAAGAAAGTACTTGGAGCTGACCATGATGAGTCCAATAACAACATATGTTTGAAACAATGAAACGCGTTGCCTTTGTCACCTCTTTAAATAGCCTACAGTAAGTGAAGCTTTTCTATTTGAAAAATAGATCCTTGTAAATATATTTTATTAAAAAAAAGTAAAGATTTCCCAAAATCTAAAAATAAATAAATAAAATGGTAAAAGTAATTGGTTACTGGGCATTATGAATAAATTAACGACATTTTGAGAGTAAAATACAGGCCTTTCCATTGTATTCTTTGTCTCCTTTTTAAAAAGCTTATATGAAATAATTTTTTTAAATTTTTTTTTAAATATTATATAGTATTCAAAACATATTTAACCCTTTCGCTGCTGAGCCATTTCACGCCTGTGTGCTGAGCTCATTTTTACCGGTTTCGCTCATCATGTTTAAACGCGTTTTGAAGCCTTATTTTATTATATGACCCAGACATATTATATATCGTTCTTTCCGGCAGACTCGGCAGATTCATTATATATCATTATTATATGTATACGTCATGTCCTGTCTGTATATTATAACAAAAAAATGCAATAAAATTAGAATTTTCAATAATTTACAACTTGTAAAGCTTTTTTCACATTTTAACATGCGAGCGTTTGCGGTTATATTTTCTATGAGTTGCGCTTGTTAAAAAAATTAGAAATGGGGGACTTTGTTAAATTTTTTGGGGGAAAATTACACGATTTTTAACAAACGCACCCCATACAAAAATCGTTAGTGCAGCATCATTGTTCACATTATAATTTAAATGGGAACAATATTGCTGCATTAACAAAAACAAAACAAAAAAAATCTGTTTATTTTTTTATTTATTTATTTTAAAAATATTTTTTTATTTTCATTTTTTTTGTCCTTAACTTTTAACATGGTCATATTTGATATTGTTGGAAAGACCATGCTATGGCTGATCCAATGATACCAAATATTAAGTCCAAGCTGCCCCAGATTGGGAGATAGGGGGGTTCCAATGAACCCTCTATCTCCACCATTGGTGGCAGCTAGGGGTTAACTCCAAAACTGATGTCATCATGCTATGCATGATGACGCCATCCAAGATGTCGGCCAGCTCCGGGAGAGGATCGCGATCTGGCGTTTTCTGGTGCCAAAACGCGATCCGGCCTCCAAGGTGTTAAAGCCAGCCACTGTTTGGAAGGGCAGGCTGTACCCTTCCAAACGGTGCCTGCCTTTGACTGCTGCCCCTTACAGAAGGGGAGGGAGAGAGGTCCAAACGACCTCCCCCTCCCTTTCAGGCACCTTACCCGCACTCGCGGGGGGGGCGCCTTTAATAGATGTCATCGTACTAGCACAATGACATCTATTGTCCCCGCCGGGGTCTTAGAGTGCCGGGGTGACATCCAAGATGTCAGCTCGCACCGGGGGGCGCAGCAATCGACCGGAATCCCGGCCGATCGCTGCCTCCTGTGCTAGGACTCGCTGAGCGCATCCATAGCACAGGAGAACCACTTGGATGAATGGATGCGCTGAGCACGTCCTTAGCAGCCGAGTGGTTAATATAAAAAAAATGAAAGATTTGGAAAAGCTAAAATAAAAGAATGAAATGAGGAAAGTACTTGATTGTTGTGGATGATGAGTTCATAAACGATACGTTTGAAACAATAAAACGCTTTGCCTTCCAGGTTTTTCTTTGTCTCCTGAAATAGCTTACATAAATAAAGATTTTTATTTCAAATAATTTTGTGCCATTCAAAACATATTTTATTTCAAGAACAAATCAAAGATTTGCCAAAAGCTAAAGTACATAGATGACATGAGGAAAGTTCCTGGTTGTAGGGCATGAAGACTCCAATAACAAAATACGTTTGAAACTATGAAACGCGTCGCCTTTGAGTTTATTTCTACGTCTCCTTTTTACATCGCCTCCAGTATATCAAGTCTCTTTTTTTAAAATTTATAATATTCACAACATATTTTGTTCCGAAAAGAATAAAGATTAGCCAAAAGCTAAAATAAATAAAACAAGGAAAGTACTGGTTTTTAGGGCATGAAGATTTCATTAACAATATATTTGAAGCATGAAAACCCGTTGCCTTTGAGGATATTTCCCTTTCGATATCTTAAGTAATGTTAAATTTTTTTTATATCATTCAAGACATGTTTTATAGAAAAAAAAAAAGCTGAAAGATTTGCCAAAAGCTAAAGTAAATGAAATGTTAAACTCACTTTGCATTAGAGAGCACAATAAAACGCTTTTGTCTTTGAGGGGTTTTGCTTTGAACCCAATCTAAACCTTGCTCATAAATTCCATGGAAATGTTTAATGTTATCTGAAGGCGGCTACAGAGAAATAGCTAGAATAAAGCAACAGATAAACAAAGAATCTGAAGGTTTCGCTCGCTTTTAGACATAAAAAGAAACTAAGGGGGTTATTCAGAGAGCACTGAAATGTCGCCGACGTTTCCCTGCACCCCGGGGACTCTGCGGTTGTACTTCAATCCCCCACAGCGTCGGCGAACTAGAATCGCCGAACCGCCCCGAAGTGCGGGGAACGAAAGGGCACCGAAATGTCACCGACATTTTCTCTGAATAACCCTGTATATCTTTATGGACCCAGGCACACCTTAATATTGAGTAAAGAGGTCCTCTTTCAACTCGAACATTGACATTTTAGATTAGGGATGTGCATGGCTGAAAAATTCATTTTGTTTAGTTGCGTTTAGTTTTTAAATAATTTCGTTTTCGGAATTTCGCAACTAATTTCATTTCGTATTTCGTTTCGTTTTGGATCGATTCAAAATTTTGTATCGATTTGAAATTTCAACTCCGACATTGACATTTTAGATTAGGGATGTGCATGGCTGAAAAATTCATTTTGTTTAGTTGCGTTTAGTTTTTAAATAATTTCGTTTTCGGAATTTCGTAACTAATATCATTTCGTATTTCGTTTAGTTTTGGATCGATTCAAAATTTTGTATCGATTCGAATTTCATATATCAATTTGATAGTTGATATCAATTCGAATTTTGGATCACTAAATAAAACCCCAATTAAATGTTGCTGTTAAAAGACAATCTAGGGTTAAATTTTAAGCTGTGTCCCAGATTTAGTATTTGAGTCAAATTAAACAGTGAAACAAAATTAATTTGTTTCAAAAAGTTGTTTTCAGACTGCATTACTTGTATGTATTTTATTTTAAGATCAATTCGATAGTTGATATATCAGTTCGGTATCGATTTGGTAGTTGATATCGATTTGAATTCCGGAACATAAAAAAACAAAATTATTAAAATTTTTCTTTTATGATGACCCAGTGTAAAATGAAATAAATTCGTTATATACCATTTTGTTTTGTTTCAAATTCTTATCGATTCGTTATTCGGAAGTACTTCCGAAATACGAATTAATGGATCTCGTTCCGAATTTTTCTGAAACGAATGCACATCTCTATTTTAGATGTCCCTTATCTGGGTGATGATGAATAGCATAAAAACTGACTGTATTTCTGATTATTGGCTTCTATCCAATTAAAAATGTGCATTTTGTGCAAAAATCTTCTAAATAAGTTTTCAAATAATAAATGTTCTGTGAGTGCATGCCCTCATGTAATGGGCGGCGTCCGCTAGTGTTATGGTCCTTGCTTTGTGCATTGGGGCACAGTCATGAAGAATAGAAGGAGCTCTTCAGCAATACCCATATTTTCCACAAATGTTTGTAAATGCAGACTGCAGGGCTAGGTGTGCGATTTTACACACCTGTGGCAATGCGTCTGATTGAAGCACCTGAATTCAATCATTGGGAGGTGTGTCCTGATACGTCTGTCCATATAATGTATTATATATTGTAAAATCTCCAGTGTGTAGCATAATTTCTGTCTTTGTATACTATTAATAGACTGTGACCTTTCTGTTTGTTCTCTACCTCCCTTTCTAGAACCTTTATACGTGTTTTGAAGAATTAATAAGAGCAATTTAAAAAATAAGCTCTAGTCCCACTTCAGTAAAAACGAAAGGAACACTCTATTAAAAAATACAGTCACTTTTTTTGCCCTTAGATAATTGGGCTTCTGCCCATTATATTTGCCTTTTTTTAATTATTTTAGGTGAATTTACTCACCTTTTCTCTCTCTCGTCGCGCGCTGCTCCTTTTCGACTTAAGGACTCTCGAACATGGAAGTCCCTGAAGCTTTTCTCTGCAATTTGTGCTGGTGCTATGCAACTTGTGTAGCGTAGGAACCGCAAACTGCACAGCGCATCTAGACATGCGCACTTTACATTTGCAGGTTCTGTAGCGCTTGCGCAGAGCGATGGATCGGAGCTGCACGCACATGCACAGATCTGATCCATCGGCTGCCTCTCTAACGCTCGCTACAGTGATTGGTCACAGAGGGTGATGTTGGCCGCTTTCTGTGTGACATCACTAATGACCGATCTGGTGATCGGCAGATGGGAAATTCAAAATCCTGGCTACTAGTGACAAAGGGTGGGGGGGAAGGAAACTCCTTAATTATATCTAGCGATTACTGCCAGACCAGGGGTGCTGGGAGGGAGAAGGGGGGCACTACTTGACCACTTGGTCAAGATGAGTATACCACTTGGTTAGGATGAGTATACCACTTGGTTAGGATGCGTATACCACATGGTTAGGATGAGTATACCACATGGTTAGGATGATTATACCACTTGGTTAGGATGAGTATACCACATGGTTGGGATGAGTATACCACTTGGTTTGGATGAGTATACCACTTGGTCAGGATGAGTGTACCAGTTGAAGCAAAAAAGGTGGAATCTTCAAATGAGGAACATAAAGATTTATTCAGGTACAGCAGACCTCATAGACAAACCATGTAACGTTTCGACCCGCAGGTCTTAATCATACATGTGCACACTTATCAAAAACCCCTTTACTTATAATGCCTTTAATTGCCTACATGCTTATACAATTAAACAATTATATAATTAAGCATTTTTAGAAGAGTTCAAACAAATGAATCATATTACAAATATGCAGCCCCAAGAATATTGGGGGAACAAAAAGGCCTAGTATAAATAAATAAATTACATAAAGGAAAAATAATTAGGAAAAAAAAGGAGAAAGAGAAAAAGAAAAGAAGAAGGGTTTAAATAGGTTAAAAGAAAGATGGAGGGGTATCCAAGGAAAACATACAAATAAATAAACAACCAATATCTGCAAATATATGCATCCTTACTTTTATGGTACTCTAAATATCTCATCATATGTATACCATATAGCATATATATATGTATTGTAATTGATTCCACTACATCACTAGTACATGGTAAGACATCTATACAAATCATATCGTTAGTAATGTAAAATTCAGATGTATTAGTTATATTAATATTTAATGTTTAATGTATAATATTTAATATAGTCTACCATGATGAAGCTTATCTCCCGATGACCATCACGTGGAGCCCCCACTATGTGGGAGACACATGTTGCCATCCTAGGGAAATGAGGAAGATGTCACGTTCCCACGTTCCAACCCTGTCTCCCTGCCCTCTGTATTCCTTATGTCTGTGTTTCCTTGTGCTGCTTTCCCTGACATGCAGCTCAGGGGTTAAGTTCTTTGCTCGTTGAGCTTCTGCTGGTGATATGGGCTGATTACTCCCCTATTTAAAGTCATGGGCCCATATCACCATGCTCTTGCATCCTTCACTTCAGCTACAGATTTGTTCCTGAGAGCTCCCTGTTATTCCGTCCTAGTTCTATTTCAGTGTTTCCCCCTTGTCTTAGTCTTATGTTCTGATTGACTTCCTGGTATTGACCCTCTGGCCTGGCTGACGGATTTTCTCTGGTGCTATATCCCCGCTTTGGCTCAAGGTATACGTTTTGGTTTTGACCCCTGGCTTATTTATTTATTAACGACTCTTCTGGACATCCCTAGCTGTTCTGTGCATATTGTATTATATGTTGTGTATCCCTGTAGACCACGGCTTTTGTATATTGAAGTCCTTCCCTGCAAGTTGTTGAGTACACTCCTTCAGGTGTCTGTGTTTTCCCCAGGACTTTGCACAGCTACAAAGGTAACCTTTTTCTATTAGTGCAGATTCGGCCACTCTAAGGACCGATCTATCAGTATAGGGCTCCTTCGGTATAGCCGTGCAGAGGTCCCCAGTGTCTCCTGTGGTTTATTCACATATCCTAGATCATTGTGTCACGCATCTCTGCATATAGCGGCTTTTCCTCATACCTGGGCCCTACTTGGCGCACGCCGGGTACCGCCATAGTGGCTGAACGTGACATAATGCAAGAGCCAACCATAAAGCCCGCAGAGCTGCGTAAGTTGTTTGAATCCATGCTGCACCTGTTTGATGATTTCATGTCTAAGTGGAAGGGGTTAATGGACACAGCTTTTCTCCCTTCTAATGATCAAGCTGTTCTAGAAAGCAGGGTACGTGGTCCACTTTCCCCTGAGGAAATGAATAGAAGGCGAACTGACAAGCTCTGTTTCTATTATGCCAGTTCATTGCATTTTATATCATGGTGCCCACTCAAGCCAGTGCGCGTTGAGGCTGGCAAGAAGCCAGTGCGCGTTGAGGCTGGCAAGATGCCAGTGCGCGTTGAGGCTGGCAAGATGCCAGTGTGCGTTGAGGCTGGCAAGATGCCAGTGTGCGCTGAGGCTGGCAAAGTGCCCGCTGTGCCCACGACCCACAGTTGGGTCACCAAAGCCAGGTCCCATTATAAATCCAAGGTAATCAGACCCCTTGTACCGTCCAGGTTTAGGAGAGCCCTTCCTAGAGCAACCAGACCTGTGGAGGGGGCAACTGATGTTAATAACCTTGCTGAATATTCCGACGATGGGTCAGATGGTGCCAGGCCCCGTACTGGGTCAGATGGTATCAGTCCCTGCCATGTATCCGAGGTCAGACCCCCTTTACCGTCCAGGCCTAGGAGAGCCCTTCCAGGGGTAACCAGGTCTGTGGAGGGGGTAACTGACATCTCAGACCCAGTCGAGTATTCCCCTTCTTCTGATCCCGAGGCACAAATGGACTTTGACTCCCTGGCCGAGAAAGAGTCAGAGGATGAAGCCATGGAGGTTATTCCCATTAATACCTCTCTTATGTGGTCTTGCCAAACGGCCAGACACCCTAATGGTGGTCCAGGGCGTAAGATTGGTAAAGACTGTATTACCTGCAGTGCTGTACATTTATCTGCATTACCCGCCGCACTCATAGTGCCAGGTGGCAAGGCCGCTATTATGGGGTCTGGCGATGGGGTCACAACCAAGGAGTTTGGTGGGGAAACCGCTATCATGTTGCCTTTTTCTGGCAGTGAAGTTGTCACGCCTGTGGCTGGCAAGCTTCCAGTTAAATCAGTCCCAAGCTGTGTGTCAGCGGTGCCAGTCCCAAGCTGTGTGTCAGCGGTGCCAGTCCCAAGCTGTGTGTCAGCAGTGCCAGTCCCAAGCTGTGTGTCAGCAGTGCCAGTCCCAAGCTGTGTGTCAGTGGTGCCAGTCCCAAGCTGTGTGTCAGCGATGCCAGAAACCCAGTCAAGCTGTGTGTCAGCGGTGCCAGTCCCAAGCTGTGTGCCAGTGGTGCCAGTCCCAAGCTGTGTGTCAGCGGTGCCAGAAACCCAGTCAAGCTGTGTGTCAGCAGTTCCAGAAACCCAGTCAAGCTGTGTGCCAGCGGTGCCAGTCCCGAGCTGTGTGCCAGTACCAAGCTGTGTGTCAGCAGTGCCAGTCCCAAGCTGTGTGTCAGCGGTGCCAGAAACCCAGTCAAGCTGTGTGTCAGCGGTTCCAGAAACCCAGTCAAGCTGTGTGTCAGCGGTGCCAGTCCCAAGCTGTGTGTCAGTGGTGCCAGAAACCCAGCCAAGCTATGTGTCAGCGGTGCCAGTCCCAAGCTGTGTGTCAGCGGTGCCAGAAACCCAGCCAAGCTGTGTGTCAGCGGTGCCAGTCCCAAGCTGTGTGTCAGCGGTGCCAACGGTGCCAGTCCAAGCTATGTGCCAGCGGTGCCAGTCCCGAGCTGGTGCCAGTACCAAGCTGTGTGTCAGCAGTGCCAGAAACCCAGTCAAGCTGTGTGTCAGCGGTTCCAGTCCCAAGCTGTGTGCCAGAGGCCAGTCCCAAGCTGTGTGCCAGTATCAAGCTGTGTGTCAGCAGTGCCAGTCCCAAGCTGCGTGTCAGCGGTGCCAGAAACCCAGTCAAGCTGTGTGTCAGCGGTTCCAGAAACCCAGTCAAGCTGTGTGTCAGCAGTGCCAGAGCTACATTGCAACACCACTGTACCCATGCCCCACAGAGAGTCTGAGGTTTCCAAACCTCATGGTAAGGCACAGGTAGGCGAGCCTACTCCCACTGTTGCTGTGTCGTGTGGGGGGGGTCACCAGTTCTAGATCTCGTTCAAGGAGAAGACGGGAAAAGGTGTCTAACCCTAGTCCCACTGATTCTATGTCCAGTCTAACTGATGCCAAGATCCCCCTACCCTGTCATGTCCCTGAGGGCTATGTGCAGTCGCCCTTTGGACTGGTGTTCAGTAAGGACCACTGGGTTGCCATTCAAATGGAACCCTCATAGACGGGGGCGTCTTGTGGAGGAGGATGACGACTCTGAGTGGGACCTCAAAGGACTTTGGTGACTGGTGTTCGTGATCTGGTTTCCTGATTCTGTCTGTCATGTTTGTTGTTTTAGGTGCCCTGAGGTCACCTTTTTTGGAGGGGGCTACTGTCACGTTCCCACGTTCCAACCCTGTCTCCCTGCCCTCTGTATTCCTTATGTCTGTGTTTCCCTGTGCTGCTTTCCCTGACATGCAGCTCAGGGGTTAAGTTCTTTGCTCGTTGAGCTTCTGCTGGTGATATGGGCTGATTACTCCCCTATTTAAAGCCATGGGCCCATATCACCATGCTCTTGCATCCTGGTTCACTTCAGCTACAGATTTGTTCCTGAGAGCTCCCTGTTATTCCGTCCTAGTTCTATTTCAGTGTTTCCCCCTTGTCTGAGTTTTATGTTCTGATTGACTTTCTGGTATTGACCCTCTGGCCTGGCTGACGGATTTTCTCTGGTGCTATATCCCCGCTTTGACTCAAGGTATACGTTTTGGTTTTGACCCCTGGCTTATTTATTTATTAACGACTCTTCTGGAAATCCCTAGCTGTTCTGTGCATATTGTATTATATGTTGTGTATCCCTGTAGACCACGGCTTTTGTATATTGAAGTCCTTCCCTGCAAGTTGTTGAGTACACTCCTTCAGGTGTCTGTGTTTTCCCCAGGACTCTGCACGGCTACAAAGGTAACCTTCTTCTATTAGTGCAGATTCGGCCACTCTAAGGACCGATCTATCAGTATAGGGCTCCTTCGGTATAGCCGTGCAGAGGTCCCCAGTGTCTCCTGTGGTTTATTCACATATCCTAGATCATTGTGTCACGCATCTCTGCATATAGCGGCTTTTCCTCATACCTGGGCCCTACTTGGCGCATGCCGGGTACCGCCATAGTGGCTGAACATGACAGAAGAAAGGGATACAGATTAGAATAGAATTCAAAAACATACATTTAGATCGAATTCTCTGTTCAGACCCTTTGGCCACAGAGTATCGAGTTTATGTATCCACTTTTTTTCTCTACGTTTTAACAAGCGGGTCCTATCAAAAAAGACTTATCATCCAAGGATGTACAACCAGCGCCGTTAGTGATAAACATATCAGATCATATACTTACGGACATTGAATATAAGGTACTGTCTAAGGGTCTCTCACTCTGTCCTTCTGCTCCCATTGACCTCTTTGCCCTACGTGTGGATCTAGAGAGATTTTTTCGTAATGTGAAATCAAAAGTGTTTTTTCATGGGAGAGTAGAATCTACTTCTAATGTTTCTGATATTTCATTCCACGCCAAAGAACTTAAACTTTGGACTAAAAGCGATTTCTCTCCACCCAAGACCCCTCCCATAGAAACGTTTATTCAGTTTGTGAAGCAGGATATCCATCATCTTCTAGATGGTTTCATGGATGGTAAACATCCAAATTTTTCTAAGCTTGAACGACAGGCGCTAAAAGATTTAAGAGAGAATAAGAGTCTTACTCTTAAACCAGCTGATAAGGGGGGAGCGTTGGTTATTATGAACCATGTGGATTATGTTAAGGAGGTCAATAGGCAGCTCAATGATACTGACACATACAGCGTTCGCCATTTGGGTGAGGTCACACAGCTGGAGAAACTGATTGACACAGTTATTTTAGAGGCCTTAACACAGAACATCATAGACGAGGATCTATATAAATATCTTAAAAAAAAGCATGCAATTCTGCCGGTGTTCTACGTATTGCCTAAGAAACACAAAAGTCTGGAGAGCCCACCAGGGAGGCCTATTGTGGCTAGCACGGATTCTGTGCTTCAGCCTATATCGGTCTTCCTGGATAGGGTTCTCCAGCCCTTGGTCACCAAGACTCAGTCCTTTCTATGGGACAGTAAGGATGTGCTGAGACGTATAGCGGAACTTTCATTTACAGGTCCCGTTATTTTATTTATGTGGGATGTTATGAGTCTATACACCTCTATTCCTAATATAGAAGGCATGACAGCTATCCATGAAACATTACTAAAACATTCATTTCCAGAAGAACATATTTATTTTCTGATGGAGCTAGTGCTCTATAATAATCTATTTTTGTTTGGTGACACGGTGTACAAACAATGCAGAGGTATGACCATGGGATCCAATATGGCTCCAGCTTATGCCAACTTATAAATTTTTTTTTCGTTTTGTTCTTTAACCGAAATACGATCCGTTTAGTTGATTGTATTTCGTACGCAATTCGTACGTATGTATGGGGCTCTATTATTCTATTATTTTGGTGTGGAACCTCCGAGCGATGGTGCGCATGTACGAGGTTTCGTTTTTCCATCGATCGGATTGGTTACTCATAACGAAAGTAAAAATCCTATTGGACGTATCTATTTCCCGCCAAACGTATGATCAGCCCTATACACTGAAAGTTACGTTTTTATTGATTGTAACTCAGTTTGGATTATAGAGCTCTCGATGCCAGCGCATATGTGCGGGTTTTCGTCCTATCCTTTTAAACGATCCGTTTTTTCGTTGGACGCGATCTTCGTTTTTTTGCGCATATATGTTGGTTCTATTATTATTTTTTCGTAAAACCTCCGAACGCTGGCGCGCATGCGCGAGGTTTTGTTTTTCCATCGATCGGATTGGTTATACGAAACGAAAGTTAAAATTTAATTGGGTGTATTTATTTCCCGCCAAAATCCATGACTAAGATTGGCCATGTATACTGAAAGTAAGTTCCCATTGCAGCCCCAATCTCTTGCCAAATTAGATGGCTGTGATTGGATAGCAGTCAATGGAAATAAGTATATAAGCCATAATATGGTCATTTCAAATCAGCCAGCTGAGGAAGCCTTATGATACTTTAATGTATTGGTGAAACGCGTTCTGGTTTATTTGCCTATTTGTTTTTAATTTATTTTATTAAATTTTTTTATCCTGTTTTTTGGAGCCTCCTTTTATTTGAGAATCTCCTATTATTAGCTACCTACACGGAGCTTTATCTGATTACAACCACCTGTCATCAGCTACTTACACGGAACTTTATTTGATCCTTATCGTGTATTGCTGAAGTGAGTTCAACTTCCATCCTTGGAAATCTGATGGGGATCCTATGATTCGTCTTTGAAAAGGTTTTTGGGAAGCCAACAATATCCCTAAAGTGAACATACCTAGAACCAGGAGGGTTCTAATTCATGTGAGTGCTACCACCTTGATTACATATATATGATATTTTATACAGGTTGCACTATGATCTATTCTCTGTGTTTTCTCTGAGGGACATCACAAGAAAAGAACTTGGAGAAAAAGATTACAAACGGGACATTGTTTTCTGTGAAGGACATTGATATCGCTACACCATCTCTTATTTTTTGTTTATTTCTGTGATGGTTGAGTAACAAGGACCATTAGGTGTATAAGCGATCTTCCTGATATTGATCAATTTATCAGCGCTACACTATTTTCTTTGTTTATGCCAACTTATACATGGATGCATTTGAAAATCAATTTATCTATCCACATCAATTTTTTATTAACTATGTACACACATGGTGGAGGTACATCGACGATGTTTTTGGTATTTGGACCGGGACTGAAACTGACTTGACAACTTTTTTGACAGAGATGAATGCAGTTAATGCTCACATTAAATTCACTATGATCTCTAATCCACTCGAGATCAATTTTTTAGATCCCACTCTGAGAGTTGAGGGAGCACATCTGATTAGTGACTTGTTTGTAAAGCCAACAGATAGAAACAACCTTCTTCACTATAGCAGCTTTCACCCAGAGAGTACACTTAAATCATTACCCCGTAGTTAGTTTACCAGAGTAATAAGAAATGTCTCTAATCCAGACACTTGCGATGATAGACTTCAACAAATGACAAATAAATTCATTGATAGAGGTTACCCTAGAACCCTCCTACATGAAGAACGTATGCGGTCCAAAACTTTGGATCGCACTACCATCATTTCCCAATCAAAGGGTAAAAAACATAAAGAGTCTCGCATTCCACTCATAACTAAATTTAATGAGGCCAGTAGATCTATCAATTGGATTGTACGTAGACACTGGCAGATTCTTCAAAAAGCTTATGGTGGGATTCCATCCTTTCAGTTTGCACCTATGTTTGCTCATAAAAGAAACAGAACCTTGAGGGATTCCCTTGCCAAAGCTGATGTGGGATCTCTAAGGAAGCACCAACAAGTTACCCTAGCACCTAAGAAACATGGGACTTTCCCTTGTTAACATTGTGCCTCGTGCAATGCTGTGATCAGGGGTGATTCCTTATTACATCCACAGAAAGGTGAAAAAATTCCTATCCAGGGTTTCTTCACCTGCGACTCCTCATTTGTGATTTACGTTTTAAAATGTCCATGCAGCCTTTTGTACGTAGGCGAAACGACTACGAGGGTGAAAGATAGAATCAGCAAATATAAATCTACGATTCGCACTATGCGGCTAGAGTTACCTGTTGCAGAGCATTTCCATCTTTGCTCTCATAGTGTAGCACAACTACGCTTTCAAGTCATTGATCAAGTCCCACCGCTTAGACGTGGTGGTGATTAGGGATGAGCTGTTCGGGTTCGGACGGTTCGGAGTTTGACCCGAACTTTGGCATTTCGAAAGTTCGCGAATTTCGAACTTTTTGGGCGTGTTCGGTTCGGGTTCGAAAAAAAAAAAGAAATTTTTTAAAAAGTATAGAAAATGCTTAAAAAAATACTAAAAAAATCTAGAAATAAAGAGACTCTTTACTGCAGAATATTATAAGCAACGGTTTATTAGATATTGAATTAAAAACTAATGTGTACGTGGAAAGATTATCAACTCTAAATGACCTCTGTTCACAAACGGGCATAACACCAGGTGTTTTTAGACTGGTAATCAATTTGATACATTGTACAATATACTGAGGGTGGGGTGGTGTCTGCTTCTGATTGAGATTTGAGAATTAATTTCCCAAAAACAATATGCTGCATTTAACTGGTGTTTGAAAAAAATCTAAAGCAATGTTATTTTTCACCTCGGGATTAAACATTCACAGGGTTATTCAGAGAGCGGTGAAAAGCAGGAGAATAACTGGAGAAGTGAAAATTCTAGGTCAAAATAGCCAAACCAGAAAATTCTCCCATTTATCTCACTTTCCAAATCGGCTATTTGGTCTAGATTGTTCTCTTCTCTTGCCAGTTCTCCTGGCTTTCACCTCTCTCTCAGGGTTGTTCAGAGAAAGGTGAAAACCAGGAGAATGGCAGGAAAGGAGAACAATCTGGACCAAATAGCCGATTTGGAAAGTGAGATAAGGCTAGGGTCAGACTAACGCATTTTTCACAGCGACTGTCAAAAAGTGCATCCGAACGCATTGCCGTATTTTTTCACGGATTGCGCAAAAACGGTCATACGATGCGCATTTTTGTGCGTGATTTTTTACGGATCCAAACCAGGAAACTTGGGTGTCTGGGCGTTATGTTGGCCGGACATGAGCAGGGTCTGACGTCTCCAAATCACGCACACACGCCGCTAGTGGACGCAGCGCACTCTGTACGTCTGTACTAGCGGTTCTGCGTTCTCGAAAAAATGCGTTCATTTTCCACTTGCGTTGCGCAGCCGGACTTTCGTGCGACCGTACTTCGTATATTGGCCGTCATTGCCCGTCATTTGCTGCTAGTGTGGCCGTGATTAAGTGCACCTAAACGCACGTTAAAAATTCGCTAGTCGACACGCCCACGAGACTCAGACACGAGAGGCTGCGTTTTCCCAGAGCTCCGCTTTAGAGACTATTGATTTCGGTTTATTTGGTACTTATTTTTAGTTTTTGGCTATCTGTCTGGTGTCACCTGCCTTGCTGAGCCAGCGGACACACGGAGAAACACTGCGCAGAACCAAGAGGTGGTCTTGGGAGTTCGGGAGACCCCTGGAACGAAGACCGAGGCCTAGTGCGGGCGGCCATTTTGGGAGCCTGTGGAGGTGCCTAGAGTTACCGCACCGGCGGCAGAGTGTCCTGTCCCGATCCTGCCTGGAGCCCAGATGGGTAAGAAGACGGCGAAGTGGACAGACTCGGTATCCGACCCTGGCCAACGTGACATTCGCGACTCTCTGAGTGGCGGGCGGCTGTTTGCCGCGGGTCTCCCATCCCCCATCCTGCCTCCGGGATACGGTTCCTCTGATGAGGATGGCCTCACCTGGTCGAGGGGAAGTGGTGAGGAAGCTGATCTGCTCTCCTCGGAGCCTCCGTTGCAGGATCAGAGGACCAGGAGGGCCTCTGCGAAAAGGGCTGCTAAGGCGGCTCGTCGAAGGGCTGCGCTTTCTGCCCCTTCCGACGCTGCTGCTGTACAGGCCGCCTCGTCGGCCTTCCTGGCGGCGACCCCGGGGGAGGATGTCCAACTTGCCACAAAGGGCGACATTAAAAGAATGATGAACGACATGCGAGCAATGTGGAGTGCTGATGTGGCGGGGGTTAAAGCGGAGGTGACCCTGGTGCAGGAGCAAGTAGTAGAACTTCGAGACCGTACAACAACAGTGGAAACATCGCAGACTCATGTGGCTTGTAAAGTGGACTCTCTTCAGATGCAAATAGAGGCGATGTCGCGTACGGTGGAACTGTTGGATGCCAGACACCGCCGACGTAACGTACGCATCCGAGGGGTGCCAGAATCTGTGCAGCCTGGGGAGACTGTGGCTTACGCCAATCGCCTGGCGGGCCACCTGCTGAAGCTCTCTCCCAGCGCACCAGAGACTTTTGGTTTGGCGATTCGCGTCCGGAAATCGGCGGCGGCTCCAGACGGCACCGCGTGATATCATTGCGGTGACGCGAGAGCTACCTACGAAACAAAAACTGATGTCGTTGCCTTCGGCGAGAGGTGTTGTTGCCTTTGAGTCGTCTGCCATAACCTTGTATAACGATTTGCCTTTTTTGACGTTGGCGGCGCGCCGGAGGTTTCGGGAGGTGGCGACCTGTCTTCGGGCTAGGGGAGTTCGGTACAGATGGGGGGTGGCGGGCACCATGCTCTTTACACTCGACAATGTGCCGTATGTTTTTGACACCCCGGATTAAGTGTGGTCGGTTCTTGCCCCCCTGGGGATTACCAGAGGCCTTGAGGCCATGGTAGCTGGCTCCTCAGCTTCGCCCTCTTTGGATCCGGGCTGAGTGTCTGCCGCCTTCTTCCCTCGTCGCCGTAGAGTTCGAGACAGGATACCCGTAGTTTCTTAGATTCCCCCCGGTGTTTATTATCGAGCCCCCCCTCTGACCTCCCTCGCATGACGTCCCGGCTTCTGGTTATTGCATCCCCCTTTTGACCCCCCCTTTTTTTATTATTATTTTTTTTTTATTATTTATTTATTTTTATTTTTATTTTTTTCTATTATTTGTTCCCTCTCTTGCCGTACCTTATTTTGATGTCTTACCTATTACCCATCATTTTTTTTTTTTTTATCTTTCCCTCACCCCCCCATGTCTTCACGATTATTTTATCTCCCCCCTCGGGCATTTTTGGGCTATCTCGAGGTATACCCTCGAGTGCCCTGGCCTCGTGACTTCTTCCCTCCTTGGCCTCCCATGGCCCCTTCGGCTACAGGGGTAGCGCCGGGACTGTCACATTTAGGCCTTTGCCAAGTTGTTTCTATACCCCCACCTCCCCTTTTTTTTTTTCTCCCCCCCTTCACCCTCCCCCCCGACCGGCATCCATCTCCCCCCTCACAGACTGAGCTTTTCCTTTACCGATGAGACCCCCAACTGGGGATGTTCTCTCCCTGATTTTTTCTATGCTGAAGAATTGCTGTTCATGTTTTAGCAGAGTTTATGCTGGAGTTCCCCGGCCGGAGACACTTCTTTCACTTTCAGATGATACTTTTTACTGTCCTTTTTACACTTGATGTGCTACTGCTGATGTGATATGTGACATTTTGCTTTTGTTATACCTTCTATGTATGATATGTTGCTGACAATATCTCAAAATAAAATTTTGAATACTAAAAAAAAAAAAAATTCGCTAGTCTGACCCTAGCCTAAATGGGAGAATTTTTCTGGTTTGGCTATTTTGACCTAGAATTTTCAAATTCTCCAGTCATTCTCCTGCTCTTCACCGCTCTCTGAATAACCCTGACAGGGTTATTCAGAGAAAGGTGAAACTCAGGAGAATGACTGGAGAATGGAAAATTCTAGGTCAAAATAGCCAAACCAGAAAAATTCTCCCATTAAGGCTAGGGTCAGACTGAGGCAGTGCGAACGCGCGTGCAGGCGCAATCACTTGCCGTAGTAGCAGCAAATGACGGCCAATATACGAAGTACGGTCGCACAAAAGTCCGGCTGCGCAACGCAAGTGGCAAACGAACGCATTTTGTCGAGAACGTAAAACCGCTAGTACGGTTGTACAGAGTGCGCTGCGTCCGCTAGCGGCGTGTGTGCGTGATTTGGAGACGTCAGACCCTGCTCGTGTCCTGCCAACATAACGTCCAGATGCACAAAGTGTTTTATTGATGATCCGTACAAAATCACGAACGCAAATGCGCATAGTATGACCGCTATCGCGTACTCCGTGAAAAAATACGTCCATTCGTTCGAACGCACTTTTTCACAGACAACGTGAAAATGCGTTCGTCTGACCCTAGCCTTATCTCACTTTCCAAATCGGCTTTTTGGTCTAGAAGTTTCCATTCTCCTGCTTTTCACCGCCAAAAATCAGTAAACTTTTTCTGCGTGTCCGAAAATGTCTCCTCTTTTCATACAGACTGCCGCCCCAAGCAGTTGTTTATGGATAGATTAAAGGAAAAACATTTATCATCATATGAAACGTCATTTATTTGTTTTTAAGTGTTTCTATACATCCTAGAAATCCGGCACTTCACGGGCAGGTTATGGGGACCTCCTAGGCACGATATTTGAAGGAATTTTTCATTTTTATTTTTAACCCTTATTTCATGAAAAACTCACTGTCCCTTTAACCCTTTCGCTGCTGAGGCTTTTCCCGCCCCTGTGCTGAGGTCATTTTTACCGGTTTTGCTCATCATGTTTAAACGCGTTTTGAAGGCTTATTTTAGTATATGACCCCGACATATTATATATCGTTCTTTCCGTCAGACTAGGCAGATTCATAATATGTCATTATTATATGTATACGATATGACCTGTCTGTATATTATAACAAAAAATGCAATAAAATATGATTTTTCAATAATTTGCAATGTGTAAAGTGTTTTTTTTTCACATTTTAAGATGCGAGCAATTGCGGTTATATTTTGTATGGGGTGCGCTTGTTAAAAAAATTAGAGATGGGGGTCTCGTTACATTTTTTTTTGGGGAAAATTACACGATTTTTAACAAACGCACCGCATACAAAAATCGTTAGTGCAGCATCATTGTTCGCATTATAATTGAAATGGGAACAATATTGCTGAATTAACAAACCAAAAAAAAAGAAAAAAAACTTGTTTTTTTTTTATAATTTTTTTTAAATATTTTTTTATTTTTATTTTTTTTTTACTAACTTTTTCACATTCGAGTTTGGTATCGTTGGAACGGCCATGCTCTGGCCGATCCAACAATACCAAACGTTAACCCCTAGCTGCCACGGATCGGGAGATAGGGAGTTCCAATGAACTCCCTATCTCCACCATTGGTGGCAGCTAGGGGTTAACTCCAGGACTGGCGTCATCGTGCTATGCACGATGACGCCAGTCCTCAGGGGGAGTTCCCGGAGGCTTGGCTGACATCCAAGATGTCGGCCAGCTCCGGGAAAGGATCACGAACCGACGCTTTTCAGCGCCGATTCGTGATCCGGCTCCCCAGGGGTTAATGCAGGGCTCGAGTCGAGCGGGAACGCGCAGGAACGGCGTTCCCGCACTTTTCCCACAGCGGGAACGCTGCGGGAACGCAGCGTTCCCGCTGTGGCCCGAGCCCGAACGCCGCCGCCGCACATTGCCGGCGGCCGGCGTGCTTCCTGTTACAAGGGCCAGCTGACAGGAGGTGGAGCCGCTCGCCTGGCTGTTTCATAGTTCCCAGGCGAGCGGCTGCACTTCCTGTCAGCGGCCACTGAAGCAGGAAGCACGCGGCCGCTGGCAATGTGGAGAAGCAGCAGCAAAGGTGAGCTGGGGGGGCAGTATCCTGAGACCTGGGGGGGGGCAATATCCATGAGACCAGGGGGGCATTATCCCTGAGACCTGGGGGGCAATATCCCTGAGACCTGGGGGGCAATATCCATGAGACCAGGGGGGCAATATCCATGAGAGCTGGGGCATTATCCATGAGAGCTGGGGCATTATCCATGAGACCTGGGGCAATATCCATGAGACCTGGGGCATTATCCATGAGACCTGGGGCATTATCCATGAGAGCTGGGGCAATATCCATGAGACCTGGGGCAATATCCATGAGAGCTGGGGCAATATCCATGAGAGCTGGGGCATTATCCATGAGACCTGGGGCATTATCCATGAGAGCTGGGGCATTATCCATGAGAGCTGGGGCATTATCCATGAGACCTGGGGCAATATCCATGAGAGCTGGGGCAATATCCATGAGAGCTGGGGCATTATCCATGAGACCTGGGGCAATATCCATGAGAGCTGGGGCAATATCCATGAGAGCTGGGGCATTATCCATGAGAGCTGGGGCATTATCCATGAGAGCTGGGGCATTATCCATGAGAGCTGGGGCATTATCCATGAGACCTGGGGCATTATCCATGAGAGCTGGGGCAATATCCATGAGACCTGGGGCAATATCCATGAGAGCTGGGGCATTATCCATGAGAGCTGGGGCATTATCCATGAGAGCTGGGGCAATATCCATGAGAGCTGGGGCAATATCCATGAGAGCTGGGGGGGCATTATCCATGAGACCTGGGGCATTATCCATGAGAGCTGGGGCAATATCCATGAGAGCCTGGGGCATTATCCATGAGACCTGGGGCATTATCCATGAGACCTGGGGCAATATCCATGAGAGCTGGGGCAATATCCATGAGAGCTGGGGCAATATCCATGAGAGCTGGGGCATTATCCATGAGACCTGGGGCAATATCCATGAGAGCTGGGGCATTATCCATGAGAGCTGGGGCATTATCCATGAGAGCTGGGGCATTATCCATGAGAGCTGGGGCAATATCCATGAGAGCTGGGGCATTATCCATGAGAGCTGGGGCATTATCCATGAGACCTGGGGCAATATCCATGAGAGCTGGGGCAATATCCATGAGACCTGGGGCATTATCCATGAGAGCTGGGGCATTATCCATGAGAGCTGGGGCAATATCCATGAGAGCTGGGGCATTATCCATGAGACCTGGGGCATTATCCATGAGAGCTGGGGCATTATCCATGAGACCTGGGGCAATATCCATGAGAGCTGGGGCAATATCCATGAGACCTGGGGCATTATCCATGAGAGCTGGGGCAATATCCATGAGACCTGGGGCATTATCCATGAGACCTGGGGCATTATCCATGAGACCTGGGGCATTATCCATGAGACCTGGGGCAATATCCATGAGAGCTGGGGCATTATCCATGAGAGCTGGGGCAATATCCATGAGAGCTGGGGCAATATCCATGAGAGCTGGGGGGCATTATCCATGAGACCTGGGGCATTATCCATGAGAGCTGGGGCAATATCCATGAGAGCTGGGGCATTATCCATGAGACCTGGGGCATTATCCATGAGAGCTGGGGCAATATATACCCATATGAGCTGGGGCAATTATATCCATGTGAACTGGGGAAAATATATCCATATAACCAGTGCTGTGCATATTATTCTTGGGGTTCAGTGCTGTGTATGTTATTCTGGGGGCTCAGTGCTGTGTATATTATCCTGGAGGCTCAGTGCTGTGTATATTATTCTTGGGGTTCAGTGCTGTGTATATTATTCTTGGGGTTCAGTGCTGTGTATATTATTCTGGGGGCTCAGTGCCTGGAGATAGAGATATATATATATATTTGTATATAAAATGCGTTAGTCCAGTTGCCACAATAACGAGTATACCTGTACGTAGTGATACCTTTCACTGATCAGTATAGTTTCCAGTTTACACTCTTGAAAGCTTGTCTTTTAAATGTAAAGTTAACCCAATTAAAATGGTATCACCGGCACGCACTGCTATACTCGTGATATATATATATATATTTTCTTCAGGTAATGGGGGTTGTGGAATTCGTGGGTGAGTTCCCTCACTTTTTTTCCCAGGACTTGACCCCTGGGTTAATGCCAGGTACCATTTGGAAGGGCAGGCTGTGCCCTTCCAAATGGTGCCTGGGTTAACCCCCGCAACGCCGCCGATCGGGAGGGAGAGAGGTCCGAAGGACCTCCCCCCCTCCCTTTCAGGCGCCTCCTCCGCACATGCGGGGGGGCGCCTGAATTAGGCTAGGGTCAGACTAACGCATTTTTCACGTTGTCCGTGAAAATGTGCGTTCGAAGAATGGACGTATTTTTTCACGGAATACGCAATAGCGGTCATACTATGCGCAGTTTCATCCGTGATTTTGTACGGATCATCAATAAAACACTTCTTGCATCTGGACGTTATGTTGGCCGGACATTAGCAGTGTCTGACGTCTCCTAATCACGCACACACGCCGCTAGCGGACGCAGCGCACTCTGTACGTCAGTACTAGTGGTTTAACGTTCTCGAAAAAATGCATTCATTTTCCACTTGCGTTGCGCGGCCGGACTTTTGTGCGACCGTACTTCGTATATTGGCCGTCATTGCCCGGCATCTGCTGCTAGCACGGCCGTGATTAAGTGCGCCAGAACGCGCGTTCGCACTGCCTCAGTCTGACCCTAGCCTTAGGTGTCATTGCGCAGCCGCGATGACACCTAATTAGCCCGGCGGCGGTTTCGGATGCTGGGCTGACATCGAGGATGTCAGCCCGCACCGGGGGGGCCAGCGATCGGCCGGAACCGGGCCGAACGCTGACCCCAAAGGCTGGACGCGCTCAGCGCGTCCTCCGCACGCAACGTGACATGCGGTGGACGCGTCCACCGCAGCGAAAGGGTTAAAAACGTTTTTTTTTTAAACTTTTTGTCCTTGTTTCCTGTCCCCCAGGGCACTACCCGGACCCCCATACACCTTTTATGTCAAATATGTAGCATATATGCCCTCTTGGAGGGCACTCTAAAAAACCGAATTTTCAGCCCCATTGACTTGCATGGGGGTTCGGGTTCGGGTTCGGTCCCGAACAAATGGGAAGTTCGGGTTCGGGCTCGAACCGAACTCGGGGAGTGTTCGGCTCATCCCTAGTGGTGATAGGACCCGCTTGTTAAAACGTAGAGAAAAAAAGTGGATACATAAACTCGATACTCTGTGGCCAAAGGGTCTGAACAGAGAATTCGATCTAAATGTATGTTTTTGAATTCTATTCTAATCTGTATCCCTTTCTTCCTCATTTCCCTAGGATGGCAACATGTGTCCCCCACATAGTGGGGGCTCCACGTGATGGTCGTCGGGAGATAAGCTTCATCATGGTAGACTATATTAAATATTATACATTAAACATTAAATATTAATATAACTAATACATCTGAATTTTACATTACTAACGATATGATTTGTATATATGTCTTACCATGTACTAGTGATGTAGTGGTATCAATTACAATACATATATATATGCTATATGGTATACATATGATGAGATATTTAGAGTACCATAAAAGTAAGGATGCATATATTTGCAGATATTGGTTGTTTATTTATTTGTATGTTTTCCTTGGATACCCCTCCATCTTTCTTTTAACCTTTTTAAACCCTTCTTCTTTTCTTTTTCTCTTTCTCCTTTTTATCCTAATTACTTTTCCTTTATGTAATTTATTTATTTATACTAGGCCTTTTTGTTCCCCCCAATATTCTTGGGGCTGCATATTTGTAATATGATTCATTTGTTTGAACTCTTCTAAAAATGCTTAATTATATAATTGTTTAATTGTATAAGCATGTAGGCAATTAAAGGCAGTATAAGTAAAGGGGTTTTTGATAAGTGTGCACATGTATGATTAAGACCTGCGGGTCAAAACGTTGCATGGTTTGTCTATGAGGTCTGCTGTACCCGAATAAATCTTTATGTTCCTCATTTGAAGATCGCACCTTTTTTGCTTCTATTTGTCTATGGGACTTGCGGCGTCCCCTCAGTGGTGATCTCGTGAGGTCCTCTGGTCTGGACTCCCTTCCGGTGGAGAGCTTGGCATTTGCTTTTTGAGTGTACCAGTTGGTCAGTATGAGTATACTGTCCCTTTAATTCTGCCCATGGTGCTTGTAAAACTAGATACTCATGCAACAGTCTCTATGAACATTGACTTAGTGGTTAAATAAAACTTCCCATGAAGCTGCCGAATTAAATATTCATGGCGCTAACCTCATTTTTCTATATCTGTCAGCTCCTACAGATTCTCTCAGATGATGATTGTTTTTTGTGATCCGTTCAGCTGACCATAACCCACCCATCATTGGGTGTATTTATGGCAAATTCATATTTCCAGTTCTTAGGAAAACCTTTCTTTCCCTGAGAATCCATAATGCAGAGGTGACACTAATTAAAGGGGCGGCATGCTAGCCCTGTCTGTGAAACGAGGCTATGTTAAACCACTTTAAAGCAGAGAAAATGATCGGAACATCCCGGGATACCGAACTGTCAAAGTCCTTATTAAATCCTGCGGCGGGCCAAAGCCTGGAGAAGTAGAAATGGTGATTGTCAAACGCGTCGGCGTGTGTTCGAGGAAGGTGTGCTGGCCGCTAATGAGTTGCCGTCACTGTCAAGTGAGCATCCCTAAGACTCAGTCCTTTCCTATATATTGAATATTTATGTAAAATCCATTATTTTTCTTTTATTCCAAATCCGATACGAGCAGAATGTCATGACATAAACTCCATCGATTGGCAAAACAGACCTAAACAGCCGCGGCGCAGATCGTTATTGATCTCAGATACTCTCATTATTTTAGTAAATGACTTGTCACTAAACAAACATGAAAAAAATAAAATAATAATTTGTCCGTTGAAGCAGAAGGTAAAGATCATTTCTGTGTTTTATAATTGAGGTCATGTGACCCTCTCTCATTTTAATGAAGATATTTTTTCCGCGTCAGTTGGTTTGGAGGAGCTGAAT
Organism: Leptobrachium leishanense; assembly: GCA_009667805.1. Lineage (NCBI taxonomy): Eukaryota > Metazoa > Chordata > Amphibia > Anura > Megophryidae > Leptobrachium > Leptobrachium leishanense. The sequence goes on along the minus strand of CM019066.1, from coordinate 352,077,025 downwards.
CTCCAGACTCGGCACATACGATAAAATGCTGCGATTTAAGATGGAATCCTCAGCGTTTCTTAACATTTCTTCAGAAAAACAGTTTCTTCTGGTCTTCTGACCTACATACAGTACATACACCTCACTCATCAGATGCGCTTATTACTACTGTATCTTCCGCGGTGAGTTCATTTAGAAGCTTTCACTCCCGCATAATCGTGAAAACCAAACCCGAATGAACGCATCGGTATGCAGCAACCTCAAAAACGAAACGTTAGATTAGGCTTTTAACTTCTTTACGCCGCGTGGCGTCAGGACAAGAGAGAAAGGCTAAAACTTTTGTCCCGGGCCATCCATGGGGGCCCAGATCCCGAAAAACTCCCAATGGGAGTATTGGCACAGAGGAAGGGGCTGCGCCCCAAAACGTTTGTATTTCTCTCCAATTTCATAGTAAACTGGTCGCACTAGTGGACCTTTGTTTTTTGCAGCTCCAGTTGTTGCGCCTTTTTCTGGAATATATACGCATTTTTTTATCTCCTGTTTTGTTTTCGTGCATTTTTCCCATGATGTATCATTTACCAAATTCTGTGCAAAAGTTTTACTTTACTGCTGTGGTTTAACAGTTAATGAAGTGGAGGATTGAATGTATAGATAAGGCTGCAGGGGGGCTATTGTTAGACAAGGTACTTGAGATAATAGGTGGCAGCTGAATGAGATAAAACAGGGAGCTTAAAATACTTCTAATGTACTCCATGGTGATGTCCTTTGAAAACATCCCACACAATACAATGATGTGAGTCGGTGACTGACCCATTCACTCCGTTCTATGGTCAAAGCCACACAATGAGGAGCAAGTGATGGAAAGATACTGTGTGGGCAGTTCACAACACAAAATATCACACAATGGATGCGCCCAGTGACACATATAGAGGAAAATATCACACAATGGATGCACCCAGTGACACATATAGAGGAAAATATCACACAATGGATGCACCCAGTGACACATATAGAGGAATATATCACACAATGGATGCACCCAGTGACACGTATAGAGGAAAATATCACACAATGGATGCACCCAGTGACACGTATAGAGGAAAATATCACACAATGGATGCACCCAGTGACACATATAGAGGAATATATCACACAATGGATGCACCCAGTGACACGTATAGAGGAAAATATCACACAATGGATGCACCCAGTGACACATATAGAGGAAAATATCACACAATGGATGCACCCAGTGACACATATAGAGGAATATATCACACAATGGATACTCCCAGTGACACGTATAGAGAAAATATCACACAATGGATGCACCCAGTGACACATATAGAGGAAAATATCACACAATGGATGCGCCCAGTGACACATATAGAGGAAAATATCACACAATGGATGCACCCAGTGACACATATAGAGGAAAATATCACACAATGGATGCACCCAGTGACACATATAGAGGAAAATATCACACAATGGATGCACCCAGTGACACATATAGAGGAAAATATCACACAATGGATGCACCCAGTGACACATATAGAGGAAAATATCACACAATGGATGCACCCAGTGACACATATAGAGGAATATATCACACAATGGATGCACCCAGTGACACGTATAGAGGAAAATATCACACAATGGATGCACCCAGTGACACATATAGAGGAAAATATCACACAATGGATGCACCCAGTGACACATATAGAGGAATATATCACACAATGGATACTCCCAGTGACACGTATAGAGGAAAATATCACACAATGGATGCACCCAGTGACACATATAGAGGAAAATATCACACAATGGATGCGCCCATTGACACATATAGAGGAAAATATCACACAGTGGATGCACCCAGTGACACACATAGAGGAAAATATCACACAATGGATGCGCCCAGTGACACAGAGGAAAATATCACACAATGGATGCGCCCAGTGACACAGAGGAAAATATCACACAATGGATGCGCCCAGTGACACCTATAGAGGAAAATATCACACAATGGATGTGCCCAGTGACACATATAGAGGAAAATATCACACAATGGATGCGCCCAGTGACACCTATAGAGGAAAATATCACACAATGGATGCGCCCAGTGACACCTATAGAGGAAAATATCACACAATGGATGCGCCCAGTGACACATATAGAGGAAAATATCACACAATGGATGCGCCCAGTGACACCTATAGAGGAAAATATCACACAATGGATGCGCCCAGTGACACCTATAGAGGAAAATATCACACAATGGATGCGCCCAGTGACCCATATAGAGGAAAATATCACACAATGGATGCGCCTAAAAACAAGCACATGTAAGATATCAGAAACATCAAATAAACATAATAAAGACACTTAATTTTTTGGAGGTGGTGGTCCTATTCTGATTGAAAACCCTGACATGTATCCTTGCTACAATTGAATTGTATCCTTGGAATGGCCGCACGCGAGTATAAATAAAATAACAACGTTTATTAATCCCTTTAGGCTAGGGTCAGACGAGCGTGATTTCTACGGACTGTACATCCGTGCACACGGACGTACGTTAGTACGGGAGACGCAGTAGCGGCCACACAGTCCGTTTTTTCACTGACGTATATTTTGACGGATGTAGGAGGGAAAATAAATTAAAAAGCAAAACCATTTTGTCCGTGAAAAATGCTAGAGGTATAAATGCAGTCCGTCTGACCACGTTCCATCACTCACACACAAAGCTATGCGGACGTTGCGGACGCAGCGCACTTTGTGCGGCCGTTCTAGGGGTTGTACGTTCTTGCCTGCCTTGCGTCCGTGGGCCGCGGCCTTTGTGTCTGTCCGCAGTTCAGTGCGGACGTACTTCGTGTGTCGGGCTCCAATGGGCTTCCTGTCATGCTATCACGAACGTACTTTTAGGCGCAATCACGGACGTGAACACTACGCTCGTCTGACCCCAGCCTTAAAATCTGGTCTGACGTTTTGACTCAACCAGGAGTCGTTTTCAAGGTAGTAAATTAAAATGACTCCTGTGTGAGCCGAAACGTCGGACCAGATTTTAAATGGATTAATAAACGTTATTTTATTTATACTCGAGTGCGGCCTTTCCAAGGAATGGAGCCAATCACCAGGACTTAGATGTTTTCATTTTTTCCTTGATTGTTTTGTTAAGAAAGGTAGTTGCTGGGACCCAGTATAATATATAGTATATATATAAAATAGAACAGATAGGCGCTGATGGTAAACCTGGAAAGAAATAAGTCCCAATGCTGCTGTCCACTTTTTGGGGTTGTTCTTGTTCGGACAACCAGGAAATGTCAAGTTAAAGATGGCAAGTGTAGCGCAAAAGGTACTTCAAATGGTAGAAGAAAAGTTGATCTTTTCAATATGACCTCAAGAAAAGCAAGAGAGAAGATATCATGGTGTAGATTGTAGTAATAACTTAAATAATATCACATGAATCCGTCTCACTCACATTATTCTGAGCCAGCCGGCTCTAGGATCTTGTGCCTTTGGGTTGTTTGTGGCCACCCAACAGCCCTCTGGATTTTTCAATCAACACTGGATTTTAAATAGAATACATAGATCATAGTGCAGACTGTACGCATGGTTCTTAGATATAAAGTGCCTTTACCTAAGAACCATACGTACAGTCTGCACTATGATATTATTTAAGTTATTACTACAATCTACACCATGATATCTTCTCTCTTGCTTTTCTTGAGGTCATATTGAAAAGATCAACTGTTCTTCTACCATTGAAGTACCTTTTGCGCTACACTTGGCATCTTTAACATTATATACACAGGGTTATCCAAAGAGATCCGAATTGCTTGAGAAAGGTAACCGAACGCTGAAAATCAGCGTTCGGTTACCTTTCCTGGCCTTTCAGCTATCCAGAGAGCAGGCAATTCGCCAAATCCTGGCGAATTGCCTGAACATACGGTGCCTGTTTCGAGGGCAGTGAATCCCCATAGAGAAGCACTGCTTCATCTATTCAGAGAACACAAACCAGCAGTGAAAGGTTCCCCTAATGCCCTGCCATTCGGTGGTTTAATTCGGCAGGTTTATTCAGGCGAATCCCATACGCTTCAATGTTAAAAATATTCCCGTTTTAATTCAATATCTAATAAACCGTTCATTATAAAATTCTGCAGTAAAGAGTCTCTTTATTTATAAATTTTTAAGGATATTTTAAGCATTTTTCTGATTTTTTTTTTTTTTTAAAAGTCCGATTTTTTTTTTTTTTTAAGTTTACTTATTTTTTCTGTAACAGCCCTTTTTATTATCATTCATTGGATCATATGTAAATTTCAGACATTTTCGCTCACTAGTTTCTTTGCAAACAGCTTTTCACTTTCACATTCATACAAACTGTTTTGCTAATTTATTCACCTCCCTCTGTCTGCGGTGTCGGCTTTTTCTCGGCTTTTTCCGGCGGCTTCGCTGCGTCTGATCGGCTCCTGCTCGGGTTTTTCCGGCGTCTTCGACGGGTTAATCCAGATGTTTTTGCGGGTTTTCGGTGTGCATTCGGCAGGTTTTGCGTTTAGTTTTCGTCAGGTTTGCGGCAGCTTTTCCCTGCAATTCGGGGTCCCTGTGGTGCTTGCTGAATACACCACAGGGTCACCGAAATGAGATCGGCAAAAGGAACCGAATTGAAGAGAACGAAAAGTCACCGAACGTGCGATGACTTTTCGAATCTCTTTGGATAACCCTGATAGTATATATATATATTGTAGGTAATTTTATAAGGAAATATCATTCTGGTCTTTTGCTCGAAATTTTCCTCTCAAAGGTTTAATGATACTCACTGAATAACATTCAAACACTTGACATCCATGTGTCGTAGAGTCAATATCTTTGTATTTTAGGCAAAGTCACAAGAAAAACAGTATTTATACCAATTTTTTAAATCGAGGGCACTGATAACGTGGCATGATTAAGCCAAGTGCCATTCCTGCGACACCTGCAGCCGATTAGAAGATCTGATTCCTATTTCTTAAATGCAGCATCCTTCAAAAAAATCTTAAATTTAGTTTTTTTTTAAAAAAAAACCAAAATTTGCAAAAAATGTTTTCAATTCTTTTCAAATAAATATTTGCTCTCTCGCCCCATTTTTAGGAATAGGTTCCCATCCTAATGCAATGTGCATTTTATACACTTCTTTTGCAGCTTCATTACTGCTGTGTGCAGGATTTGTTGTAAAAGCCGTGGCACGGCGTGACCTTTCCTATTAGCCTTTCAGACGGGAAGGTTGAAACTCGGTAAGAAGGGGCAGAGAATTGCTGAGACCTGAAAATCTCTAGCGTCGCGAAGTTACATAAAGAAAAAAAAAGAAAAACTGAACGTGATGGTCGGGCGGCTTCCAATGACTGTGATTGTTACTCCATCAGAAAAAGAAGACCGATCGGATACGCTGTGCGCATTCCTGAATTATCAATACGCACTGGTGTGCGCAAGTCCATTGCATAAGGGTGTGCACCCAAATAACAATTATTAACCCCTTAACGGTGGGTGGGCGTCCCCCATCAGGGGTGGCTAAATGCCGGTGAGGCGTACCTGTTGACAGGTGCCATCGCGAGGCGAAGATTGCGCCCCACCCCGCAGCCAACGCAGCCACTGGGTCCTGGCAGTGGTTTTATGGAAAACAACCTGGTAGTGAAGGGGAAAAAGGTGATGAACGAGTCCTACCTTGTATCTGTATGAGAAGAAGCAGCGATCACTATCCTGCTGGCATTCATTGAAGCCTTTTAGCTAGATCAGCGTATCGACATAGGTGTGTGCAGGGGGTGTGCCTGGTGTGCCCATTACTGCGCATACCCTGCACACACCTATGTCGATACGCTGATCTAGCTGAAAGGCTTCAATGAATGCCAGCAGGATAGTGATCGCTGCTTCTTCTCATACAGATACAATGTAGGACTCGCTCATCACCTTTTTCCCCTTCACTACCAGATTGTTTTCCATAAAGCCACTGCCAGGACCCAGTTGGTTTATGGAGAACAATTCTGCAATATCCATAGAGTGAAAATGTGCTTGAAAATTTCAAAAGCACACTTTCGAACTCTAAGCATTATTTGACATACAGGTGGTGCCATCTGCTGGCCAAAAAATTTTACATCACTATAATACATCTTGACAGGCCCAAACTGGGACAAAAAATAGGCCCGGGCATTTTAAGTTGAGCAGCCCACTTTCATCTAGTGTGATACAGAAACACACACATATATTTACACACTCCTCAATATGTACTCCTATACCCAAACCACTGTATATAGGCCTACACGCCCATATTATACACCTATATGGGCACACAGCAGTAAAACTCATAGTAATGTGCGGTAATATTTGGGTGTATGAGCGTATCAGAGCTCCACAGAAATAAAACTCATGCTTATTTACACCGCACTTTACTGTGAGTTTTATTGCTGTGGAGCTCTGTGATACGCTCATACTCAACGCACTTTGTTGTGAGTTTTATTGCTGTGGAGCTCTGTGATATGCTCATACACACCGCACATTACTGTTAGTTTTATTGCTGTGGAGCTCTGTGATAGGCTCCTACACACCACACATTACTGTGAGTTTTATCGCTGTGGAGCTCTGTGATAAACTCATACACACTGCACATTACTGTGAGTTTTATTGCTGTGGAGCTCTGTGATACAGTAATATGCATTGTGTATGAGCGTATCACACAGCTACACAGCAATAAAACTCACAGCCAAGTGCGTTGTGTTTGATCGTATCACAGAGCTCCACAGCATTGAAACTAAAAATAATAAATTGTATTTTCAATTAAAATACACATTAACGTAATTACACTAAAATAAATGTAAATATTTATTATATATTATTAAAATAAATTATATATTAATACTCTATTAAAAACATAGTATAATATATTTAAATATTAAAATAAACATACAAAGTATATTAAAATGTAATATATAATATAGATTATTAAAATAATTTTATAATTTTATAAATATTAAAATAATCATATAACATTTTAAATCAAAAATAATTTAATACATTTTAATAATAAATTATACATATAAATTATTGCCCTCCTCTTCTGCTTACCTTTGTGCAGGGAGGGGGCCAAATCACTGGTGGGCAGAGATGTGAGAAGAGGGGGGTCCAGTGGGCACTGCTGAGCTGCGCTGGGAAGGCCTGGCATGTCTCCCTGGTGGTCGGGGTGGGAGAGGCTGAGACTCCTCTCCCACTGGCTCCTCTAGTGCTGGCTCCTGAGTGACAATGAGTTTGGACACTGCATGCTGATGACATCATCAGCGTGTGCCGCGCTCGGAGTCACTGAGCAGCCGAGCTCAGGGTGAATGCGGTCTGTCCGCGATTGCAGCACAAATCAGATTGCTCCGGCCTCCGAGGGAGCAGGCTGCCCCGGGCTATGCCAGCCATATGGCCCATGGCTAGTCTGGGCCTGCATCTTGGACTTCTTCCTTGAAGAAGAAACTCATTCCAAGCTGTTCAATCATTTTGGATGTCATGCCTGAGGTGCTAGAACTTTAGTGGCACTATTTGGTACCGATTTGCAATCAAATTTTGTTTACAATCTACCAAGTAATTTTCCAAAAAAATACCGTCAGGAAATGGAAGCGGAGCAGTGTTGTTTTGTAAAATCATTTAAAGTAATTATACAGTAAGAAATATTTGTGTTACAGCGCCCCGCTCATCTATCCCCTCTGGCCCATGGCGTCCCGGCAGCTCAGTCTGGTGCAGCCGGTCCGACATAGCATCCTGGTCCTGGACCGTTGCTGGTGTCTGTACTCCGCTTGTGGTCTCTCTCCTGCTTGACTGCCCCTTCTGGTGCCGTGGCCGACACCTGCACTTGAGGCAGGTCCAAGTCTGGTGGGCTATCCCCACAGCTTGGCAGGCCCCCAGTCTGTCCCTGCTTGGCTCTGCACTTTCCTCTGCACTGTTGGAAAGCCGCAAGTACGCGCGGGCATACGCCGTGTCTGTTCTTAAAGAGACAGACACCAGGCACATTAACTGTGTATGCCGTTCACCTGAATGCAAAGGGTGTGTGTTTGAGAAGTGGCTCTCTATAAAAGCTCAGCCCTGGCCTGACTCCCTTGCTGGTTAGTTGTGTTTCTTATGCCTCCTGTAAGACCTGAGTTAACTCAATTCACTCCCAAGATCAAGATAACGGAAACCCTATGCATTGCTCAAGAATTAGACCAAATCGAGTACACTCAATGTTGGGGCACAAGTAGGTACTTTCCAAGGTTGAGTATACTCGTGGTGAGATTAAAGAAACATGGAGCGCGGATGCACCAAGCTCTGGAAAGGCCAACTCTCTGCCTGCCAAAGGTGCTTACTTTATTGCAATGCATTGTAAGAAAGCATGTGACGTGTATATAGATACATTGTAACAGTTTGGGTAATGGGAAGTGGTTTTCCATTAACCTACTGGTTTCTGGGGGTGGTTTTATGGAAAACTACTTGGTCGAAGGGGCTAGATATGAGGATAGGGTCATACGATTGCATAGTGTTTTGGATAAATCTAACTGAAAAGCTTTACATCAGGACTGCCAAACTCACAGCCCCCCAGATGTCGATGCCTACAAGTCACAGAATTCCTTCAAGACATTATATGACTAGGGTATCATGGGAGTTGTAGTTCCGGAACATCTGGAGGGGCCAGAGTTGGACAACCCTGCATCACACTATATACCATGATCATTTCTGGTTGTGGGGCCCCCATACACTAACACTAGTGACTCTCTGCCTTGGAATAAGGCCCTGGGTATATGTAGGGATGTGCGTTTCGAGTTTCGTAATTTTTCCCGAAATTTCCCGATTCTCCGATTTTTTTTTTCCAAAAAGTTTCGGATCCGAAAACGGCAGATCCGAGCAAATTTCCGAGCCGAATCTAAAACTTTTCGGAATTTTCGAATGGACTAGAAATGTGTAAAATCGAAATTCATTTTCGCTCTATTCGTGATTTCGGCTCCATTTCAGTAATTTCGGACATCGTATTTTTCGGTTGTATCGCTGATTCTGTAATTTTGTATCATTCCCAAAGATCCGATATTTCTGTCGATACGATAATTCTGTTGATACGATAATTCTTCCGATTCTATCGTTTTTTTTATTAAATAAAGATCCTTTTTTCTTATGAATTTGCATTGCACAACTTTATTTAGTCGCTTTGGTGATTGTTAAAGCTGACAGTCTGCAGTTAAAGCACATTGTGTTTGTTTCATTCTAACTCCATTGTTGTGGTGTATAGAGCCAAAGACGTTACAATTGTGTCGATGTCCCAATATTTCTGGACCGGACTGTATAACATGTCTGGGTCATATAATAAAATAAGGCTTCAAAACGCATTTAAATTATGATGAGCAAAACCGGTAAAAATTAGCTCAGCAGCACAGCACACAGGCGTGAAATGCCTCAGCAGCGAAAGGGTTAATTTATTTTTGTTTGTTTTAAATCGTTTTATTTGTTCTGTTTTTTTTCTTCGTTTCAGATCATTTTGATCAACTTTTTTTCCGTTTTAAAACCTTTTGTTCTGGTTTTCGTTTTTAAAGTCAGACCATTTGGGTTGGGTCAGTTTTGCGTTTTTTAAATCGTTTTGTTCATTTTTTTTTGTTCCTTTCATACCATTTTAATATGATTAAATAAAGTTGTGCAATGCATATTCATAAGAAAAAAAGGATCTTTATTTAATAAAAAAAAAAACGATCGTATTGGCAGAATTATCGTATCGACAGAATTATCGTATTGGCAGAATTATCGTATCGGCAGAATTATCGTATCGGCAGAATGATCGTATCGGCAGAATGATCGTATCGGCAGAATGATCGTATCGGCAGAATTATCGTATCGACAGAATTAACGTATCGACAGAATTATCGTATCCGAAAAAACATTAGTTTACGTCAAAACGTATAGACACTTTGAAATGAGGAGAACAGACGTTCCGAAAAACACAAAAATTTCCAAAATCACGAAAAAACGAGCAGACCCGAAAACACGAAAATGGCCGATATTCTGAAATTCGATACGAAAAACGAGCCGAACGGAAATCGGCCGAAACGAGCCGAAACGAAAATTTCAAAAATCCGAATGAACCGAACCGAAAAAAAAATAGGTGCACAAGTCTAGGTATATGTAGCTTCTCTTGTTACCTGATTGCAGCACCACCTGGCACACAGCCATCAGAATACCAAGCGCCGGGGTAACGTGATGAGGGGGTGGATGGGAGGAAAACATAACTTTTCACGGGTTTTTACTCCCCTACTAGTTACAAAGTGAGTTGATTGAGATATTTGTTTCCAAAATAACAGAAAGCACAATAAGACGGAATTCTACCCCCCCCCCCCATACAATGCTATTGGCTTAGACTTTAAGACAACGGTTAATCTTTTTTTGTTGTTTCTTTTTTTTTTTTTTGCTTTCCCTTCCGCGATCATTTACATAAATAATCTGCAATTCATATGCAAATGGTGTCTTTCAGTGTAGTTCCACAGAGAATAATATCCAATAATTACATCTTATTTGCAGCATATATTTACACCGCACTTATCTTCTTCTGAAAGCCTGTTTTTTTTGTTTTTTTTTGCCTCGATGCTTGTGAATCAGAAGGTAAGATCATACGACGACGTTCTTATTGACAGCGGTTAGACGTCTGAGTGACACGCGTACGGTATAAACAGACCCGTAAACGTTCCTTTCTCGAGTCGATCAAGTCGTCAGGGGATTCAACGTGAGTTCTGTAAACTGAGAAAACCAAACAAAAAACATAAAAACGCCAAAACGCCCCACTGATAGACTCGCGCTCATATCATTTCATTGTGTGTGAGAGCATCTAAGCAGACGTTAGCTGTTGTTGTTAAAACAGACACATGACGAAGCGTCTAACACCCCAAGGAAGACTTCTATACTTGTTAATTACAGCCGAGCTCTAAATTATTGTGGGTCTTACGGAGGATGATTACACAATCTCATGCATATTAATTAGGTATCTGTATACAAAGTCTTTCGGAAAAGATTATAATGCACTGGAAAAAAAAAAAGAAATTAAATAAAAATTAAAAGAAATTAAATAATCTTTCTCCGTTATTTAAAACAAAAGAAAAAAAGAGCGCAATTTGTTTTATGGGAATTGATTACATTTTGCTAAAGGTAACTTAATAAATTTCAATTTAGTACAAGAATGTAAAATTATTCTTCATAATGAGTGAGTCAAAGCATTTTAATAAACATACAGTCAGGTCCAGAAATATTGGGACATGGACACAATTCTAACATCTTTGGCTCTATACACCACCACAATGGAGTTGAAATGAAACAAACACAATGTGCTTTAACTGCAGACTGTCAGCTTTAATTTGAGGGTATGTACATCCAACTCAGGTGAACGGTGTAGGACTTACAGCAGTTTGCAGATGTGCCTCCCACTTGTTAAGGGACCAAAGGTAATGGGACAGAATAATAATCATAAATCAAACTTTCCCTTCTTAATACTTGGTTGCAAATCCTTTGCAGTCAATCACAGCCTGAAGTCTGGAACGCATAGACATCACCAGATGCTGGGTTTCATCCCTGGTGATGCTCTGCCAGGCCTCTACTGCAACTGTCTTCAGTTCCTGCTTGTTCTTGGGGCATTTTCCCTTCAGTTTTGTCTTCAGCAAGTGAAATGCATGCTCAATGGGATTCAGGTCAGGTGATTGACTTGGCCATTGCATAACATTCCACTTCTGTCCCTTCAAAAACTCTTTGCTTGCTTTTGCAGTATGCTTTGGGTCATTGTCCATCTGCACTGTGAAGTGCCGTCCAATGAGTTCTGCAGCATTTGGCTGAATGTGAGCAGATAATATTGCCCCAAACACTTCAGAATTCATCCTGCTGCTTTTGTCAGCAGTCACATCATCAATAAATACAAGAGAACCAGTTCCATTGGCAGCCATACATGCCCACGCCATGACACTACCACCACCATGCTTCACTGATGAGGTGGTATGCTTAGGATCATGAGCACTTCCTTTCCTTCTCCATACTCTTCTCTTCCCATCACTCTGGTACAAGTTGATCTTGGTCTCATCTGTCCATAGGATCTTGTTCCAGAACTGTGAAGGCTTTGTTAGGTGTTGTTTGGCAAACTCTAATCTGGCCTTCCTGTTTTTGAGGCTCACCAATGGTTTACATCTTGTGGTGAACCCTCTGTATTCACTCTGGTGAAGTCTTCTCATGATTGTTGACTTTGACACACATACACCTACCTCCTGGAGAGTGTTCTTGATCTGGCCAACTGTTGTGAAGGGTGTTTTCTTTACCAGGGAAAGAATTCTTCGGTCATCCACCACAGTTGTTTTCCGTGGTCTCCCAGGTCTTTTGGTGTTGCTGAGCTCACCGGTGCGTTCCTTCTTTTTGAGAATGTTCCAAACAGTTGTTTTGGCCACGCCTAAAGTTCTTGCTATCTCTCTGATGGGTTTGTTTTGTTTCTTCAGCCTAATGATGGCTTGCTTCACTGATAGTGACAGCTCTTTGGATCTCATCTTGAGAGTTGACAGCAACAGATTCCAAATGCAAATAGCACACTTGAAATGAACTCTGGGCCTTTTATCTGCACACTGTAATTGAGGTAATGAGGGAATATCACACACTTGGCCATGGAACAGCTGAGAAGCCAATTGTCCCATTACCTTTGGTCCCTTAACAAGTGAGAGGCACATCTGCAAACTGCTGTACGTCCTACACCGTTCACCTGGATGTTGGATGAACATACCCTCAAATTAAAGCTGACAGTCTGCAGTTAATGCGCATTGTGTTTGTTTCATTGCAACTCCATTGTGGTGGTGTATAGAGTCAAAGATGTTAGAATTGTTTTGATGTCCCAAAATTTCTGGACCTGACTGTGTATATACACAAGATGGTGCAGCGCCACACAACATGTGTCCACCACCACGGCACCCCAGATGGCCAAAATTCAGGATATAGTGGTTTCCCCTATACCAATGTACACAGAATGCAAAAATATATAACCTGAATTGGCGCAATAAATGCTTTCTGGGGTCCTGGGTTTTCTCGTATATGTATGGAAGAAATAATAAACAATAATGGTGCAATACAGTAAATCTTTTTGTAGACTATTGAAAATAATATTGCAATATTAGGATTATCCCACTCACAAGTGTGGAGCCTAGTCACTGGCTCTGAGTGGGTCCAGGCCTGCGGGTATATTGCCTTCAAATGCTTCTCAGGTGACCCCCACCTTGTTTGGAATGTGTTATCCAGGATCATGATACTTGGCTGACTGCATTGTGCCAAGTGTAAAGTTTGGTGGAGGAGGGATTATGGTGTGGGGTTGTTTTTCAGGAGCTAGGTTTGGCCCCTTAGTTCCAGTGAAAGGAATTCTGAATGCTTCAGCATACCAAGACATTTTGGACAATTCCATGCTCCCAACTTTGTGGGAACAGTTTGGAGCTGGCCCCTTCCTCTTCCAACATGACTGTGCACCAGTGCACAAAGCAAGGTCCATAAAGACATGGATGACAGAGTCTGGTGTGGATGAACTTGACTGGCCTGCACAGAGTCCTGACCTCAACCTGATAGAACACCTTTGGGATGAATTAGAGCGGAGACTGAGAGCCAGGTCTTCTCGTCCAACATTAGTGTGTGACCTCACAAATGCGCTTCTGGAAGAATGGTCAAATTCCCATAAACACACTCCTAAACCTTGTGGACAGCCTTCCCAGAAGAGTTGAAGCTGTTATAGCTGCAAAGGGTGGAGCGACGTCATATTGAACCCTATGGATTAGGAATGGGATGTCACTTAAATTCATATGCGAGTCAAGACAGGTGAGCGAATACTTTTGGCAATATAGTGTATTTATATATATATATATATATATATTATTACTTGGAGAGCAGGTGTTTTGATGTTATTATAAGTATTATATATTTATTATAACACAAATATTCACTGGTGTATTCACCAGGGGTGAGTAAGAATTGACTCCCTAGCAATTTTTTACCTGAAGCTCAGTGTGATCTGTTTGAATCAGAAAATCTCTTGACATGCAATACACAGTTTGGCCACTTGCCCGGAGGGGCGCTATTCTGAAGCTGTCAGGAGATCCAGGGAAAACAAGCACTAATGCTGTGTAAAAAACAGGCGGGACAGCAACAGGGGAGCAAGGACAGCCATAGGGGAAATCAACATTTTTAGGGTTGCAGGGACAGACTAAGGGGAAATAGTCTGATTTAGGCATATAGGGACAGTGTTGGGAGAGGAACTTAACAGTACAGGGACCAGAGGATAATTATATGAGAATAAAGTCGAGTCAGGATACCAGAGGACACCAATATAGCAACAAAACCAAGTCAGGATACCAGAGAACAACAATATAACAACAAAGCCGAGTTAGGATACCAGAGGACAATTATATGAGGACAAAGCTGAGTCAGGATGGATTAGTGATGGGCAGAACACCCCCGTGTTCGGTTCGCATTCGAACACGAACATTTGAAAAAGTTTGAATTCGAACGCGAACACGATTCGAACTCAATGCAAGTCAATGGGACTCGAACGTTCGATTTTTAGAATGCCCTCCAAGAGGGGCATATATGCAAGATATTTGCCATAAAAGGTGTATGGTGGTCCAGGTAGTGCCCTGGGGGACAGGAAACAAGGACAAAAAGTAAAAAAAAAAAACGTTTTTAAAGGAACAGTGATTTTTCCATGACATAAAGGTTAAGAATAAAAATGAAAAATTCCTTCAAATATCGTGCCTAGGAGGTCCCCATAACCTGCCCGTGAAGTGGCGGATTTGTAGGATGTATAGAAACACTTAAAAACATTTCAAATGACGATAAATGGTTTTCCTTTAATCTATTCATAAACAACTGCTTGGGGCGGCAGCCTGTATGAAAAGAGGAGACATTTTAGGTCACACAGAACAAGTTTAGTGATTTTTTGGCTAAATTATGGTGAAACTTATGCAGGCTTTGGATGAAAGTAACAACCGGTGCATTAAAATTGCATGAGCATTAACATTTGCTGCGGCGTTCACCGCATATTTGTAACGATTCCCCAGGACAGACCTGGTAGGATTCCTGGTGACAGACCTCTAACCCTCCGATCCTTAGGATGGTCGGGACTCGGGACCACTAAACCTAACCTCTAGCAGCCACACAGGCCAGGGAGACAGCACCAACAATATACACCACAAACTTAGATCAATATATGTTTGTACTGCGCTATAGTATATGGCAGGATGGAAGCGCACCAGCAGTAACAAGCAGCGGAATATACCAGACAGGGGCGCAGAGCGAGAGTAGTTGTTATAACAAAACCGTGTCAGCAACGTTTAGGCACTTGTACTGCGCTACTGTATATGGCGAGAATTGGCGCATACCAGTAGCAACATGAGGCAAACAGAACAGGCAGAGAGTACACAGAGAGAATAGTCAAATGGCAGGCAAAGCCAGCAACAGATCGGGTCCTCAGAACAAGCAGGGTAAGTAACAAGTATTCTTCTGAGAAGATACGCTATTAGTGTAGCGAGGAATCCGGCTGCGCATTTTGCATCGCTCCCTCTACACTAATAGCGTATCTTCTCAGAAGCTTCACATAGCGCGCCGGTCTATGCAGCGTCTAACAGCGTGGGAGATGAGAGGCTGCGTTTGTTGGTGGATCCAGGAATCAGGTGAGTAATAGAAAGAAAAGAAGGAAAAGTTTTATTTTATATTCCAGGGGACATTAAAAAATGTCCTCGGATTTTCTTTTTTTTAGAAATGTGTCGCCTTACCTTAGCCTGGTGGTCAGTCAGTGGAGACTCCCTGGATCCTGGATGTGGTGGGGGGGGGGTTCTGCCGTGGCCGCAGGTGCAGTGGCTCCCTCTCTGCCACATGCACCTGGCCGGCCTGCCATCACAGTCACAACTCTGTGATCTGGCGGCCACATGCTCCTCAAGGGATCCTTGGGAGGCCCCGGCGGGCTGCCCTCTACAGTGCCTGATTAGAGGGCCTCGTCTGCTGATGTTTTAGCAACAAGATTGTTTTATCCCATAGGCTTCAATGATAAAAATATTCCCATTTTAATACAATATCTAATAAACAACGGTTTATTAGATATTGGATTAAAACGGGAATATTTTTATAATATTCTGGAGTAAAGAGCCTCTTTATTTTTCGAAATTTTTTTAGGATTTTTTAAGCATTTTTTAAAAAAAAAAATTTTTTTTTTTTTGAGCGGCCTGAAATGTTCGAAGTTCTCCGAACGGGCGATGTTCGAATCGAACTGAACGCCCATCCCTAGTCAGGATACCAGAGAACTGTGAGAAGAAATCCGAGTTAGGATACAAGAGGACAACTATATGAGGACAAAGCTGAGTCAGGATACCAGAGGACAATTATATGAGGAGAAAGCTGAGTCAGGATACCAGAGTGACAATATACGAAAACAAAACTGACGGGGTTATTCAAAAAGAATCGAAAAGCCACCGCACGTTCGGTGACTTTTCGTTCTCTTCAATTCGGTTCGATTTGGCGATCCCATTTCGGCGACCCTGCGGTGTATTCAGCAAGCACCACAGGGTCCCCGAATTGCAGGGAAAGGTCGCCGCAAACCCGCCGAAAACTCACCGCAAAACGAGGGCGAACGCACACGAAACCCACAAAAACATCTGGATTAACCCGCCGAAAATGCCGGAGAAACCCAAGCAGGAGCCGATCACAAGCAGCTCAGCCGCCGGAAAAAGCCAACACCGCAGACGAATGCAGTGAATAAATTAGAAAAACAGTTTACTTGAATGTTTGAAAAGTGAAACGCTGTTTGCAAAGAATCTACTGAGCGAAAATGTCTGAAATTTACATATAAGATCCAATGAATGTGTAGCGCTGCTTAAAAACTGTATTCTGGTGCATTGAATTATTATGGCCACCAGAGGGAGACAGAGACATTGTGGACTATACTGGACAAAACCGAACTACACCTACCATCACCCTTTGCGTGAGGAAAGGAAGTAGGTGGGACAAGGAAGAGGAAAGAGATCAGCAGCCTCGTGCAAGGCATGGGAGAGCGAGCAGAGCAGGGAAAGGTGGAGGACGCACATTGGAGCTGTCAGGGATCGCAACCAGGCCAGAGTACAGACGCTGTCTTACTGGTGCTGGAGATCGGGACAGTAATCGTGTTGGGACCTATCTGCGCAGCGCTGAGAGGTCTGGAGGAAAAGCTGGTTCCAGCAGGACCCCGCGTTAGGAGGCTGCGCCGATCCATTGGGAGTGCAGGCGGCGGATCGTTGTTCCAGTTGCAGAGATTTGGCAAGCAGGGAGCAGATTCAGTGGCACGGAGTCCCGGTACAAAGCGGAGAAGATCTTTTGGTCGAGGCATCGAGTGCTGGACAGTTTCGTTCATCGGATGGGTGACAGGCCTTCCAGGCCACAGTTCCCAAAACAGAAACGCACGCTGCAATATTGTTTAAATTTACAGTGCCCCAACGGTGACTAGTCGAAGATTGCTCTTTTCGTTCACTGGCCAGTTGAACATAGTACCCGGGTACCCTAGACAACACACATATATATTTTTGAGCTATTTTTCACCTGGACTTACACTCCAGAACTCAGGGGGTTAACTGGTTTCTTTTACCGCCGTGTGTGTTTCCCGCGTTACGAATTCTTGTTACTCAAATAGCGTATATGCGTATTATATGCTGCTTTATTGGGATCAGTAAAGAATATAATATAGAAAAATCCACAACAGTGCTGGTGTATAGTTATTTCCTAGTGCGGTGAGACTATCCCGAAGTTTATTCAGCGGCTCCTCCGGGGGTGAGCGCTACAAATGATAATAAAAAGGGCTGTTACAGAAAGAATAAGTAAAGTAAAAAAAATCTGAATTTTTCCTAAAAAAAATCCCCAAAAATACTTTAAATATCCTAAAGAAATCTATAAATAAAGAGACTCTTTACTGCAGAATATTATAATCAACGGTTTATTAGATATTGAATTAAAACGGGAATATTTTTAACATTGAAGCCTATGGGATTCGCCTGAATAAACCTGCCGAATTTTATGACACAGCAGGAGGCTCATATTTTGCCTCTTTTCTTTGGTGCTGACATCCAGGTTAGTCGTTTTCCTGCCTGTTCGATTTTATATCATACATTGTTGAGTTTCTGAGTTTATTTTTACTCGTTTGGTTGAATTTTAATATCTGTAATTTGATGTGTATTTACAGGCGCTGCTCCTATCGTTTTCTTGTGTTCGGCTGCCGCCTGGGCACTCTCCCTCCGGCAGCCGCTGCGTTTATTTTTCTCTGGCTTCATTTTTTCATCGGTTCGGCATTTGCAACCTCCGCCCGCCTGTTGTGCTCAGCCAGCTGCGTTGCTTCCCTTTTTGCCGGTTCCTGGTTTATGCGTGTTCGCTGTGCATTGTGTCTGCCATTTTGGGGGCGGTCCTGTCGCGATTTTTTTCTGGCGGCCATTTGCATGTGTCTCTTGACGTGCGTTCCCGCCTACAGCCAGCCTCTCTGACTGACTTTTAAAGTAACAACGGCACAAATCTCGGGTGAGCCCTGTTTTTCTGCCGCAGAGACAAAAAAGTTTTATTCAAATACAGGGTGAGCCCCTGGCCTCGGGTGAACCCCGTAGTCTTAATTTTTGGGTGACCCCCATTTATACTGCGCTTTAGCTCTTTGTTTTACTGGGTGATCCCCTGTAACTCATTTGCTCACATAGCGTACTTTTTCCAAGTGCTATGGAACCACAGTCTCCACCGGTGACTGAAGAGCTTAAGGCCTGGATCCTTTCAGCCATTACAGAGACACTCCCTAAAGCTTTAGCCTCTCTACCCGCGTCTCAGCAAGGCCCCCCAACCTTGTCTCGAGAACGCAGTCCTGATCACTCTGACGCCTCACTATCTGACCACTCAGAGCAGGGCACTTCCACTCGTAAAAGACCGTGGAAAGGCAATTCTACGTCAGCCGCTAAGGGCAAACAACCCTTATCTAAGCGTGCCTCCATTGCTGAGAGCACTCATGAGAACACCGCGGATGAACCTCAAATTGATGTGGATTATGAATTAGTGGACGAATATCACGCTGGTTATTCTGACGTGGATGAATTGGATGGGGACACTGATATTCCCGAGGAGGATCTTTCTAAAGCGATTGTTCCGCATACACAGAGCGCCACGGGTGAGCCCCACTCCGGCTTTGAGCAAAGCTCGCATATTAAAGTCCGTCGACACATCGGCGGAAATTGTGGATGCCAGGGGGATCCCGTTCTTTGATCCAAGAACGACCACACATCCGCGCTCCTCCGCCTGGATTCCCCCTGCCGGACAAAGTTTCTCTTACGCCCGAATTTGATGAGCATCTGGTCACCTTCATGGGCAAAGCGGGTAGAGATCCTAGAAAAGGATTAGAACAGGGGCTTCGCTCCTCACAAGATAAACTCCTGGACGTCTTTTTTGTCCTAGGGGACGAGGCACTAACTAACGGCTCTGAACTGGATCCTAACATGGTCCGCGAATGGACACAATGCACATTGTGCCTGCTAGGCAACACCAACGTGGCTATTAATACTGAACGCCGCAAGCGGCCCTATTAAGGCTTGACGCTAAGTTGGCCACCCTTAGCACTAAGGAGCTAGGTCCAGAGGCTGGAGGCTTACTGTTCGGAGAGAGTTTCCTGAAGGAACTTAATAAACATGTTAACATCTACACTAATGTGCAGAAAGTACATACTTCAATGAAGCGGGTTTTCCGTTCATCACGTTTTTCCTCCAGGGCTGGCGCCCCCAGGGGTCGAGTCGCCAGCCGTTCTTCATCTGCCTTCAGACCCCGTACCTCGGAACCTGCTCAGGATACCCAGTACCGTCCTCGCCCATTCCTTTCTCAAAGAAGTCCTGCCAGAGGTCGTGGTTTCACCGGCTCCAGAAGATTTTCTGCCAGTGGTTATTCCTCCTCTTCCACTCGCACATATCCCCGTAGCTGGCCGCTTACAGTTTTTCCTGTGCAAATGGCGGTCCCTCACCTCGGACTCCTGGGTGCCCCAAACCGCGTCTGTTTTTTTCATAGAATTCACGCAAGCCCCTTGCCAATGCTCTTTCCCAGCTTCTCCTCACTTCAGCCGTCAGGAGAATCTTCTAAACGATGCAGAACTGCATTCCCTTTGCCAAAATGGGGCTATCACAGGGCCACGACCTTTGTGAGCAACGTCTTTCTGGTCCACAAGAAGACGGGGGACCTACGTCTCATCAACTTGAAAGCCCTCAACGCTTTTGTGTCCTATCGGCATTTCTAGATGGAGGGCATTCATCTGCTTCGGGATCTGCTGTTCGAGGGGGATTGGTTCACCTGCCTCGATCTGAAGGACGCCTACCTGACGGTGCCAGTGACGCTGGCACATCAGCAATTCCTTCAGTTTCTTTGGCACGGTGCCTTGTGGCACTTCAACTGTCTTCCTTTTGGACTCAGCTCAGTGTTCGGTTCCCTTTCGGCACCCATTCGGATCTCTTTGAATAACCCTGTGAGTCAGGATACCAGAGACCTATATGTGAACAAATCCAAATCAGGATACCAGAGGACAACTATAAGAGAACAAAGCCGAGTCAGGATACCAGAGGACAACTATATGAGGACAAAGCTGAGTTAGGATACCAAGAAGACAATTATATGAGAACAAAGCCGAGTCAGAATACCAGAGAACATCTACAGTATGAGAACAAATCCAAGTTAGGATACCAGAGAACAACTATGAGAACAAATCCGAGTTAGGATACCAGAGAACAACTTTGAGAACAAATCCGAGTTAGGCTACCAAAGGACAATAATATAACAACAAAGCAGAGTCAGGATACCAGAGGACAATAATATAACAACAAAGTAGAGTCAGGATACCAGAGGACAATAATCTAACAACAAAGCAGAGTCAGGATACAAGAGGACAATAATATAACAACAAAGCAGAGTCAGGATACCAGAGGACAATATATGAAAACAAAACTGAGTCAGGAAACCAGAGACCTATATGTGAACAAATCCAAATCAGGATAGCAGAGGACAACTACATGAGAACAAAGCCGAGGTAGGAGACCAGAGGGCAATTATATGAGAACAAAGCAGAGTCAGAATATCAGAGGACAACTATATGACAACAAATCCGAGTCAGGATACCAGAGGAGCACATGTAAGATATCCCCCTAAATCAGGCCATATCATCCATGTGTGATATTCTCCTTGTACACTGATCTTGTAAAGCGCTGCGGAATATGTGGTGCTATATAAATAAAGGATAATAATAATAATAATAACAGCAACATAAAATAAACACAATAAGGACATTTCATTTTTTGGTGGTACTGTCCCTTTAATATTCAGGAAAACGGAATTACTGTGGCGCCATGTTTGCTTAAGTTGTGGCTGCTGGAAAATCTGGTTAAAAGCCAAGGGCATGTCATGGACAGCACCAGTATTTGGAGCTGTCTTTAATATTTTTTTTATGATTTAATAACAGGTTTTAATATATTATTATAATTTATTAGAAATCGTTTTTTCTAAACGTGTTACTCTTCCAATCTGCACATTTAATTAATCTGTTTATGAAACCAAAATCTGCAATACAATGGCAAAATGTAGAAATACCTCAATCAAGCCACGGCAGCAGAGAAATATTTTCATGACATATGTCACGGTGTACTTTGAAAACATCTGCATTTTCGCTTGACTAAATTCACTTCTGAATAAGGAGGCGTTTGATGCTGACGATCATTTTTGTCTCGTTACATCAAAAATTGGCATCAAAATGAAGATGAAAACGATCAAAACCAAATTGTGGGAAGCAGGTATGCTATCCACAAACATTTTCAATTTTAAAGATTGGTTTCTGAACTAAACATTATCTTTTATGATATCGATCATTTAAAAAAAAATAAAAAATTGAATCTGCTTTATAATGTACGATATGCATTTTCCAGAAAATAATATTTATATATTACAGGAACATTCGTGGGTTTATTCATTTATTTGCAAGTTATTCAGTCAATTTCTATTTTATTAATTATTATTATTAACCCCTTCACTACCATGATCCAGTATACTCAATCCTCGAAAAACTTACAGTGGTAAGAAAAAGTATGTGAACCCTTTGGGATTACGTGGAGTTTTGCATGAATTGGTCATAAAATGTGCTCTGATCTTCATCTAAGTCACAATTTGAAAAACACAGTCTGCTTAAAATAATACAACACAAACATTATATGTTTTCATGTTTTTATTGAACAGAACATGTAAACATTCACAGTGCAGGGTGGAAAAAGTATGTGAACCTTTGGACTTAATAACTGGTTGACCCTCCTTTGGCAGCAATAACCTCAACCAAACATTTCCTGTAGTTGCAGATCAGACCTGCACAACGATCTGGAGTAATTTTGGACCACTCCTCTTCATAAAACTGTTTCAGTGTAGCAATATTCTTGGGATGTCTGGTGTGAATCGCTCTCTTAAGGTCATGCCACAGCATTTCAATCGGGTTGAGGTCAGGACTCTGACTGGGCCACTCCAGAAGGCGTATTTTGTTTTGTTGAAGCCATTCTTTTGTTGAATTACTTGTATGCTTTAGGTCATTGTCCTGTTGCATCACCCATCCTCTGTGGAGCTTCAGTTGGTGGACAGATGGTCTTACGTTTTCCTGCAAAATGTCTTGATAAACTCTGGAATTCATTTTTCCAACAATGACAACAATCTGTCCAGGCCCTGAGGCAGCAAAGCAGCCCCAAACCATGATGCTCCCTCCGCCATGTTTTACAGTGGGGATGAGGTTTTGATGTTGGTGTGCTGTGCCTTTTTTTCTCCACACATAGTGTTGTGTGGTTTTTCCAAACCACTCAATTTTGGTTTCATCTGTCCACAGAATATTCTGCCAGTAGTGCTGTGGAACATCCAGGTGCTCTTTTGCAAACTTCAAACGTGCTGCAATATTCTTTTTGGACAGCAATGGCTTCCTCCGTGGTGTCCTCCCATGTACTCTATTCTTCTTTAATGTTTTCCTTATTGTAGATGTGTCAACAAAAATGTTAACATGTGCCGGGGATTTCTGTAAGTCTTTAGCTGACCCTCTAGGATTCTTCTTTACCTCATTAAGCATTCTGCGCAGTGCTCTTGCAGTCATCTTTACAGGACGACCATGCCTAGGGAGAGTAGCAACAGTGCTGAACTTTCTCCATTTGTAGACAGTCTGTCTTACCGTGGACACATGAACATCAAGGCTTTTGGAGATACTTTTGTAACCCTTTCCAGCTTCATGCAAGTCAACAATTCTTGATCGTAGGTCTGCTGAGAGATCTTTTCTGCGAGGCATGGTTCACATCAGGCAGTGTTTCTTGAAACTAGTAAACCCAAAGGCTGGGGTCAGACTGAGGCAGTGCGAACGCGCGTGCAGGCGCACATAATCACGGCCGCACTAGCAGCAAATGCCGGGCAATGACGGCCAATATATGAAGTACGGTCGCACGAAAGTGCGGCCGCGCAACGCAAGTGGCAAACGAACGCATTTTTTCGAGAACGTTAAACTGCTAGTACTGACGTACAGAGTGCGCTGCGCCCGCTAGCGGAGTGTGTGCGTGATTGGGAGATGTCAGACCCTGCTAATGTCCGGCCAACATAACGTTCAGATGCACAAAGTGTTTTATTGATGATCCGTACAAAATCACGGACGCAAATGCGCATCGTATGACCGCTCTCGCGTACTCCGTGAAAAAATGCGTCCATTCGTTCGAACGCACTTTTTCACAGACAACGCGAAAATGCGTTCGTCTGACCCTAGCCTAAACTGGTGTGTGTTTTTAAAGGGCAGGACAGCTTTCAACAACACATCCAATAATATCACACTGATTGGACTCAAGGTTGCCTCACTCCTGGCTCCAATTAGCTCTTGGAGAAGTCATTAGGCTAGGGGTTCACATACTTTTCCCACCCTGCACTGTGAATGTTTACATGTTCTGTTCAATAAACACATAAAAACATATAATGTTTGTGTTGTATTATTTTAAGCAGACTTTGTTTTTCAAATTGTTGTGACTTCGAAGAAGATCAGAGCACATTTTATGACCAATTCATGCAAAACTCCACGTAATCCCAAAGGGTTCACATACTTTTTCTTGCCACTGTATACAGTTGCCCCTAGATGGAGTATAGGTGGTCTGGTCGTATTCTAGACCAATGCAAAGGAATTATGTTTATTGCAAATAAAATTTGCTTGCAAATGGGCTCCAAAATGTACCTCTAATGTTTAACTGTTTGGAGGTGGTTTTTTTCTGTTTTTTCGTTCATGGAACAACGGAGCACAAGCTGTAATACAAATGTAATAGCACTTTTTGGCCAGCAGATGGAGCCCTCTGCCTTTCTCATATGGCTTGTTGACAGTGAATGTATACAGTGAAGATGCTTTTGTCTAAATTTATTGAGTGGTTAATGGAGAATGATTTACCATAAACCACCAGGTCATGCCAATGGTTTATGGAAAACCACATGGTAGCGAAGGGGTTAATAATCGCATGTTGTACAATTATCTTCAAATAAAATACTTTGCAAAAAAAATAAAAAATAAATAAATACTCTGCCATTGCAGACTGGTGCACTGCAAGTGATCCACTGGCATGCAG
Organism: Leptobrachium leishanense; assembly: GCA_009667805.1. NCBI lineage: Eukaryota > Metazoa > Chordata > Amphibia > Anura > Megophryidae > Leptobrachium > Leptobrachium leishanense. The sequence goes on along the minus strand of CM019066.1, from coordinate 352,052,405 downwards.
CAGAAATCTGCTGTGCAAAGGTACTAAGGGGTTGTGTGAGTATGAGGATGGTGGCACAATGTTGGTGTAAAGGATCAGTGGAACAAATGAGAGATGTATTATTGAATAGAACTGAGACACAATCTTTATATGTCAATCTCTTCACAACTAAGCTGTTTTTTATAAAACCACTGCCAGGACCCAGTGGATCCATGGAAAACAAATTTGCATTATACATAGATTTAAAATGTGCCTGGAAATCTCAGAAGCACATTTTCAAATGTATGCCATATTCGACAGGCAGATGACTGAGCTGCCTCGATCTTGCTCACACTGTGAGATCACCTTGGAACACTTACAAGATTTATTTAATCCATTTTCATTTGCAGCGATAACGTTCAACGACCAATTTTGTGAGAGTAAAGCAGTTGAGAGGAGGCTGTCACGGCTATTCAAAGACCTGCTCTTTCGTTCCCTGCACTTCGGGGAATCAAAATCCCCGAGCCTCGGTGACTTCAGCATTAGGGATGAGCTGTTCAGTTCGGACGGTTCGGAGTTCGACCCGAACTTAGCCTGCTCGATTACATCGCGAACACCGAACATTTCCGGGTGTTCGCCGCATGTTCGACCACAATGCATCACAATGGACCACAATGAATTTTCCCACTGGCCTGAAGCTCGTAATTGGCTACAGCCTTGCACCTGACAACAGGGGGTTAAAAATTTCTTTAAAACATTTGCGAATTGAGGTGATCTTCTGTGTCTTGTCACGCAGCCAGCAAGTATTTTGGGGGTTAAAAATTTCTTTAAAACATTTGTGAATTGAGGTGATCTTCGGTGTCTTGTCACTGTGCATGCAAGTCTTTTTGGGGGTTAAAAATATCTTTAAAACATTTGCGAAACGAGGTGATCTTCTGTGTCTTGTCACACAGCCAGCAAGTATTTTGGGGGTTAAAAATCTCTTTACAACATTTGTGAATTGAGGTGATCTGTGTCTTGTCACACAGCCAGTACCACGCAGTATTTTGGGGCTCACTAATTTCTACAAAACATTTGTGAATTGAGGTGATCTGTCTCTTGTCACACAGCCAGTACCACACAGTATTTTGGGGCTCACTAATTTCTACAAAACATTTGTGAATTGAGGTGATCTGTCTCTTGTCACACAGCCAGTACCACACAGTATTTTGGGGCTCACTAATTTCTTTAAAACATTTGGTAATTGTTATAATCCGTGTGTTCTCACTGGCTGCCACCCATCAAGGGGTCTCACTGATTTATAGGAGGTTTCACTGCCACCCATCAAGGGGTCTCACTGATTTATAGGAGGTGTCTGAGACTTGTAATCTGTGTCTTGTCACTGGCTGCCAGCTATCAGGGTGTCTCACTGAGTTATACCAGAGTTCTTTAAATCTTTATACCAGAGTTGAATCAGAGTTCTGTATATATTAATCTATATATCACTCACCATGTCTGAAAGAACAAAAAGGACAGGCAGACGCTCCCAGACACAGATAAGAGGGCAAGCAGCCCCTGTGTCGGGAGGCTGTGCCTCTGGTCGTGGTGGACGTGGTGCATCCTCTGCAGGGGCACGCTTGCCCTTTCTAACTGGTGCTGGCCGTCTTAAGCAGCAGCAACATACAGAGGACTTGGTGGATTGGCTAACCAGGCCATCCTCATCCTCCGAGTCCTCTGCCAGCCAGGCTTCTAGTGCTTTACAGTCCACCTCAGCTGCCAAAGCATCTAAGGCAGCCTCCATGTCCACAGCTACTCCTGCCGTAGCCTCGCTATCACACACGGAGGAGTCAGCTGAATTGTTTGACTACAATGAGAGTGACATGCTGCTTGAGGATGCGCAGCAAGTACAGTGCTCTGATTCAATCTCTGAGGTTGAGGAAGGGAGTATAATCAACCTAGAGGAAGGGGGTGCCAGTGATGACACACAAATAACTGGCACTCATGTTGCCCCAGCAGCTGCAGCATACTGCCAAGTTGGCTCCAGTGACGAGGAGATAGGGGGTGATGATGACTATGATGATGAGGTCACTGACTCCACCTGGGTGCCTGATCGAACAGAGGAATTAAGTGAGGAAGAGGGGGAGGAGGAGGCACAGCAAACATGAGGCACAACATCCTCTGTGACCAACCGTAGCACTAGCCAGTCCAAGGCATCACATGTCAGAGCTGCTCCTTTGCAGAGCGCTGTTGTCTCAAAGAACACATGCAGGAACTCTGTTGTCTGGGAGTTCTTTAAGCAATGTGCAGTAGAGCGCAGCGTTGCTATTTGTAATCTATGTCAGATGAGGCTTAAGCGTGGGAAAGATACCGGACACTTGGGTACCACGTGCTTGAGGCAACATATGAACAACTGCCACACATCCCGTTGGCGCAAAACTTTGCATAGGTCCTCCTCCTCCTCATCTGTCTCTACCCCCACTGTATGTCCTGCCATGTCATTGCCTACAACCTCCACCGACAGGGATGATGCTACAGTAATGGATGCACCAGGTCCTTCCTCACAATGTGACATCATCCCAACCTTAGCAAAATTACTCGCATTGCAGCAGCTGCCTTTCCAGCTGGTGGACTCTGCTCCCTTCCGTGAATTTGCTGAATGTGCTGTTCCACAGTGGCAGGTTCCAAAATGCCATTACTTTTCACGCAAGGCCATTCCAGCACTATACCAGCACGTGGAAGACAATGTTATCCAGTCATTGGGAAAGGCAGTCAGCAGCAAGGTGCATGTGACTTTAGACACGTGGTCCAGCAAGCATGGAAAGGGTCGTTACATTTCCTTCACGGCACACTGGGTAACTCTGATTGCAGTTGGGAGGGATCCAAGACGGGGCTCTGTGCTGGAGCTTGTTCATCCACCACGCCTCCAGAAAGCTGCTTGTATGAGGTCTGTCTGCTCCACCACCACCACCTCTCCCTCTTCCTCCTCCTCCTCCTTCTCTGTCTCTGGCGAAGTGGCAGTTAAACCGACGCCTGACAGGGTCTACGCAATGGCTCAAGCAAAAAGATGCCATACTGTGCTTGAGCTGGTTTGTTTAGGGGACAGGAGCCACACCTGGCCAGAAATTCTGTCAGCTCTGCAGGGGCAGGTGCAGAGATGGTTAACACCATGCCAGCTTCAGCTGGGAATGATCGATCGTCTGTGATAATGGCAGCAACCTTCTCTCCGCCCTACGCAAGGGTAAATTGACGCATGTACCATGCCTAGCACACGTCCTAAATCTGGTGGTACAGCATTTCCTAACCAAGTACCCAGGGCTGCCAGAGCTTCTCATCCAGGCCAGAAAAGTCTGCAGCCACTTCAGACGGTCATTCCCAGCAAGCGTTCGCCTGGCAGAAATTCAAAGAGGATTCTACCTTCCCGCAAACCATCTGATCTGTGACATGCCCACCAGATGGAACTCGACATTAGCAATGCTGCAGCGTCTGCACAAGCAGCAGAGGGCCATCAACGAGTACCTGTGTGAGTATGGCACAAGGACAGGTTCAGGTCAACTTGTTTCCCCCCCCCCCGCAGTGGCTGATGATCAAGGATGCATGCACTGTACTGTCACCATTTGAGGAGGCAACGAGGATGGTGAACAGGGACACTGCATGCATCAGTGACACAATTCCTTTAGTGTTCCTGCTGGAGCACACTCTGCGGGGAATTCTAGATGTGGCTCTAGAGGCAGAGCAGCGGGAGGAAGAGGAGGCCTTCCCTAGCTCTCAAGGCCCCAGTCTTTCCGCAGACAGCATTCCAGCGGGTCCTACTCAGATCAGACAGGAGGAGGATGAGGAGGAGGCAGAATATTTAAGTAGTGGGGGCATTGAAGGTGGGGATTCCTCAAGGGAGGGTTTCGTGTGCCCAAAAACACAAGGGCTAGTGCGTGGCTGGGAGGAGGAAGTGCACGATACGGTCATCCTCATTGACCAGGAAGACTCGGAAGCTAATGCCACCTCCAACCTATGCTGCATGGGCTCCCTAATGATGCAAAGCCTGCTAAAGGACCCCAGGATTTCTGCTATCAAGGAGAGGGATCATTACTGGTTGGCAACCCTTCTTGATCCACGATACAAGGGTAAAGTTGCAGAGCTCATCCTGCCCGCACAGAGGGAGCACAGGATGAAAAAACTTGGGGACGCTCTAAAGCGACACTTGTGTAACACCTTTCCAGGCACTGGTAGATTACCAAGTGCTGACACACGTGCTTCTGAGGCTGCGGATGATCAGAGGAATAGTGGTGAAGGCCAGGGCCGCTTGACTGATGTACTTTTAAATTTTTTTAGTCCTCGACGCCCAGGGACGTCAAATGTAGGCACCCATTGCCAGCGTCTTCACCATATGGTGCAGGACTACCTAGGGGCAAGGGCAGACCTGGATACCTTTCCAGCAGATGATCCACTGGCTTACTGGGTGTTGAGATTGGATCACTGGCCAGAACTTAGCCAATATGCTATGCAGCTACTAGGTTACCCTTCATCTAGCGTGCTTTCCCAAAGGACGTTCAGTGCCGCTGGAGGTTTTGTCACAGACAAAAGAGTGCGTCTGTCCACCGACTCTGTAGACCGGTTGACATTTATAAAAATGAATTAGTCCTGGATCAGCAGCTATCAATCCCCTGATGCTGAAGTAATGGAATAGATCGGGGATGTCCTCTTCTGCATTCACAAAACCTCCAGCACTGAACTCTTCCACAATACCACAAAAGGGTTACGGTGTGAAGGCCCTTGCTGCCATGAAAGGCACAATATTTGGCTGCACTGACGCCTGTGCTAGATTTATATCATTTTAATTTTTTGAACCGCAGGGTCCAACCCTGCACTCTTCCACAATGCCACAGAGGGGTTACTGTATTATGATGATACTTGCTGGCCTGGCACCAAAGGCACACTATCTGGGTGCACTGACGCCTTGACCAGAATCATATCTTTTCAATATAGGACCACGTGGTCCAGCCCTGCATTCTTCCACAATACCACAGAGGGGTTACTGTATGATGATACTTGCTGGCCTGGCACCAAAGGCACAATATCTGGGTGCACTGACGCCTTGACCAGAATCATATCTTTTCAATATAGGACCACATGGTCCACCCCTGCATTCTTCCACAATACCACAGAGGGGTTACTGTATGATGATACTTGCTGGCCTGGCACCAAAGGCACAATATCTGGGTGCACTGACGCCTTGACCAGAATCATATCTTTTCAATATAGGACCACATGGTCCACCCCTGCATTCTTCCACAATACCACAGAGGGGTTACTGTATTATGATGGCACTTGCAGGCCTGGCACCAAAAGCACAATATCTGGGTGCACTGACGCCTTGACCAGAATCATATCTTTTCAATATAGGACCACATGGTCCACCCCTGCATTCTTCCACAATACCACAGAGGGGTTACTGTATGATGATACTTGCTGGCCTGGCAGTCTTGCACCAAAAGCAGAATATTTGGGTGCACTGTCGCCTGTACCAGATTCATATCATTTTAATATTTGGCCACAGAGTCCAACCCTGCACTGTTCCACAATACCACAGAGGGGTTACGGTGTGACGGCACTGTTGCCGACACTAAAGGTCCAATTTTAAAGCACCTATTGTTACTTTCATCCAAAGCCTGCATAAGTTTCACAATAATTTAGCCAAAAAAATCAGTAAACTTTTTCTGCGTGTACGAAAATGTCTCCTCTTTTCATACAGACTGCTGCCCCAAGCAGTTGTTTATGGATAGGTTAAAGGAAAAGCATTTACCATCATATGAAATGTCATTTTTTTGTTTTTAAGTTTTTCTATACATCCTACAAATCCGCCACTTCACGGGCAGGTTATGGGGACCTCCTAGGCACGATATTTGAAGGAATTTTTCGTTTTTATTTTTAACCCTTATTTCATGGAAAACTCACTGTCCCTTTAAAAACGTTTTTTTAAAACTTTTTGTCCTTGTTTCCTGTCCCCCAGGGCACTACCCGGACCCCCATACACCTTTTATGGCAAATATCTAGCATATATGCCCTCTTGGAGGGCACTCTAAAAACCGAATTTTCAACCCCATTGACTTGCATGGAGTTCGAGTTCGGGTTCGGGTTTGGACCCGAACATTTGGGAAGTTCGGGCCCGAACCGAACTCGGGGGGTGTTCGGCTCATCCCTATTCAGCGCAGGGTCCCCGAAGTGCAGGGAAAATCCACCAAAGGCATTCAAAAAAACGCTGCAAAACCGCCACATCGAATGGGAAAAACGCCGAAAAACCCCCGAATGCATCTGAAAAAAGCAGACGATTCGCCAAACAGAGTGCCAACTAGTTGCCGGAAAAAGCCAACAAGCTGACAACTGGGGTTAAAAAAACAAACAAAATAAAAAAAACACAGCCACTTTTAAAAGCTGATTGCAAAAAAAATACTGCACGAAAAAAAATTGACGAAAAATGCCTAAATAATGCCTAAATAATCCAAAAAAATAAATAAAGAGACTTGCTGCTGCAAATTAAAAGAATAAACAGTTTAATAGATAAAAACGGTAATATTTTTAACATGGAAGCCTATGGGATTCGTCTGATTAAACCTGCCGAAAAAAACCACTGAACATAAGGAGATTTCACTGACATTTCTCTGCTGTTCAGTGTCTTTGAATAGATTAACCATTGCTTCTCTATGGGGATTTCACTGCCGTCGAACAAGCACTTTGTTACACTGGCAATTCGCCAATTTACTGTACTGGCTGGGTGGAGTAGAGGTAACATCACTGCTCTATAATCATGGAGACTGTGGGGACACAGGTTCGATCCTGGTAAGAGCACCTCTCCAGTAAGTGTCCTTGGGCAAGACACCTAACGGTACATACTCGCCTTCCAGGACACACTTGAAAACGAGAGAAATCTCAATGTATCCTTCCTGGGAAAATACTTTCTCAAAAGAAATTTGGTGAATTGCCAACTTTTGAATGGCAACGAAATTGTACCATACGGGGAAATTCCCCATTCGGTGCAATTTTGGAGCCAATTCGGCTCTCTTTGAATAACCCTTTTATGAATTTTAATCAGGACCCCACGACCTGCTCTCCATGTGCTCTCACGCCTGGTGTCCTCACGGTTTGATGGACCTCTGCACAGATTAGTAGCACTGTAATACACCATCACTTTGAGACACTTTTTTTGGTACCCTTTCATTTATTTTTTTTTTATTTTTTTTAATATTAAGCTGTATCTTGCATTCCGATTTGATTTATCTTTTCCTCTTCAGGCTTTGTTGACTTGTTCTATTATAAATTGCACCGAACGGTGAATTTCAATGTAGGTGCAATTTCGAGGCAATTCACGTATTCACTAAGCTGTCAATTACAGGCGAGTTGACAACAAAATACGGTGAATTTTGCCACAATTCTGCAAGTTTCAGCAGCACCAAAATTGTCCCATGGAGAATTATCAATTCATCTGTTCACAGAACGCCGAACTGATGATTGGAATATCTTTTAAAATTGTTTTTTAAAGACCATTTATTTTTTTATGTTTTGCAAAAACCCTTTTTATTTTGTAAAAGACCTTTTTGTACTTTTTTGTATTTTATTAAAGGACATTTTTGTTTTTTAAATCTTTTAACCCTTTTGCTGCTGACGCATTTCACGCCTCAGTGCTGAGCTCATTTTTTACCGGTTTCGCTCATCACGTTTAAACGTTATTTGAAGTCACATTTTTTTATACAACCCAGACATATTATATATCGTTCTTTCTGGCAGACTCGGCAGATTCATAATATATCATTATTATATTTTACGTCATGTCCTGCCTGAATATTATAAAAAAAAATGCAATACAAATTGAATTTTCAATCATCTACATTGTGTAAAGTGGTTTTTTTCACATTTTATCACATGAGCCTTTGCGTTTATATTTTCTATGGGGAGCGATTGTTAAAAAAATTTGAAATGGGGACTCGTTAAATTTTTTTGGGGGAAAATTACGTGTTTTTTTTTAATTTGTTATTTTTTTAATTTCTAATTTTATTTTTTTACATTTTACATGGTCATGTTTGGTATCATGGTTTGACATCATCGCATATTATGGTCGAATATGTGTAAGAAAAACAAACAACGAACGGTGTACTATGAATTGACAATTTACTTGGCAATTTATATTATTAACAGTTTATAACATATTTTACAAAATCTAACAAAATAGTGCACATTACAGGTCACACTGCAATAAACATGAAACAGTCATATAAACAATCACTGCGGTAAACAAAACAATACTAGACCATACAAAAATGAATGAATGAATGTGGCAGAGCATCACCAGGGATGAAACCCAGCATCTAGTGATGTCTATGCGTTCCAGACTTCAGTTCTGGAACAAGATCCTATGGACAGATGAGACCAAGATCAACTTGTACCAGAGTGATGGGAAGAGAAGAGTATGGAGAAGGAAAGGAACTGCTCATGATCCTAAGCATACCACCTCATCAGTGAAGCATGGTGGTGGTAGTGTCATGGCGTGGGCATGTATGGCTGCCAATGGAACTGGTTCTCTTGTAATTATTGATGATGTGACTGCTGACATAAGCAGCAGGATGAATTCTGAAGTGTTTCGTTCAATATTATCTGCTCACATTCAGCCAAATGCTGCAGAACTCATTGGACGGCGCTTCACAGTGCAGATGGACAATGACCCAAAGCATACTGCAAAAGCAACCAAAGAGTTTTTGAAGGGACAGAAGTGGAATGTTATGCAATGGCCAAGTCAATCACCTGACCTGAATCCCATTGAGCATGCATTTCACTTGCTGAAGACAAAACTGAAGGGAAAATGCCCCAAGAACAAGCAGGAACTGAAGACCGTTGCAGTAGAGGCCTGGCAGAGCATCACCAGGGATGAAACCCAGTGTCTGGTGATGTCTATGCGTTCCAGACTTCAGGCTGTGATTGACTGCAAAGGATTTGCAACCAAGTATTAAGAAGGGAAAGTTTGATTTATGATTATTATTCTGTCCCATTACCTTTGGTCCCTTAACAAGTGGGAGGCACATCTGCAAACTGCTGTAAGTCCTACACCGTTCACCTGAGTTGGATGTACATACCCTCAAATTAAAGCTGACAGTCTGCAGTTAAAGCACATTGTGTTTGTTTCATTCCAACTCCATTGTGGTGGTGTATAGAGCCAAGGGTGTTAGAATTGTGTCCATGTCCCAATATTTATGGACCTGACTGTATGACACAAATCATTCGTGATCACTACATATACTTCCTATTTTTTGTCAATTAGGTGGAATACATCGATGCCTAAGGCTGGCGGCACACTAGCAAACATTTTGCGTCCGTCTGACCGCACTGTTTGACGTCCGTCGTAGCTTTATAAAGGAGTCAATTAAACACACCACATGAAGCCCCTGCGCACTTTTTCACGGACGAGCAAAGCATAAAGCCACGGACGCAAAAATAACATCGACGTGAAAAAGCTAAACGGACGCAGAAACAACGCTGCCATGTATTTTCCTAGGTTGTGGAGACGTCAGACGTTACAGACGCACGTTACGCAGTACTCACAATATCTCCCGTGAAAAAGTGCGTCCGTAACGGATTCAGTACAGTGTGCTCGTGTGCCGCCTTCATTAGTGGCACTTTTGTGGAAGTCAGATAACTGCACCCGCGACTCTAATTTCAGCAAAATATGGTGACCATTCGATAAATAGTGAATTCACTGAATATTTGGCAAAATGGAATCGTCGAAGTGAGCCGGAATGAGCCGAATTGCAAAGCACCCAAAATGCGTTCAATCTCAGTGCTTTGTGAACCCCTTTATATCCTTTCAGTCGTTTGTGACTTTATTCTGCATAGATGTCAGTATCACGACGTCATGTCATACGTGCAGCTGATAAAGATATTAATGGAATGCTAGAAGCAGGCTTCTCCTCTAAGCTGACACAACGTGTACATCAATTATCCGTTCTCAGATGCCATTCAGCCATGTAATAGTAATGCCAAACTCATAGGGCATCTCATTCATCGCAATCAGTTCCAGCTTTTCTGGGTTTACCTTGTAGCCAACTTACATTTATCATCATGTACTTTGCTTGAGCAACCACTCAACAAGAACGTTTTGTGTTCTCAGACTTCTGGTTGGAAAAACATTGATTTTCAGAGCCGTTACGTTACTATCGGCAGTGGATCTTTAACATGGCACAATACATAAGAATATTAAGAGATGCACATTCCTGCTCGCAGTGAAATAGTACAGGACTAGAATACTATTCATTATATTACATTGCATTATGTTACTAATAGTAGGTTTTAGGGATGTGCGTTTCGGGTTTCGGAATTTCGGAATTTTCACAAAATTTCCCGATTCGTGTTTTCGGATGCGGCCGAATTTCCGAAAATTTTTAGATCCGAAAATGGCAGATCCGAAAAGTTTTCCGAGCCGAAACAAAATATTTTCGGAATTTTCGAATGGACTTGAAATGTGTCAAATCGAAATTTATTGCTTTGAAACGAGGAGAACAGACGTTCCGGAAAAACGAAAATTTCCGAAGTTACGAAAAGTCGATACAAAAAACGAGCAAAGTGACAAGAAAATACGAAAAATGGTCGATATTCCGAAAACATGTATAATTCCGAAAAACGAAAATTTCCGAAATTACGAAAAGTCGATACAAAAACGAGCAAAGTGACACGAAAATACGAAAAATGGTCGATATTCCGAAAAAATATGTACACGAAAAACGAGTCGAGCCGAACCGAATCGAAACAGAAATCGGTCGAAACGAGCCGAATCGAAAAGTTTAAAAATCCGAAAAATTGAACCGAATCGAACCGAAAAAAAAATGGGTGCACAAGCCTAGTAGGTTTGTGCACCGATTTTTTTTTTCGGTTCGATTCGGTTCGATTTGTTCAGATGTTTAAACTTTTCGATTCGGCTCGTTTCGACCGATTTCTGTTTCGATTCGGTTCGGTTCGTTTTTCGTGTACATGTTTTTTTCGGAATATCGACCATTTTTCGTATTTTCGTGTCACTTGGCTCGTTTTTTGTATCGACTTTTCGGAAATTTCGGAAATTTTCGTTTTTTCAGAACTTCTGTTCTTCTCGTTTCAAAGTGTCTACGATAATTCTGGCGATTCTATCGTGTTTTTTTTTATTAAATAAAGATCAAATCATGAATAGAGCAAAAATAAATTTCGATTTGAAACATTTCAAGTCCATTCGAAAATTCCGAAAATATTTCGTTTCGGCTCGGAAAACTTTTCGGATCTGCCATTTTCGGATCTAAAAATTTTCGGAAAATCGGCCGCATCCGAAAACACGAATCGGGAAATTTCGTGAAAATTCCGAAATTCCGAAACCCGAAACGCACATCCCTAACTAATAGTATTATAAGCACTGGCGTGCGCAGCCTGTTACATTAGGGTGTGCACCCATAGGACATTTATTAACTGAAAACTAAAGTTTAGAAGATTTTGCAAAAAAAATAATGAGCCTGTAACCAGAGATACAGTCAGTTTTAATGTTATTTATCATGACCCAGATAAGGGGCATCTAAAATGTCAATGTAGGAGGTGAAAAAGGACCTCTTCATCTTCTTCTTCGGCACACCAGACACACTTACGGGCATAACCAATGTTTATGCTGAGATACAGTCATTATTCATGTAATAGTAATCATGAAACAGATAAGGAACATCCAAAATATCTATGTAGGGGGTCAAAGATAAACCCTTCACCTAACATTAGGGTGTGCCTGGGCACACCCAGCACACCCTGTGCGCACGCCTATGATTATAAGTGAATCCTATAAGTTACAATGTTAAAGAAATCCCTGTTTTTATTACTTTGAAATCATTTTGTTCCATTTTCTTTTCGCTTTGTCATTTTCATTCTGTTTTTGTTTTTCGTTTTGGAAAATTTTGTTCCATTTGATATCGTTTCGGGTCATTCTCGTTACGTTCGATATGGTTTTGGATAATTTTCGATCTGTTTGACATCGTTTCGGATCGTTGTCTTCAAATTGTAATTTCGTCCGATTCGTAATATCGGAGGGCCGATATTAAGTTTTTTTCAGAGATTAAAAAAAATAACAAAAATACAAATCTCGGACGAAAACTAACAGGGTTTATTCAAAGAGAATCGAAAAGTCATCGCACGTTCGGTGACTTTTTGTTCTCTTCAATTCGGCTTGATTTGGCGATCCCATTTCGGCGACCCTGCGGTGTATTCAGCAAGCACCACAGGGCCGTCGTAGTGCAGGGAAAAGCCGCCGCAAACCCGCCGAACACTCACTGCAAGACCCTGCGAATGTACACCGAAACCCGCAAAAACATCTGGATTAACCCCACCGAACACGCCGGAGAAACCCGAGCAGCCGCCCATTACAGCGCAGAGCAGCCGCCGGGAAAAACCCAACACCGCAGACGAATGGAGTGAACAAAAAAAAATCAGTACGCTTGAATCTTTGAAAAGTGAAACGCTGTTTGCAAAGAAACTACAGAGCGAAAATGTCTGAAATTTACATATAAAATCCAATGAATGATAATAAAAAGGGCTGTTACAGGAAAAAGAAAAAAAGTTTAAAAATTATTTTTTTTATAAAAAACAAAATCGGGATTTTTTTTGCAAAAAAGTCCTGAAAAATGCTTAAAAGATCCTACAAAATCTATAAATATAGAGACTTTTTACTGCATAATATTATAATGAACGGTTTATTAGATATTGAATAAAACGGGAATATTTTTAACATTGAAGCCTATGGGATTCGCCTGAATAAACCTGTCGACTGAATCCACCGAATGGCAGGGCATTTCGAGAACCTTTCACTGCTGGTTTGTGTTCTCTGATTAGACGAAGCAGTGCTTCTCTATGGGGATTTCACTGCCCTCGAACAGGCACCGAACAGGCACCGTATGTGCAGGCAATTCGCCAACATTTGGCGAACTGCCTGCTCTTTGAATAGCCGAATGGCCAGGAAAGGTAACCGAACGCTGAATTTCACTGTTCGATTGCCTTTCGGACATAATTCGGATCTCTTTGAATAACCCTGTAAATTTTGACTATAAGTAATGCACATGTCTAACCTCTACAAGAAAGGACATTAGGGAGAAAAAAATGAGGGAAAATGCTTTTATTAAAGTTTTTCCTGCTGAATGACTGTTCTTTTTCTCACTCATCAAGTATTAAAGGGAAATACAGCCCCCTCCAACGTGATGCCCCGGGTCCGGGCCCAGTTAGCCTATGGCAGAATACATTCTTGCATGTATTACGCCAGCTTGGATAAATTGCCTGCAGAAGATGAGGTCTACAGCAAGGGTAACTGCGATTCCAGACCTCACTTTCTATTTCCCTGCGAGAATGGCTTCAACTTATACAGGGTTATTCAGAGAGCGGTGAAAAGCAGGAGAATGACTGGAGAAGTGAAAATTCTAGGTCAAAATAGCCGATTTGGAAAGTGAGATGAAAGGGAGAATTTTTCTGGTTTGGCTATTTTGACCTAGAGTTTTTCATTCTCCTGTCATTCTCCCGCTTTTCACCGCTCTCTGAATAACCCTGAGTGTATTACATTAAAATGTCACTACGGCAGAAGACGCTTGACTTTTTTGCGTCTGTGTGTTGGGTAATAGAAATATCGCCCTTGCGTGTTACATCCGAGCGCTTTCTGTCACCGTGTGTATATTCAGCGGGATAAGATGAATCTTAACCCCTTCACTGCTGAGCCATTTCACGTCTTAAAAAAAACATGTTTTTCTTTTCTTTTTTTATTCTTCTTCTTCTTCTTTTTTTTTTAACATGGTTATGTTTGGTATCATTGGAAAGGTCATGCTCTTGCCTTTCTAATGATACCAAACATGACCCTGTTAGCTGCAAGGAGTTGGGAGATATTGGGGTTCAATGAACCGCCTATCTTTCCTTAGGAGTCAATGAGGACGTTCCCCACATGTCCTCAGCAGTGAAAAGGTTAAGAGATATCGGCAGAGCGAAATAATAAATCGGGAAAATGTTAAAAAATGCACAAATGGACCTATAACGGCTGGTAGATCTCCCCTGGAATAATATACGTCTCGCCTGGCATCCAAACAGCCCGTCGGTTTAATAAAGGTGAACCAGCTGAGCCCTGTGTTAAAAACAACAACAAAAAAAACCCAATGAATATATGGGAGGTAGAATTTTAATGGCGTCCGCGCGCCTGCTTCTTAATGCATCCTGTTAGTTCAGTCATCGCAGGGGAATGGAAATGTATCAGAGAAGTTCTGTGATAAATTCATCGTGCCGTGGGATTTTTCTTTCCTTGAGTTCACTTAGCCAGTCTGCATCAATTTAATCTCGGCCTTCTGGGAAATTCTATCAGCGTTCTAACTAAGAACCCGAATCTCACTGGCTCCATCGCATCCTGCGAGCAATCTGACACTTTGAAAATGAACATAGTCAAGCGCACGGAACGCTCCTTAGGAATTCTCATTCTTGTGTTTATAAAGAGTCATTGAAAGCAATAACAGATATTTTTAGTTTATACTGGAGTTTTACCAGTTTTATACTTTTTCGCCCCAAAATATACATATACTCCAAGACGGTTTATTAGAAATTTTTAAGCCGGGACTGCTCATTTCTTGGCTTTTGGTAGTTGTGTGACTGAGAGAGGATACGATGTAACTATTAACCCTCTGATCCAAAGGACCAGATATGGAGAGGAGGAACAGGAATGTGGTCTGAAGATAAGAGAAGACTTACTCAGAGTGAAGATGCAAAGCAGAGTTAGGTTATAATAGGGAGCAGAATGGAGGGGTGCAACATTTTTTTATTAATTTCCTTTCCCTTATGACATATTTAAGGTGTGCATCTGTCTGGGGTTCCTCTATATATTTGAGGTGTGCGGGTGTCTTTTTAGGGGTTCCTCCATATATTCAGGGTGTGCGGGTGTGTTTTTAGGGGTTCCTCCATATATTCAGGGTCTGCAGGTGTCTTTTTAGGGGCTCCTCCATATATTCAGGGTGTGAGGGTGTCTTTTTAGGGGTTCCTCCATATATTCAGGGTCTGCAGGTGTCTTTTTAGGGGCTCCTCCATATATTCAGGGTGTGAGGGTGTCTTTTTAGGGGCTCCTCCATATATTCAGAGTGTGTGGGTGTCTTTTTAGGGGTTCCTCCATATATTCAGGGTGTGTGGGTGTCTTTTTAGGGGCTCCTCCATATATTCAGGGTGTGCGGGTGTCTTTTTAGGGGCTCCTCCATACATTCAGGGTGTGTGGGTGTCTTTTTAGAGGCCCCTCCATATATTCAGGGTGTGCGGGTGTCATTTTCAGGGCCTCTTCCATATATTCGGGGTGTGCGGGTGTCTTTTTAGGGGTTCCTCCATATATTCAGGGTGTGTGGATGTGTTTTTATGGGGCTCCTCCATATATTCAGGGTGTGCGGGTGTCTTTTTAGGGGTTCCTCCATATATTCAGGGTGTGTGGGTGTGTTTTTAGGGGCTCCTCCATATATTCAGGGTGTGGGGGTGTATTTTTAGGGCTCCTCCATATATTCAGGGTGTGTGGGTGTCTTTTTAGGGCTCCTCCATATATTCAGGGTGTGCGGGTGTCATTTTCAGGGCCTCTTCCATATATTCTGGGTGTGTGGATGTCTTTTTATGGGGCTCCTCCATATATTTAGGGTGTGCGGCCTGATGATGATAATAAGGCAGCAGGATGTTTCCCGGAGGGGCTTCCAGGCCTCCATACAATACAGAAACAATAAACAACTGCAAAACAACATGTATATAGAGTAAAACTGTAACAAATAGGATCCCTGCACATTGGATGTAACTCACAGGATCCCCAAGGATAATCCTCGACCCGGTCACTCCCCAGAAGCTCCACCGTCCTGGAACAAAACAGATGTTCAGAAACCAGGAAACAAGGTGATATCAGGTATAAAAAAAACAAGATATTTATTAGTAGCACATTTGTAAAAAAGTAAAACAAGGCTTTTTGTCCAGGAATGGACTTTTTCAAGGGTAAACAAGCCATAAATCATATACAAAACAAATCCCGCTCTGATCCCTCCTCTGTTGGGTTTTTGCGCTCGTATTTCCATTTAGAAAGGCTCCTGCCGGCATCGTGCCACATCTGAATATATAGGCAGCATCTTTTCCCTCCGTATTACAGGTAACAATAACCGAGACACAGATTTATTTGACAGAACGATTGAACGCAATTGTCAAATTTCATCTTCCCTCTATAATGCACAAAGACCTCTCCTGGAGATTGTTTTGACTAAATGCCTTCTTCTCATTACTTACCTCCGACTGTCAATTATTTTGTCAGATTAGATGTGGTCTATGCGGCGCGCTGTAGACAAGATCTGCCGTTAATGACCAAAACTCGAAAGGCTATAACAATAACTCACTTTATCTGTCAACGTAACCGATTTTATGTGCTTTAGTGGATCAATTCATAGGCGCAAATTGGAGCTTTTCCGCAGCAGTAATGTAACGGTACCTGCGCTCTACGAACAATGTGAAACAGAGGCAATTTAGCTTTTAAGTTGTGGAATAAATAAAGGAAGACCAGCAACGTTTGCTTTCCAGCAGCCGAAAAGCTTCCCAGCAGTGTGTGGATTCATATGCTGCATTAATTATACTGCAGAGAGGCGCTTCCCTGCAGTGTGTGGATTCATATGCTGCATTAATTATACTGTAGAGAGGTGCTTCCCTGCAGTGTGTGGATTCATATGCTGCATTAATTATACTACAGAGAGGTGCTTCCCTGCAGTGTGTGGATTCATATGCTGCATTAATTATACTACAGAGAGGTGCTTCCCTGCAGTGTGTGGATTCATATGCTGCATTAATTATACTGCAGAGAGGCGCTTCCCAGCAGTGTGTGGATTCATATGCTGCATTAATTATACTACAGAGAGGTGCTTCCCTGCAGTGTGTGGATTCATATGCTGCATTAATTATACTGCAGAGAGGCGCTTCCCAGCAGTGTGTGGATTCATATGCTGCATTAATTATACTGCAGAGAGGCGCTTCCCAGCAGTGTGTGAATTCATATGCTGTATTAATTATACTGCAGAGAGGTGCTTCCCAGCAGTGTGTGAATTCATATGCTGTATTAATTATACTGCAGAGAGGTGCTTCCCAGCAGTGTGTGGATTCATATGCTGCATTAATTATACTGCAGAGAGGCGCTTCCCAGCAGTGTGTGGATTCATATGCTGCATTAATTATACCGCAGAGAGGCGCTTCCTAGCAGTGTGTGGATTCATATGCTGCATTAATTATACTGCAGAGAGGCGCTTCCCAGCAGTGTGTGGATTCATATGCTGCATTAATTATACTGCAGAGAGGTGCTTCCCAGCAGTGTGTGGATTCATATGCTGCATTAATTATACCGCAGAGAGGTGCTTCCCAGCAGTGTGTGGATTCATATGCTGCAATTAATAATACCGCAGAGAGGCGCTTCCCAGCAGTGTGTGGATTCATATGCTGCATTAATTAAACTGCAGAGAGGATCTTCCCAGCAGTGTGTGGATTCATATGCTGCATTAGTTATACTGCAGAGAGGCGCTTCCCAGCAGTATGTGGATTCATATGCTGCATTAATTATACCGCAGAGAGGCGCTTCCCAGCAGTGTGTGGATTCATATGCTGCATTAATTATACTGCAGAGAGGCGCTTCCCAGCAGTGTGTGGATTCATATGCTGCATTAATTATACCGCAGAGAGGCGCTTTCCAGCAGTGTGTGGATTCATATGTTGCATTAATTATACTGCAGAGAGGCGCTTCCCAGCAGTGTGTGGATTCATATGCTGCATTAATTATACCGCAGAGAGGTGCTTCCCAGCAGTGTGTGGATTCATATGCTGCATTAATTATACTGCAGAGAGGCGCTTCCCAGCAGTGTGTGGATTCATATGCTGCATTAATTATACTGCAGAGAGGTGCTTCCCAGCAGTGTGTGGATTCATATGCTGCATTAATTATACCGCAGAGAGGCGCTTTCCAGCAGTGTGTGGATTCATATGCTGCATTAATTATACTGCAGAGAGGCGCTTCCCAGCAGTGTGTGGATTCATATGCTGCATTAATTATACCGCAGAGAGGCGCTTCCCAGTGTGTGGATTCACATGCTGCATTAATTTTACTACAGAGAGGCGCTTCCCAGCAGTGTGTGGATTCATATGCTGCATTAGTTATACTGCAGAGAGGCGCTTCCCAGCAGTGTGTGGATTCATATGCTGCATTAATTATACTGCAGAGAGGCGCTTCCCGGCAGTGTGCGGATTCATATGCTGCATTAATTATACCGCAGAGAGGTGCTTCCCAGCAGTGTGTGGATTCATATACTGCATTAATTATACTGCAGAGAGGCGCTTTCCCGCAGTGTGTGGATGCATATGCTGCATTAATTAAACTGCAGAGAGGATCTTCCCAGCAGTGTTTGGATTCATATGCTGCATTGAAACTTATGGGTTAAAAAGCCTTGTTTCTTTAAAAAAAGTTAGGAAACCTAAAATTTCACCCAAAAAAAATGCCTAAAAAATCCTAAAAAAATAAATAAGTAAAGAAACTTTCATTCTATTGGTAGTATTCTACTTCCCATTCTTAAATAAGCAATAAAAACCCAAATAATTCATAAAAAACAAAAAACCAACTGATTCGAAATGATCCGAATCGCCAAAATGAATCATCTAATCAAAATTTTCAGATGGTCGATATTTCGTTTTCGGAAAAGCTCCTGAAATACGAAAATGGTGAATTTCGACCAAATTGGGTATATCTGTGTGATTTGTGTCAGGGAGGGGTCAGGTTATATCTGTGTGATTTGTGTCGGGAGGGGCCGGGTTATATCTGTGTGACTTGTGTCAGGGAGGGGTCGGGTTATATCTGTGTGATTTGTGTCGGGGAGGGGCCGGGTTATATCTATGTGATTTGTGTCAGGGAGGGGTCGGGTTATATCTGTGATTTGTGATAGGGATGGGTCGGGTTATATCTGTGTGATTTGTGTCAGGGAGGGGTCAGGTTATATCTGTGTGATTTGTGTCGGGGAGGGGTCGGGTTATATCTGTGTGATTTGTGTCGGGGAGGGGTCGGGTTATATCTGTGTGATTTGTGTCAGGGAGGGGTCGGGTTATATCTGTGTGATTTGTGTCAGGGAGGGGTTGGGTTATATCTGTGTGATTTGTGTCAGGGAGGGGTCGGGTTATATCTGTGATTTGTGTTAGGGAGGGGTCCGGTTATATCTGTGTGATTTGTGTCAGGGAGGGGTCGGGTTATATCTGTGATTTGTGTTGGGGAGGGGTCGGGTTATATCTGTGTGATTTGTGTCGGAGGGTTGGGTTATATCTGTGTGATTTGTGTCAGGGAGGGGCCAGGTTATAGCTGTGTGATTTGTGTCAGGGAGGGGTCGGGTTATTTCTGTGTGATTTGTGTCGGGGAGGGGTCGGGTTATATCTGTGTGATTTGTGTCAGGGAGGGGTCGGGTTATATCTGTGACTTGTGTCAGGGAGGGGTCGGGTTATATCTGTGTGATTTGTGTCAGGGAGGGGTCGGGTTATATCTGTGTGATTTGTGTCAGGGAGGGGTCGGGTTATATCTGTGATTTGTGATAGGGAGGGGTCCGGTTATATCTGTGTGATTTGTGTCAGGAAGGGACAAGGATATATCTCTGTGATTGTGTGAAAAAATGCTTAAAAAATCCTAAAAAAAATCGAAAAATAAAGAGACTCTTTACTGCAGAATATTATAAGCAATGGTTTATTAGATATTGAATTAAAACGGGAATAGTTTTAACATTGAAGCCTATGGTTTAAAACATTCTTGTTGCTAAAACATCAGGTAGACGAGGCCCTCTAATCAGGCACTGTAGATGGCTGCCCGCCGGGGCCTCCCAAGGATCCTTTGAGGAGCAAGCGGCCGCCGGATGACAGAGCTGCGACTGTGCGGGCTGGCCGGCCGCATGTGGCAGAGAGGTGAGGCAGGGAGGGAGCCATGGCAGACCCCCCCCCACAACCAGGATCCAGGGAGCCCCCACTGACCACCAGTAAGGCGACACACTTTTAAAAAAAATAAAATCCGAGGACATCTTTAAATGTTCCCCGGAATATAAAATAAAACTTTTGTTTTTATTTCTAATACTCACCTGATTCCTGGATCCACAAACAAGCGCAACCTCCTGTCAAGGCAACTACGCATGCTGCTGCGAAAGACACCGGGTTAAGCCGCTCACTATCCGTCTATCCTAGACCCAGATAATGACTGCGTGGACAACAATCCCTGCGCGCTCGCTTACCTATCCGTCCCCGCACACTTTCTCCCGCAACAGGCACGTAGAGCGCAATAAAGTGGTCCCAGGATTGCAATGCAGTACCAATCTTCTCTTGAATTGGGTAGTGACTATGTTTCCCACAATCCCTGTGTCCACTTTCTTATTCTATTAGTTACACTGCCACCAGTTCCCCTGAACACTATGCGCGTTGCAGCGAAAGACTCAGGGCTAAGCAACCCATTATCCATCTATCCTAGATCCAGATAATGACTGTGTGGACAACAATCCCTGCGCACTCGCTTACCGATCCGTCCCCGCACACTTTCTCTCGCAACAGGCACGTAGAGCGCAATAAAGTGGTCCCAGGATTGCAACGCAGTACCAATCTTCTCTTGAATTGGGTAGTGACTACGTTTCCCACAATCCCTGTGCCCACAATCCTAGACCCAGATAATGACTATGCGGACAACAATCCGACACTCACTTACCCGACCGTCCCCAGCGACCGCAACTCACAATTTCATAGCTACTCGAGCTTATCACAACAAGCAATACTCCAGTCTCTTTAGTTAGCGATGCAAAATGCGCAGCCGGCTTCCCCGCTACACTAATATCTTCTCGTTAAAGCTAGCATCAGACTGTAGAGGTGCTGCCCGGCAGTGTGAGGATTCATATGCTGTATTATTATACTGTAAAGGTGCTGCCCGGCAGTGTGAGGATTCATATGCTGCATTATTATACTGTAAAGGTGCTGCCCGTCAGTGTGAGGATTCATATGCTGCATTATTATACTGTAAAGGTGCTGCCCGGCAGTGTGAGGATTATATACTGTATTATTGTACTGTAAAGGTGCTGCCTGGCAGTGTGAGGATTCATATGCTGCATCATTTTACTGTAAAGGTGCTGCCCGGCAGTGTGAGGATTCATATGCTGCATTATTATACTGTAGAGGTGCTGCCCGGCAGTGTGAGGATTCCTATGCTGCATTAATATATTGTAAAGGTGCTGCCTGGCAGTGTGAGGATTCATATGTTGCATTATTATACTGTAAAGGTGCTCCCCGGCAGTGTGAAGATTCATATGCTGCATTATAATACTGTAGAGGTGCTCACGGCAGTGTGCGGAATCATATGCTGCATTAATTCTTCTTCTTACAAATTTGGTTACTTAACCCGTTTGCATTTGGATTGTAATATTGTGACATCCAGGGCCCCGGGTGGCGATTGGGGGGGCCCCGGACGCATGGTGCCGCCAGCTGGCCGAATGCCAGGAGCTCCGGCGGCACCCGGCGCAGCTGTGAGTGATCAGGGGGCAGAGCGTGGCATGATGACGCAGAGCTGCCAGGACCTTTAAATCAGGAGCGCACGCTGTACACCTTGACTTACCGTGGAGTTTCATTCCCGCATCGCTAGCTTACCGAATCAGTTTGTATACTTGTTACTGACCCTGCTTGTTCTGAGGACCCGGTCTGTTGCCGGCTTTGCCTGCCATTTGACTATTCTCTCTGTGTACTCCCTGCCTGTTCTGTTTGCCTCCTGTTGCTACTGGTGTGCACCAATTCTCACCATATACAATAGCACAGTACTAGTGCCTAAACGTTGTTGACCCGGTTTTGTTATAACAACTAGTCTCGCTCTGTGCCCCTGTCTGGTACATTCCGCTGCTTGTTACTGCTGGTGCGCTTCCATCCTGCCATACACTATAGCGCAGCAATATTTGGGTGCACTGCCACTGACGCGTGTACCAGATTCATATCATTTTAATATTTGAATGCAGAGTCCACCCCTGCACTCTTCCACAATACCTCAGAGGGTTACGATGTGAAGGCACTAGCTGGCACCAAAGGCCCAATATTTGGGTGCACTGACGCGTGTGCAGATTCCAATCATTTTAATATTTGAATGCAGAGTCCACCCCTGCACTCTTGCACAATACTTCAGAGGGGTTACGGTGTGAAGGCACTAGCTGGCACCAAACGTCCAATTTTAATGCACCTGTTGTTACTTTCACCCAAAGCCTGCATAAGTTTCACCATAATGTAGCCAAAAAATCACTAAACTTGTTCTGCGTGTCCTAAAACGTCTCTATTCATACAGGCTGCCGCCCCAAGCAGTTGTTTATGAATAGATTAAAGGAAATCCATTTACCGTCATTTGAAATGTCATTGTTTTCTTTTTAAATATTTCTATACGTCCGACAAATCTGCCACTTCACGGGCAGGTTATGTGGACCTCCTAGGCACGATATTTGAAGGA
This sequence comes from Leptobrachium leishanense, assembly GCA_009667805.1. NCBI lineage: Eukaryota > Metazoa > Chordata > Amphibia > Anura > Megophryidae > Leptobrachium > Leptobrachium leishanense. Next base: position 352,029,946 of record CM019066.1, on the reverse strand, counting down.
ATTTTTCATTTTTATTCTTAACCTTTATTTCATGGAAAAATCCCTGTTCCTTTAATAATGTATTTTTTTTAAAAAAAAATCCTTGTTTCCTGTCCCCAAGGGCACTATCCGGACCCCCATACACCTTTTATGGCAAATATCTTGCATATATGCCCTCTTGCAGGGCACTCTCAAAATCGAACGTTTGAGTCCCATTGACTTGCATTGAGTTCGGGGGTGTTCGGTTCATCCCTAGTGTCAGGGAGGGGTCGGGTTATATCTGCATGATTTGCGCCAGGAGGGGTCGGGTTATATCTGTGTGATTTGCGCAAGGAGGGGTCGGGTTATATCTGTGTGATTTGTGTCGGGAGGGGGCGGTTATATCTGTGTGATTTGTGTCGGGGGGGGGGTCGGGTTATATCTGTGTGATTTGTGTCAGGGAGGGGTCGGGTTTTAACTGTGTGATTTGTGCCGGGAGGGGGCGGTTATATCTGTGTGATTTGTGTCAGGGAGGGGTCGGGTTATATCTGTGTGATTTGTGTCAGGGAGGGGTCAGGTTATATCTGTGTGATTTGTGTCAGGAGGGGTCGGGTTATATCTATGCGATTTGTGTCAGGGAGGGTTCGGGTTATATCTGTGTGATTTGTGTCAGGAGGGGGCGGTTATATCTGTGTGATTTGTGTCGGGAGGGGGCGGTTATATCTGTGTGATTTGTGTTGGGGAGGGGTCGGGTTATATCTGTGTGATTTGTGTCGGGAGGGGTCGGGTTTTAACTGTGTGTGATTTGTGTCAGGAGGGGGCGGTTATATCTGTGTGATTTGTGTCGGGAGGGGTCGGGTTATATCTGTGTGATTTGTGTTGGGGAGGGGTCGGGTTTTAACTGTGTGATTTGTGTCGGAGGGGGCGGTTATATCTGTGTGCTTTGTGTCGGGAGGGGTCGGGTTATATATCTGTGTGATTGTGTCGGGAGGGGTCGGGTTATATCTGTGTGATTTGTGTCGGGAGGGGGCGGTTATATCTGTGTGATTTGTGTCGGGAGGGGTCGGGTTATATCTGTGTGATTTGTGTCGGGGAGGAGTCGGGTTTTAACTGTGATATGTGTCGGGAGGGGGCGGTTATATCTGTGTGATTTGTGTCGGGGAGGGGTCGGGTTATATCTGTGTGATTTGTGTCGGGGAGGGGTCGGGTTTTAACTGTGTGATTTGTGTCGGGAGGGGGCGGTTATATCTGTGTGATTTGTGTCGGGAGGGGGCGGTTATATCTGTGTGATTTGTGTTGGGGAGGGGTCGGGTTATATCTGTGTGATTGTGTCGGGGAGGGGTCGGGTTTTAACTGTGTGATTTGTGTCAGGAGGGGGCGGTTATATCTGTGTGATTTGTGTCGGAGGGGTCGGGTTATATCTGTGTGATTTGTGTCGGGAGGGGTCGGGTTATATCTGTGTGATTTGTGTCGGGAGGGGTCGGGTTATATCTGTGTGATTTGTGTCGGGAGGGGTCAGGTTATATCTGTGTGATTTGTGTCGGGAGGGGTCAGGTTATATCTGTGTGATGTGTGTCGGGAGGGGTCGGGTTATATCTGTGTGATTTGTGTCGGGGAGGGGTCGGGTTTTAACTGTGATTTGTGTCGGGAGGGGGCGGTTATATCTGTGTGATTTGTGTCGGGGAGGGGTCGGGTTATATCTGTGTGATTTGTGTCGGGGAGGGGTCGGGTTTTAACTGTGTGATTTGTGTCGGGAGGGGGCGGTTATATCTGTGTGATTTGTGTCGGGAGGGGGCGGTTATATCTGTGTGATTTGTGTTGGGGAGGGGTCGGGTTATATCTGTGTGATTTGTGTTGGGGAGGGGTCGGGTTTTAACTGTGTGATTTGTGTCAGGAGGGGGCGGTTATATCTGTGTGATTTGTGTCAGGAGGGGTCGGGTTATATCTGTGTGATTTGTGTCAGGAGGGGTCGGGTTATATCTGTGTGATGTGTGTCGGGAGGGGTCGGGTTATATCTGTGTGATTTGTGTCAGGAGGGGTCGGGTTATATCTGTGTGATTTGTGTCGGGGAGGGGTCGGGTTATATCTGTGTGATTTGTGTCAGGAGGGGTCGGGTTATATCTGTGTGATTTGTGTCGGGAGGGGTCAGGTTATATCTGTGTGATTTGTGTCGGGAGGGGTCGGGTTATATCTGTGTGATTTGTGTCGGGGAGGGGGAGGGTTTTAACTGTGATTTGTGTCGGGAGGGGGCGGTTATATCTGTGTGATTTGTGTCGGGGAGGGGTCGGGTTATATCTGTGTGATTTGTGTCAGGAGGGGGCGGTTATATCTGTGTGATTTGTGTCAGGAGGGGTCGGGTTATATCTGTGTGATTTGTGTCAGGAGGGGGCGGTTATATCTGTGTGATTTGTGTCAGGAGGGGTCGGGTTATATCTGTGTGATTTGTGTCAGGAGGGGTCGGGTTATATCTGTGTGATTTGTGTCGGGAGGGGTCGGGTTATATCTGTGTGATTTGTGTCGGGAGGGGTCGGGTTATATCTGTGTGATTTGTGTCGGGGAGGGGTCGGGTTTTAACTGTGTGATTTGTGTCGGGAGGGGGCGGTTATATCTGTGTGATTTGTGTCGGGGAGGGGTCGGGTTATATCTGTGTGATATGTGTCGGAGGGGTCGGGTTTTAACTGTGTGATTTGTGTCGGGAGGGGGCGGTTATATCTGTGTGATTTGTGTCGGGAGGGGTCGGGTTATATCTGTGTGATTTGTGTCGGGAGGGGTCGGGTTATATCTGTGTGATTTGTGTCGGGAGGGGTCGGGTTATATCTGTGTGATTTGTGTCGGGAGGGGGCGGTTATATCTGTGTGATTTGTGTCAGGAGGGGTCGGGTTATATCTGTGTGATTTGTGTCAGGAGGGGTCGGGTTATATCTGTGTGATTTTTGTCGGGAGGGGTCGGGTTATATCTGTGTGATTTGTGTCGGGAGGGGTCGGGTTATATCTGTGTGATTTGTGTCGGGAGGGGTCGGGTTATATCTGTGTGATTTGTGTTGGGAGGGGGCGGTTATATCTGTGTGATTTGTGTCGGGAGGGGTCGGGTTATATCTGTGTGATTTGTGTCGGGAGGGGTCGGGTTATATCTGTGTGATTTGTGTTGGGAGGGGGCGGTTATATCTGTGTGATTTGTGTCGGGAGGGGTCGGGTTAATCTGTGTGATTTGTGTCGGGGAGGGGTCGGGTTATATCTGTGTGATTTGTGTTGGGGAGGGGGCGGTTATATCTGTGTGATTTGTGTCGGGAGGGGTCGGGTTATATCTGTGTGATTTGTGTCGGGAGGGGTCGGGTTATATCTGTGTGATTTGTGTCGGGAGGGGTCGGGTTATATCTGTGTGATTTGTGTTGGGGAGGGGTCGGGTTATATCTGTGTGATTGTGTCGGGGAGGGGTCGGGTTTTAACTGTGTGATTTGTGTCAGGAGGGGGCGGTTATATCTGTGTGATTTGTGTCGGGAGGGGTCGGGTTATATCTGTGTGATTTGTGTCGGGAGGGGTCGGGTTATATCTGTGTGATTTGTGTCGGGAGGGGTCGGGTTATATCTGTGTGATTTGTGTCAGGAGGGGTCGGGTTATATCTGTGTGATTTGTGTCGGGAGGGGTCAGGTTATATCTGTGTGATTTGTGTCGGGAGGGGTCGGGTTATATCTGTGTGATTTGTGTCGGGGAGGGGTCGGGTTTTAACTGTGATTTGTGTCGGGAGGGGGCGGTTATATCTGTGTGATTTGTGTCGGGGAGGGGTCGGGTTATATCTGTGTGATTTGTGTCGGGGAGGGGTCGGGTTTTAACTGTGTGATTTGTGTCGGGAGGGGGCGGTTATATCTGTGTGATTTGTGTCGGGAGGGGGCGGTTATATCTGTGTGATTTGTGTTGGGGAGGGGTCATAGAAACATAGAAACATAGAAAAATGTCGGCAGATAAGAACCTTTCGGCCCATCTAGTCTGCCCAATTACATGGATACTTTACCTGGATTTATCTTTTGTTTAGGATAGCCTTATGCCTATCCCATGCCTGCTTAAATTCAATTACTGTTTTGGCCTCTACCACTTCTACTGGAAGACTGTTCCATGTATCCACCACCCTCTCAGTAAAATAATGCTTCCTGATGTTACTTTTAAACCTTTGCCCCTCTAATCTAAGACTATGTCCTCTTGTTTTGCTATTTTGTTTCCTTTTAAATATAGGGTTATATCTGTGTGATTTGTGTCGGGGAGGGGTCGGGTTTTAACTGTGTGATTTGTGTCAGGAGGGGGCGGTTATATCTGTGTGATTTGTGTCAGGAGGGGTCGGGTTATATCTGTGTGATTTGTGTCGGGAGGGGTCGGGTTATATCTGTGTGATTTGTGTCGGGAGGGGTCGGGTTATATCTGTGTGATTTGTATCGGGGAGGGGTCGGGTTATATCTGTGTGATTTGTGTCGGGAGGGGTCGGGTTATATCTGTGTGATTTGTGTCGGGAGGGGTCAGGTTATATCTGTGTGATTTGTGTCGGGAGGGGTCGGGTTATATCTGTGTGATTTGTGTCGGGGAGGGGGAGGGTTTTAACTGTGATTTGTGTCGGGAGGGGGCGGTTATATCTGTGTGATTTGTGTCGGGAGGGGTCGGGTTATATCTGTGTGATTTGTGTCGGGGGGGGGTCGGGTTATATCTGTGTGATTTGTGTCGGGGAGGGGTCGGGTTTTAACTGTGTGATTTGTGTCGGGAGGGGGCGGTTATATCTGTGTGATCTGTGTCGGAGGGGGCGGTTATATCTGTGTGATTTGTGTTGGGGAGGGGTCGGGTTATATCTGTGTGATTTGTGTCGGGGAGGGGTCGGGTTTTAACTGTGTGATTTGTGTCAGGAGGGGGCGGTTATATCTGTGTGATTTGTGTCAGGAGGGGTCGGGTTATATCTGTGTGATTTGTGTCAGGAGGGGTCAGGTTATATCTGTGTGATTTGTGTCAGGAGGGGTCGGGTTATATCTGTGTGATTTGTGTCGGGAGGGGTCGGGTTATATCTGTGTGATTTGTGTCGGGGAGGGGTCGGGTTTTAACTGTGTGATTTGTGTCGGGGAGGGGGCGGTTATATCTGTGTGATTTGTGTCGGGGAGGGGTCGGGTTATATCTGTGTGATATGTGTCGGAGGGGTCGGGTTTTAACTGTGTGATTTGTGTCGGGGAGGGGGCGGTTATATCTGTGTGATTTGTGTCGGGAGGGGTCGGGTTATATCTGTGTGATTTGTGTCGGGAGGGGTCGGGTTATATCTGTGTGATTTGTGTCGGGAGGGGTCGGGTTTATCTGTGTGATTTGTGTCGGGAGGGGGCGGTTATATCTGTGTGATTTGTGTCGGGAGGGGTCGGGTTATATCTGTGTGATTTGTGTCGGGAGGGGTCGGGTTATATCTGTGTGATTTGTGTCGGGAGGGGTCGGGTTATATCTGTGTGATTTGTGTCGGGAGGGGTCGGGTTATATCTGTGTGATTTGTGTCGGGAGGGGTCGGGTTATATCTGTGTGATTTGTGTCGGGAGGGGGCGGTTATATCTGTGTGATTTGTGTCGGGAGGGGTCGGGTTATATCTGTGTGATTTGTGTCGGGAGGGATCGGGTTATATCTGTGTGATTTGTGTCGGGGAGGGGTCGGGTTATATCTGTGTGATTTGTGTCAGGAGGGGTCGGGTTATATCTGTGTGATTTGTGTCGGGAGGGATCGGGTTATATCTGTGTGATTTGTGTCGGGAGGGGTCGGGTTATATCTGTGTGATTTGTGTCGGGAAGGGGTCGGGAAATATCTGTGTGATTTGTGTCGGGAGGGGGCGGTTATAGCTTTATGAACAACAAAAGAATAAGAAATCTAATCGAAGTTTGTGTTTCTCTGCTTCAGCTTGAAAACATCAGAAACAGAAGGAATCATTAGTATAAACAGACATTCAGACCGAATTTACATAAAATTCAATTAACACAATCAGTGGGAAATAAAGAAAGCAGCGGAGAGATGTATTAAAAATAGAATGCTTTGCGAGGATAACTCATATTAATTGGTGATCAGTCCATTATGTTAATTTAAAGTAATTGTTTTATCACTGAGCAAGAAGACGACATTAGATCACAAAACATTTTTGTGTCTGAAAAGTGTGTGGGAGGAGACAGCATCGAATCACACGCTACACATGATATGAATACAAATTGTTACTGAGACACTAACATAAAAGGTTACAGTATGTTTAAACAATCTCTCCGGGCACTTTTACCCCAATAAAGTGTCAGAAACAGAATCACTCACTGTTACTTTCTTTTTCCTGGATGACAGAGGAAAAGCAAACAAACAAAACAACAAATAACATTTATTCACTGAGCATTTTGTTAAAACAGCAATGATTTTTATTTGGTGAAAAATGGTGAATTCATTGTTTAGGGAGGCCCCACACTAGTTTGCTTTAGTTTACAGCATTGTTTCGAATATCTGTTTCTGCCAAAGTTGTACTGTCTTTAATGTTTTCCCTATTGTTTCTGTTAGAATTGTTGACTGTTGTTTGCACCAGCTTTGCGTACCTTGTTTAACCCTTTCCCGCCATAAGGCGTACTATGCTGTCCGCGTGGTGGGTAGGCCTTGAAGACGTAGGGCGTACTGACTTCAATGGGCCACCTCGGCCCCTCCCTGCAGCCTGCGTGCACCGCGAGTTGTTGGCTGCTACATGACGACCTGAACTCAGGCTGTACCCCTGCAGCCAATGACACGCGTCGCGTGTAGGGATGTGCATTTCGGGTTTCAGAATTTTGGAATTTTCACGAAATTTCCCGATTCGTGCTTTCGGATGCGGCCGAATTTCGGAAAATTTTTAGATCCGAAAATGGCAGATCCGAAAAGTTTTCCGAGCCGAAACGAAATATTTTCGGAATTTTCGAATGGACTTGAAATGTGTCAAATCGAAATTTATTGCTTTGAAACGAGGAGAACAGACGTGCCGAAAAAACGAAAATTTCCGAACTTACGAAAAGTCGATACAAAAAACGAGCAAAGTGACACGAAAATACGAAAAATGGTCGATATTCCGAAAACATGTACAATTCGGAAAAACGAAAATTTCCGAAATCACGAAAAGTCGATACAAAAAACGAGCTAAGTGACACGAAAATACGAAAAATGGTCGATATTCTGAAAAAAAAAGTACACGAAAAACGAATCGAACCAAATCGAAACAGAAATCGGTCGAAACGAGCCGAATCGAAAAGTTAAAAAATCCGAAAAATCGAACCGAAAAAAAAATCGGTGCACAAGCCTAGTCGCGTGTTGGCTGGGAGGGGTGAATTAGAGGCCCACGGCAGCACCTGGCAGCGGCACGTACTAGTATGCCCAGCCAGCATTAACACCCTCCCGACGGGCACCACTCTCCCGCGGTTAAGGGGTTAAGACGATTTTCAAAAGTGAATGTTCTGATTGTTTGTGACTACAGTGAAACAACAGTGCTTAGATAATAACCCCTAGATGTCTACTGCTTTTCCGCCTTTAACTCTGGCAGCCTGTTTCTTCCAGGCCAGGTCTTCTCCTGAAGGAAACCACAGGTGTTCCCATCTAACGAGCCCTGTGCACCTTTACATAAGTTTTTGAAAAAATCCCAGAGTGCCTTGTTTCTGCATTGCTATTACTTGGTGCGTATTGCTCCATGTGATGCCTGCTCGCTCCAACCTTTGAACATGTTTTACCTTCGAGCCTTGTTTCTGCCAGTAACCTCTGTTCCTGCCTGTCACCTGAAGTCCTATCCGTGTTCCTGCCAGTCACCTGCAGGGCAGCCAACAGGGGAGCCCGTGATATGTTCAGTCGCCCAGTGGTTACAGGTGGCCCAGGCCCAACCTTGGGCAGCTTGTCTATGAGCCACATGGCTACGCAATGCCAACCAAAAATGGCCAACCAAGATATCAACAAATTTCCCATTGGGCCGAGGTATCAAGGGTCGTAACAGTGCTCTGATTCATCACCGAGGGAGCAATTATTATGGTCTGGTTGAGGTGCAGACCAAGGCTCTCCCACAAGGGATCAAATGTTATCCCCTTATTGGAGGGGAAGAGTTTATTGAAACGGGCAGCTGATGGAAGGAGGTCCTGAGCAATGGTTTAGTAAGGGGCCCGAGTATTCTGATGGCAGCCCAGGTCATCTGTATTCCTATACCTGTTCCTGCCAGTCACCTTTAGTCCTATCCGTGTTCCTGACAGTCACCTGTAGTCCTTTCTGTGTTCCTGACAGTTACCAGTGTTCCAGTCCTGCCTGTCTGCTGTCTCTAAACCTCTTGTGAGTTCCCGGTGTGTTGCCCTCTGTGTCTTGTTCCTTTTTCCCTGCTTCCCGTTTGTCCTGTGGTCAGTCCTTTTCCTGCCCTGTCCCTCACCTTTCTCCTACATACCTGCCTTGCTGTTCAGTTGCTATAACCTTTATATTAATTTCAATAAACCCCGATTGGACCCTATTCATCTGCTTATTTGTATCACTGCATCCTGGGCTCACACCCTCACCCCTTGGTACACAACCCATTACAGTTTGTGTTGTTCTGAGTTTTTTTGCATACATAGACCTCTGGAAACAAGGAAAAGAGGTCCAGATGATTTGCAGAGAAGGTTAACCTTCCCTTGAAAAACTTCATGAGTAAAATGAATTGAAAAAAAATGATGTAATCTGCGCTCGTTTCTATAAATTTCCATGTGCAACAAATCACTGTCAGGTTTTAGTTTGCTTAAATGGCCATAGAAGTGTAAGCTCACTCGCCCCATCAAGGCACCTCTCGGTAGAGTGAGTCCTAACCAATGTACCAAAAGCTGCTCCTCTCAGCAATTGCATGCATAATATACATACATACAGAAAAAATGGCGTCGCGCCTGTACTGTTTTCTGTATGTATGTATATTATGCTGTAACACCAGTCAGTCATTTTTGCTGCTGTTCCTTTTTCCATGTTTTTGTTTTCAACCCCAAATGGGAAGTGCTTGGTGCGTGTATAAATAAAACCCACCATTTTTCTGCCTCTCCTTAGCAGAAAAGCAGCAGGAGGGCACGCAGTTGCTCGGAGGAGCAACTTTTGGTACATTGGTTAGGACTCACTCTACCGAGAGGTGCCTTGATGGGACGAGTGAGCTTACGCTTCAATGGCCATTTAAGCAAACTAAAACCTCTGACAGTGTTTTGTTGTACATGGAAATATATAGAAACGAGCGCAGATGACATCATTTTTTTCTTGGTATGTTTTATACATGAACTGGGTGGTTACTTCTGGCTCTTGCAGCTGCTCTGGTGAGTACAGGCACGACGCCATTTTTTCTGTAAAATGAATTGAACCCATCGGATATTAGTTCATCATGTGAATGTAACGCAACATTGTCGTGTCCCAGCGAGATATCACTTTATCTGTGCAATGAGAGTTTCCCTGTGTTTGAACGATCTGGTGCAAGGGGGGGGGGTCATCCCCAATTACCATATAATGAGCCATTTTTTTTCCAGCAAGGCAGAGCTATTACCCTTAAACATGAGGCTGCCGCTGGCCTGATTCCGGCTGAGGCCTCGGATGGTGGTATTTTATTTATGTAGACTAATACCATTATACTGCTGCTACACACAAACATACTCCTGCATTCAGATACGCTCATCTTCCAAGCGCGCTGCCTTAGGCATCTTGTCCAAAATTTATTGTGTTAATTTCTGTATTTTTTGCACCACAAGAGGGACCTCGTATCTGAGCTTGGCTTCCTTAACTCTATGGCCATCACTACTAGAGTGGATCAGAACGGAGGTAAAAAATGACGAGGGCAAAATCCTTCATCTTTGATGATGATAGACTGACAAGAATTTGTCTATGGACCTTAATCGGAAATCGAGCCTTGAGGTATACCTTTATGATTACGTGGATCTGGCCCTACAATCGTTAGACCGGGTCGGTGCTTAGAGTTTGGGGAAAAATATCTGTAAAAGTCAAATTTTCTATTTTTTTTTAGACAATGTGGCTTACAGAACGTTCACTGGCAATGACACAAACATCTTTCGAGTCCTCTCCAGATGTGAGAACTCCACGGGGGGCTCAATGTCACGTTCTGCCAGCAGTGGCTCACGCTCGGCTACATCTTGGCATCTGTGAGATGAGGGGGACGCAATACTTTTCGCATGATGTACTCACATCAGTTTCACCAGCTGCACCAGTCACAGCGGCACCTCTTTCATGATGGATGGCCAAGTCCGGCACCGCGCAACACACAAATGTTCATGTTGTTTCCTGCCTCCTCAGTCCTCTACTAAAAGCATTTAATAGGGATCGTATCTATAACACAGGCCAGTGGCCAGCACACATTTTGGTGCCTCAAATGATAGACCCGTTTCCGGGTATATTTGACTTGCTGATTCCAAAAATGGCACCAGTTTTCCCCTATCGGCTCTAGTTTTTGACTTACAGAACATATGTCATATACTGCTCTTCACTTTTAATGTAATGTTTAATTTAATATCTTTTAAGCATGAAGGAAACATATTAACCCCTTAAGGACCAATGACATGCAGGGTACGTCCTAAGAAAAAGGTGGCTTAACAACCAAGGACATATCCTATACGTCATGGAGTTAGAGGGTTCTCGCTCCCTATACTTACCTCTCACGCCAGGGTCCCTCAGTGTCCTTCAATTCAGATGACCTTGCTGCAAAGGTCAAAAGACACAAAACGAAACAAAAAAAAGAGAAAGGGGGGGATGGAACCGCAGGATACGGGCAAAGAAGAGAGGGAAGGATGGGAGGGCAGGGAACATGCGGATGAGAAGCAGGGAACAGGAAACTGCACCTGCGTAGCTGGGAGTAGGTCCCCAGATAGAAAGCCAGGTCCCAGTCCTTGCCAGGGGGGGTAGCGAGTCAAGAAAGGCACCGCTGGAAAGGTCACAGTCTAACCGTTCCAGCGATGCCTTGCTTTAACTCTAGTCCTTACACGCCAGGCCGTGATCTGGCATCAATCGGCGCCAGATTGCAGCCTATTTCCGGTAAGGGCTACCATCTTAGATGTCAGCCCACCTCGTCAACCAAAGTCATCACGCAATAATGAGTTCCCATTTCTATTGTTTTAAAAAAGTGTACCCCATAGAATATATAATTGTAAAGGCATGGATGACACAATGTGAAAAAATTACATTACTTGCTGTAGATGATTGAAATTTTAATGGGAATTCACTTTGATTTTTAAATTTTTTTGTTATAGCATTCTGGCAGGACATGACGTATACATATAATAATAATATAATATGAATCTGCCGAGTCTGCTGAAAAAAAAAGGATATATAATATGTCTGAGTCGCGTAATAAAATGTGGCTTCAAATCGCGTTTAAACCTGATGAGCAAAACCGGTAAAAATGAACTCAGCACACTTCTACTTTTAGATGTGTGCCGAACTTGTAACATTGACCCCGTCCTTAAGGGGTTAAAGTAGTCGGATCTATGCTAAAGGACAGAAAATAGCATTGCTGAGTGAAGCATATAAACACAGGAGAAAAGATGCAAAATCAGAACGAGGTACGAAAGGGGAAAAATCTGAGACAAAGTCGGAGAGCCAAAGCCAGGATTCGGTACACGGTGTGAACAACACAAAAGGGATAAACAAGAGAATAGTAAAATAGTCAAGGCAAGGTCAGTACACAGGAATAATAACACAAAATAATACACGCGGAAGCAAGGAAGGGAAAAAGGAAAAAATAAAATAAACAACTGTCAAGGACAAGGCAAACGGAGTGACAAAGAGGCAAGGGAAACAGGGAACCGAAAATAAACATAATCAAATATACAAAGGGTAACCAGAGGCATAAACTGGCAGCAAGAAAGAGAAACAGGGTTATTCAAAAAGAATCTAAAAGTCGCCGTATGATCAATGACTTTTCGCTCCCTGCACTTCGGTGCGATTTGGCGATCCTATTTCGCCGACCCTACAGTGTATTCAGCAAGAACCACAGGGCCCCCATAGTGCAGGGAAAACACGCCGCAAACCCGCCGAACACTCACCGAAACCCACAAAAAACACCTGGATTAACCCCACCGAACACGCCAGAGAAACCCGACTAGCCGCCGATCACAGCGCTGAGCAGCCGACGGAAAAAGCCGACACCGCCGACGAATGAGGTGAAAAAAACCCGAAACAGTACGCTTGAAAGTTTGAAAATGTAAACGCTGTTTGCAAAAAAACTACTAAACGAAAATGCCTGGAATTTACATATAAGATCTATTCTGCTTCCCTAAGCAAAGCTGTGAGGCGTGGGTGCTTTAGACTAGCTGAAGTCTGAATTTGACCAGTACTCACACAATGAAGTTCAGCAGATAGCTTCAACTCAGCAAAACTGACACGTAGAAAGATGAATCCAGTTGAAGAGTTTAATGATCAGACTGACAATCTTGTTAATGTACAGCTTTGCAGGCAAAAAGACTTTACTTTGTCTAGCATTGAGAACAGAATGGCTGCTATGTAAGGCTAGGGTCAGACAAACGCATTTTTCACGTGCGTTTAGGCTAGGGTCAGACTGAAGCAGTGCGAACGCGCGTTCTGGCGCACATAATCACGGCCGCACTAGCAGCAGATGCCGGGCAATGACGGCCAATATACGAAGTACGGTCGCACAAAAGTCCGGCCGCGCAACGCAAGTGGAAAATGAACGCATTTTTTCGAGAACGTTAAACCGCTGCTACAGACGTACAGAGTGCGCTGCGGCCGCATAGCAGCGTGTGTGCGTGATTAGGAGATGTCAGACGCTGCTAGTGTGCGGCCAACATAACGTTCAAACAGCCGGATTTCCCTAGACTTCTTTTCACCCCATCGTCATGAAATACGTCCAGAATTGCGCATCGTCTGACCACTTAAGCGTATTCCGTGAAAAAATGCGTGCGCACGCATCGACGTACATTTTGACGGTGGCCGCAGAAAATGCGCTCATCTGTCCCTAGCCTTAGCCGCACGAAATCACGGCCGTGCTAGCAGCAAATGACGTCCAATGCTGGGGAACATACGACGAACGGCCGCACGCAAGTTCATCCGTGCAACGCAAGTGGCCAACGAACGCATTTTTTAGAGAATGTCGAAATGAAGCAGCCTCCTGGGTGTAATTCGGGTTAGGCGATTGTGACTCGGTGGTAGACAAAGGAGACGGAGGCCTTCTTAAGCAGGAAAAGCATTTATTCGGTACCGAGCCTTGAGTCAGGTCTAGCCCAAAAAGACTCAAGTCCCGAGCCAACAGAGAGACAAAGAATTTATACATGGCTTGTAAAAATGCACACCTTATTCCCCTCCCCAGGTTACCCTCCCACTTATCATATCAACCTTCATTATACATATTGGACTTTATTCATCATTTTGCAAGTCAGCAAGATTCATCTCAAAGCACGATCCTTGAGCCCACCGCAGACACTCTAAATTCTCTGTCTAGTCAATAAGGTTGTAAAACGGAATCATTCTTCAAAACAAACATGGCAAGCTATGGGTTTTACGCATTCCTTCTGCTTTCTCGATATATTAAGCAACTTTTATGGCTTAGGGTTAAAGACCTGGGGGGGAAGAGATAATTCTTCAGTCAGCAAAAATCAGGTTTAAGACAAGATATTAGAGGCTATACTTAGTTTTATACAGTTCTATTTTCTATCTAAAATGGTGGACAGGGAACAGAGAGGCTGACGCTAGGGGTTATTCCCAGGTAGCGCTCTTTCATTCCCCCCTTTGGCAGAGAGTCACAAAGTGATCTCTCTTAGCCAACTTACTCTATATCATTAAAGATTTATAATCAGTAGGGGTTGCCTGGCTCATTGGATGGTAATCTGAAGTGTCCCCCAGGGGCCTAACTTCTGGTTTCAGGAATTTACGACAGATTGGCCACAGACACATGGCTAACTTGTAGGTTAGTGCACAGATAAGAAAAATTAGTATACCAATGAGGATCAGGGACCCTATCCTGGAAATAGCACTTAGAATTGAGCCAAACCATGACCCAAATGCACCGAATCCTTTGAAAGGATTCCACCCTTCTTCTGCTATTTGACGGGCCTGGGTCTGCAGATGGGACACTTTCTCTTGGTGCTTGCGGATTACATCAAAATAATCAGGTACATCAACAGTAGCATTGCGGATATAAGTACAACACTCATAATGCATCGTCATTTCACACATTCCATTTAATACAGCCTGAATCTGTTCAATAGCTATTTTCTGATATAACTGTAATTTACGAATTTCTCGGAGCTCCGCATTCAACAGTTGGATGTCAGTACTAGTAATATTCACAATTTCATCCATTAGTACAACATATTGATTAAGTCTTCTCATCATTTCAATTCCCCATCCTGTGAAGGAAGGAAACCAAGACCAGGCCATATCACCTTTAGAAAACAGTTCTCGTTTAGCAAAATTTAAGGAATAACGTGGGTGTGGTGTCCCTAGGTCCGGGGTATCACCTTGGATCCGCTGAAGGGGGACTACCCAGGCCAGGTAACACCACGTCTTTATATCAGTATTTATCCACATGTGACATAAGTTTCCGCAACAAATATGTATGCCGCTACCCGGCATCAGGTAAAAAGGCTTAGAGCCAAGGTGCGAGAAGATGATGGATAGTGATTTTTGGGTATAGGCAAGAGCATCTGGACTTTTATCATTAGTCTGTTTGTAATTATCAATTGTGTTTACCATTACTTGGAGACTATTTCCCAACGCCTCTGGATCAGATACATCTAGTGTTGCATTAAACAAGGATTCTTTACACATTGAACTAGGTGGGGCCTGATTTTTCTTTAGTTTAAAACACCATAGAGGGAGGTAAGCCCAATTAGTGATCTGAATAGTGTGGTTTGTTTTTGGCATAATTAGGCTCTTTGTCATTTTAAGCACGCTAGGTGCCACAACACTCTTGTTGACCGGGAAGCTGGACAAGTTAAGGGGTACAGCTAGAGTAGGAATGACTGATGACCCCTGGTTCAGTTTATTACACACCCAACAAGAATCATATCCTGATTTTCTGGCATACGCATATGTGAACTTAATAAGCAAGTTATCCTCTGGTTTGGTTAATTCCCGTTTCTGGCGGCCATACGCCGGTGGAACAGTCACATCATAGTCTGGTGTCAACACAATTGGGGTTGGCAGCAATCCCTTAGGAAATTGGATTGGGAAGAGTAACTCCGCAAAAATTGTCAAAACTGTCAAAAATAGAACAATAATCCCGATGCATATGAGGATCTTCTGATACTGTTCAAAAGGTCTTTTCATTCTCTCAAGGAAAGTATTAGGAAGCAGAGGCTCATGGGCCTCTTGTTGCACTTCTGGGGCTTCCATTTGTGGCAGTGTATCGAGTTTATCTGCCTTTCAACAAAAATTGACACAGAGACTTGGGTGTATGAAATTAAGCGGTCAATCAGACTTTTGATCCACTTATTCGTCTCTGGTCTGTGCGGCTGCTCGGGTACGGTGGAAACGTAGCTTCAGCGGTTCCGATTCACTGGCTATCACTTTCCAAGGGGAATCCGCATCCATGGCAGCAAGCTTTAGTCGGGAATGATGTATCCATGGCACCACCTCAGCAACTTTCACTGCTGTGGGAGTGGATAACAAGACAACATAAGGACCTCTCCATTTTGCCCCTAGAGGGTCTACCCTCCACTCCTTAACCCATACTGAGTCCCCAGGACAGTATTTATGTAAAGGTGGGTATAGGAAATGTGGTATGTGTTCATTAACCCATGTGTACATACTCTGCATCGTCTGGCCTAACTTGATCATTTGCTGGCGTAAGTCAGTCTCCCCTAAGACGCGGGGATCCCTCCCTCAACCTAGTTATCAAAGGGGTGGGATAACCAAACATCATCTCGTATGGGCTCAATTTTAGGAGTGAGGTAGGGCTGCTTCTCACATGCAGTAGAACTATTGGCAACACATCCAGCCATTTCATTGATGTTTCTTGGCATATTTTAGCCATCAATGTCTTTGGATTTCTATTCATTCTTTCCTCTTTTCCAGAGCTTTGAAATCTGTATGCAGAGTGCAGTTTCCAGGTGATTCTTAACAATCGGGCGAGCTGCTGCAAACAACTTTGTATGAAGGCTGGGCCATTGTCTGATCCGATTTCAAGAGGCAGTCCATACCTTGGGATAATTTTCTCTCGAAGCACCTTACCTCTGCAGTCTTTTCTGTTCGAGTTGGGTAGGCTTCAACCCATCCCATTAGTGCGCATACTAGCACCAGTAGATATTTATATCCTTTGCATGGTGGGAGAACAGTAAAGTCAATTTATAGGGAGGACATTGGAGATAATCCAACCGATAATACTACTGGTGGTTGTACTATCCCTTGCCTTGGGTTGTTCTTAGCACAAGTGACACATTGTTGCGCAATCACTCTGCAGACGGAGGTGAGTCCAGGAACGTAGAAGTGCGGTTCTAGTTGTTGCTCCATGGCTGTCTTTCCTCCATGTGTTCTGGAATGCAGGGCCCGGACAATTTCAGGTGCCAGGGTGGCTGGTAAGACAATTCTTTCACTCTCCAACTGGTACCATCAGTCTTCTCTGTATTCTCCTGGCTCTTCGGAGAGCCATTTCTTCTCCTTTTCAGAGTAGGCCGGAGTTCAGTGCGTAATGGGTGTTGGTAACAGAGGTATCACCACTGAGAGAAGTCTTTTGACATACTTGGGTATTCTGTGCTTCAGAGCATATTCAGACAGTGCATCTCTTTCATGTTCATTCTTTACAGTCGGCAGGAAATACTTTAAAGCACTTTCTTTCATATTTTGCAGCTGGTCTTCAACCAGTATCTCTTTCAGGAAGAACTTCACCAGCGGAGCTTGGTATCGTGCAGCTCCCAGCTCTCCCATGCTTCTCACAATTCGGGTAATTCTCAGGTTATTGTGGGTGTTGGTATTCAAATTGGAGAAGCGTGTCGAAAAATTTGAGTCTCGTATCACTTCTATCTCCTCTTCCCCCACTAATTTTACGCCGAAGAAATTCAGCATCAGTTTATAGGCTCTCCGTAGCCTATGTTGGATTTCAGCGGTGTTCTTCATAATTTCAATTTCAGAAGTAGTCAGAGGCTTTGCATGTGCATTCTGGCCTTGTTCACGCAGGGGAAACAACCATTGGATGTAGCTGTGGTGCTTCTCTAGAAGTTCATATTCACCGTACCAATGGCAAAGAACATCTTCAATAAATTCTCCATGAGGTGCAAATCTGCTCTTATTCATATAGTTGTCAACGTTAGGCATATCTTGAAGCGCAGTATTTAGACAGAGCAGAGTTTCGACTTTATAGGTGAGTCAACTTGAACCAGTCCTCTCTGGGGAACCGAAGTTTCTGTTCGGTGTTCCGGATTTCCATTCCGGAAGCTTTTCAAGTGATTCTCCTGTTGCTGTCGAGTTCTCTTGTCATTGGTTTCTTTCCAATCACAGCCACGCTCAAGGGCTTGTGTCTGTCTTGCTGCTTCCTTCGCCACTTGATCTGCTTTATGGTTTCCTCTGGGAACTTCTTCTTTGCCTTTCTGGTGTCCTCGACAATGTATAACACCAACTGCGGACGGTTTCCATACCGCATCCAGTAGATTCAATATTTCAAGGGCATTTTTGACTTGTTTGCAGATGTTAGGAGGCCACGTTCTTTGTAGAGTGCTCCGTGAGCCTGAATTGTCATGAAGGCATACTTGGAATCGGTGTATGTGTTCACCCTTTTGTTTTCAGATAGTTCTAGACCTTTGGTAAGGGCAATAATTTCAGCTAGTTGAGCAGAAGTGCCATTGGGCAGTGGTTTTGCTTCAATTGTTTCGTCAAGAGTGACTACTGCGTACCCAGCAAATCTTTTTCCATTTTCAACAAAACTGCTTCCATCAGTGAACAGTTACAAGTCGTATTTGTCTAGGGGTATGTCTTTGAGGTCAGGTCTGCTGCTATATACTTCATCCATTACTTGGAGGCATTCATGTTCATGGTCTTCTGAAGCATCTGGAAGCAATGTAGCAGATTCAGTGTTGAGATTAGTTCCAGAGGAACTCTTGAGTTTTCACACAGCATAGCTTGGTACTTGGTCATTCTTGCATTGCTGAACCAGTAATTGCCTTTTTGGTCTAGAAGAGTCTGGACTGCATGAGGGACTTTCACAAAGAGTTCTTGGCCTATTGTGAGCTTGTCTGCTTCTGCAACCAGGAGGGCAGTGGTTTCAAGCAACAAAGTCTTTAATTGGGTGACAGCCTCAGTTTGTTCTTCACCCCAAATGAATAGGTCAGGCTCTGCACCTTTGGTGGCTTGGTACAGAGGCTCGGCAATGATGGCAGAGTTGGGGATCCACAGGCGACAGAAGCCTGCAGCTCCCAAGAATTCTCTTACTTGGCAACGAGTCTGTGGTTGAGGGACACGGCAGACTGATTCTTTGCGTTCTGGATTGTACGCATGGTACCAGTAAGTTGAAAGCCTAGGTATTTCACACTGCGTTGGCAGATTTAGGCCTTTCTTTTAGAAACTTTGTAGCCTGCCTTGCATAAAATACTTAACAGTTCTGTTTGTGGCATTGAAACAATCTTCTTCAGTTGGTGAGGCAAGCAGGAGTTCATCAACATACTGCAATAGGGTAGCTTTGTCTGGCTGAGAGTCTTTGTTCAGCGCTCTCCCGAGGATAGTAAACCTTGAAGGAGGCACGTCATTTGAGGTTTGGAGCCATTCTGGGCATTTTCCCACTGAAAGGCAAACAATGGCGGACTCGCTGGAGCCAAGCCGGAACAGAAGAACGCATCTTTTTAAATTAAGTGTAGAATTCTGTGTTGCCGGGTATCAGAGCTAGGAGGTTACACTCAATTGGGCCAAATCCGTATAAAGTCACTGTGGCAGAATTAACTGCCCTTAAATCCTGTACAGATGTGAGTTCTTGAGTGCCCTCTTCCTGAACTGGAGCAACGGGGTATTCCATGAAGACACACAAAACTTTAGAAAACCGTACTTTAGCAAGCGTTAAAGGTGGACTTGGATGTGTTGCCTGGCTTTTTGTGGGATGTGGTACTGGCACAGCGCCACGGGCTATTACCTTTTTTTTTTATTCATCTTACTTTCAATAATACACATTTTATAACACGTTTCTCTCTTCTCATCATAACCAACTTCTTTGTGCATTCCCCATTTTACTTGTCTTTTACTTTCTTATTATCACTTACTTATCTTTTCTATTTATTTTACAATTCCTCCAAACTGATCTAACGCCTGCAGTTTTTTCCTCTATATCTGCTGTATCTCTCAGATTCCTCTCCTAGAACCTTCCCTCCCACCTTTTCTCCTCTGTCAGTGTTACTTGTTTGCATAAGGGGGGGGTTTCAAAGTGGCAACAACCTTTTTTTTTTTTTTTTTTTTAAATCAGAGTCTCTTACAATAGACTCAAATGCAATTGAGATGTAACAGCACTGTTTTACAAATGTCAACAAACTCTCGCAGCCTATAGCACACAACACATTCACTTACTGGAGCAAAAATACTCTGGTACATAAATCGTACTAGATCTTTAAATCAAGCATTTATAACATACCAGAACAAGTGGCAATTCTGCCGTAGACATATACACTTAATGAACAACTGTAGCACAGTACGCCACACACTTACAAAAAAACCCATGTTTAGCACACACAATCAAATCACCTTTTGTCTTGAACAGACTTCAAACATTCCTCAGTCAAAAACAGGTTTTTTTGTTTCTCTTGCTAATTGCAGGTCTCTTCCTAATTTAGGCTGGGGTCAGACGAGCGTAGTGTGATTGCGCCTAAAAGTACGTCCGTGATAGCATGAAAGTAAGTCCATTGGAGCCTGACACATGAAGTACGTCCGCACTGAACTGCGGACGCACAACGGCCGCGGCAAACGGACGCAGGTTAGGCAAGAACGTAATACCGCTAGAACGGACGTGCAGAGTGCGCCACGTCCACAACGTCTGCATAGCTTTGTGTGTGAGTGATGGAGCGAGGTCAGACGGACTGCATTTATACGTCCAGCATTTTTGACGGACAGAATGTTTTTTCATTGTAATTTATTTTTCCCTCCTACATCCGTCAAAAAATAACTTCAGTGAAAAAACGGACTGTGTGACCACTACTGCGTCATCCGTACTGACGATGTCCGTACTGCACGGACGTACAGTCCGTAGAAATCACGCTCGTCTGACCCCAGCCTTAGCCTTTTTACTCAATGCTCTCTGAAATGTGTTCATTAGAATTCATCCTGTCTTACAATTTTACATTCATTTTAACTATGCATTTTAGGGGTACACCCGAAAAACACAAAACACCGGCTGTACACTGTACACACCATAATACATATACACACACACAACAGAGATTTCGTACATAGATCATTTTCATTGCAATGCATACAAAACCAAAGAGCATATAAACCCACTATACACATATATAGCACTTACACAGACTGGGCAGCACATATACATTGCACCATAAACGCAAACACAGCACATATATGCACTTACTGCACAGAGCACATATACACACATAACTCTAAATTCATATTCATAACATTTATACACATTTGCTATGTAAATAGCACATACCCACACTGGCTGCAGCCATATATTATACTACTCAGCACACACTCATAGTGTATTCGTTCAATGCAACAAATAGCTTCTGTATACATACTGCAAAAGCATATTTACAGGAAACATACACAGAGCATTTTTTTTTTTTTTAAAGCAAACACAACACATATATACAGAGCACATGCAATACCTCCATATATCATAAAAACATAGAAAATGTTGGCAGATAAGAACACCTCGGCTCATCCAGTCCGCCCAACCACACGGACACTCAACCTGGATCCATCTCCGTCCAGGAAGCCTCATGCCCATCCCATGCCTGGTCAAATTCAATCACTGTTTTGGCCTCCACACTCCACTGGAAGGCCGCTCCATGCATTCACCACCCTCTCAGTAAAATAATGTTTCCTGATGTTACTTTAAACCTTTGCCCTCTAATCTAAGACTATGTCTCTTGTTTTGCTATTTTTGTTTCTTTTAAATATACTCCTTCCTCTACCTTGTGGATTCCCTTTACGTATTTAAATGTTTCTATCATATCTCCTCTGTCTCGTCTTTTTTCCAAGCTGTACATGTTAAGATCATTAAGCCTTTCCTGGTAACTTTTCTCCTTCAAGCCGTTCACCATTTTAGTAGCCCTTCTCTGAACTCTCTCTAAGATGTCTATATCCTTCTGGAGATACGGTCTCCAGTACTGCACACAGTACTTCCAAGTGAGGTCTCACCAGTGCTCTGTACAGTGGCATGAGCACTCCCTTTTCCTACTGCTAATACAGGCCTCCCTACACAACCAAGCATTCTGCCAGCATTTCCTGCTGCTCTATTACATTGACTACTCCATATATCCATACAGGGTATTGATCCGGATGCCTTGGGCGTCCAGAGACCACTGAATGAACCTTTTGGATCTCTTCAGGCTCCATTGATCCTTCCTGCGGCCATGAAGGAGAAAGGAGGGGCCAATCAACCTCACAGAACTCGCAGACTGCTCTTATGCAGCTTCCTCCCATATTGATGAACTGCAAAGAGAGTCTCGAAGTTCTGCAACATATACCCAAGCGGTGTTTCACCTTTCACAATTTTGTTTCCCTTATGGGATTTGGTGTTTCCCATTTCCGCAACTTGGTGACCAGCACCAAGTAATACACAAAAGCACAATCTGATATTTCACTCAACAATTCTTTTGCGTCCCTAATTCGGTGGCCAAGTCGTGGTCACCAGCTTGGAATCTCACCTACTATAGGGCCACTCTCGTATTTGCTTTACCCGAAGGGTGTAGGCGCACGTTCACTCAGTTTCAGTCACCATCAATATCAGATACAGATAATACAGTTCAGTACACAATCCTAGCAATACAGAATATCTAACAGCTAAGCATCCTTTCTTATAGCCAACAGATGTCATTTTTACACAATACACTATAGCTTTAGAAGAGGTAGCTACTCTCTTCTGCCGTGGGGTACTGTTTTTTTTTTGTTTTAGGGGTGCACAATTTACCCCCCTTTTCAGACCCGGGCCACAGCTATTGGAGCACTTCAGACTCCTGGAACACTGCAGGTTCCTCACATTGAAGCGCTACAGGCTTCCTATCTCTCTAGAGGGCGCCTTCCCTTTATCTGGCATACCAGAATACAGACACGGATTCAACCGCACATTCACTGTTGGCTAATTATTTACACAATCACTCATTATGCTATCAAATACTGAATAATAAAATATATTACCTTGGTCATAGCACAACGGTTTTCCTCCAGGCCTCGTGCTTCCGTGGGGTCACGGTCGGGGGTGCTACCACGCAACACGTTGAGATCCACAGAGTGCAGGAAGACCTGCAAGGGCGCCGGCAGACAATCAACTTTTGATCGGCAGCACGCGCCCGACGGAGCTCACGGAGTTGCAGAACACTGCCGTTCTCCCTCTCTCACCGAGCCAGGCCTGCCAATCCCGGACGAGCCCCCAGAAATGAAGCAGCCTCCTGGGTGTAATTCGGGTTAGGCGATTGTGACTCGGTGGTAGACAAAGGAGACGGAGGCCTTCTTAAGCAGGAAAAGCATTTATTCGGTACCGAGCCTTGAGTCAGGTCTAGCCCAAAAAGACTCAAGTCCCGAGCCAACAGAGAGACAAAGAATTTATACATGGCTTGTAAAAATGCACACCTTATTCCCCTCCCCAGGTTACCCTCCCACTTATCATATCAACCTTCATTATACATATTGGACTTTATTCATCATTTTGCAAGTCAGCAAGATTCATCTCAAAGCACGACCCTTGAGCCCACCGCAGACACTCTAAATTCTCTGTCTAGTCAATAAGGTTGTAAAACGGAATCATTCTTCAAAACAAACATGGCAAGCTATGGGTTTTACGCATTCCTTCTGCTTTCTCGATATATTAAGCAACTTTTATGGCTTAGGGTTAAAGACCTGGGGGGGGAAGAGATAATTCTTCAGTCAGCAAAAATCAGGTTTAAGACAAGATATTAGAGGCTATACTTAGTTTTATACAGTTCTATTTTCTATCTAAAATGGTGGACAGGGAACAGAGAAGCTGACGCTAGGGGTTATTCCCAGGTAGCGCTCTTTCAAAACCGCTACTACTGATGTACAAAGTGCGCTGCGGCCGCATAGCGGCGTGTGTGCGTGATTAGGAGACGTCAGACGCTGCACACGTCTGGCCAACAAAACGTCCAGACACAAAAAGTCTTTTATTGATGATCCGTACAAAATCACGGACGGAAAGGCGCATCGTATGACCGCTATCGCGTATTCCGCGAAAAAATACGTACGTTCGTTCGAACGCACTTTTTCACGAACAACGTGAAAAATGCGTTCGTCTGACCCTAGCCTAACTAGGAAGTAACAAAACAACAAGACACTGAGCAGAGGGGTAGGAACTAGCTGATACAGAAAAGCTAGGGAAACCCAGAAGGGACAAAATAGCTATGAAATCAAATGCATGTGCGCAGCAAAGGCAGATTCAACACAAAACAAAAAAATATACAATAAATCCTAAAACATGGAGCATGACAAGATCCTATGAATGATAATAAAAAGGTCTGTTACAGAAAAAAGAAAAAAACGATAAAAAAAAGGGGAAATATTTTTTGCCAAAAAAAACTAAAAAATGCCTAACAGATCCTAAAAAAATCTATAAATAAAGAGACTTTTTAATGCAAAATATAATATTAAACAGTTTATTAGATAATAGATTAAAACGTCAGGGCATTTCGGCAACTTTTCCCTGCTGGTTTGTGTTCTCTGAATAGACGAAGCAGTGCTTCTCTATGGGGATTTCATTGCCCTCGAACAAAATTTGGCGAACTGCCTGCTCTCTGAATAGCCGAATGGCCGGGAAAGGTAACCATACGCTGAATTTCACTGTTCGGTTACCTTTCGGCCACAATTTGGATTTCTTTGAATAACCCCCATAATAACTGGCAGCAGGAAAGACAAGATAACTGGCAGCAGGATAGACCCTATAATAGAGCAGTGCAGAATGAGAGAGACTGGCTTATAAAGGGAGTAGGCCAGTGCTCAATGGGTCAGGTGACCAGAGTCCTGGCAAACTGTAGGGAAATCCAGGAGCAGTAGGTGATGAGGGATAGACCAAACAGGGGTAAGAGCCGGCCCGGATCGGCCAAAAGATAGGGCTCAGGGCTTGAATTGTGACACTCCTTCACCAGAAATAGGAGATAATTCTTAAAAAGTCAAACACAATTATTCAGAGAAAGGTGAAACTCTGGAGAACTTTTGGAGAAGTGAAAATTCTAGGTCAAAACTATTTCCTAGGAATGAATTAAAGGGACTCTCTCTACTCATCCTGACCATTTTACATTTATAAAGTGGTCAGTATGTGAGGAGGAGTGCCCCCTCTTCCCCCCAGCTCCCCTGACCTGTCAGAAATGCTGGGTGACGTGAAGGAGTTTCCTCCATCCCACCCATCAGCAGCCGGGATTTTTGAATTTCCCGGCTGCCGGTCACCAGGCCGGTCACTAGTGATGTCATACACAGAAAGCGGCCAACGTCACCCTCTGAGACCAATCGTTGTAGCGAGCGTTCTCAGAGAGGCAGCCGATGGATCAAATCTGTGCATGCACGTGCAGCTCCGATCCATCAGTCTGCGCAGGCGCTACGGAACTTGTGAACGTAAAGTGTGCGAGTTCTGTTCCGCCGCGCAAACTGCGGCTCCTTTGCTACACAAGTTGCGCAGGGCCACATATGGGGCTCTATTAACAGTTTCGCGCAAACGTTAACGCGTGTGCAAAAACGCATTAACGCGAGGGGAAAAACCCTTAGCGCAGAATGTCGTATTACAATGTCCGCGCAAAAAATGCGCGTTAACGTCTACCGTGGGTGAACCTGCGCGAACCCTTTGCGAGCGTAATGTATGTTGCGCGTCCTATACTTAAAATTGTGAGCGGAAATGTGTTTGTGCGCTGGTACGCGGATGGTATTACAATCTATGCGCAAATTTTTACGGACAGCGTTTGCGTGCATAATGTTAACGTGTTTGAAAAGCTGGTGGTAACGGCAAATCTGAACGTTCTGGCTGGACCCAAATACACCAGCACCAAAAAGAAAAATACATCAAAGTATACTTACACATTCTACACATACCCAAACAATAAAATGGAGAGGTTGTGCGTGTTTTTATTAGTGCTGCAGCATATATACTCAGATTGATTTTGACAGGCGCAATAACTGAACGGGAGACAATTGTGGTTGTTAATTCTGATTGGTTGAATCACGTTAAAAAACAGTTCTCACACCGATTGCTACGCGCAACGTTAATGCGCGTGCGTTTTTGCACATCTTTTTTACGCGCGTTATTTTTTGACGGATGAAAAAAAGGGGAACCGATTGTAATACCAGCGTTAATTTACGCGCGTTACCGTTTAACGCTGCGCGCAAAAAAAAAAATTCGCTGCGCGTACGCTTTTGCGCGAAGAAGTTAATAGAGCCAATTGTGTTAGAAAGCTTCAGGGACTTCTGGGTTTGGGAACCGTGAAGCCGAAGAGGAGGAACTGCGTGCGGCGAGGGAGAAAAGGTGAGTAAAATCATCAAAATTATTAATAATAAGGCAGTTGCTGTCAGCTGGATCTGTCCAATTATTTAAGGCCAAAAAAAGGAAAATCTATTTTCTAATAGAGTCTTCCTTTAAACATACACATAACTTCATAGGAATAAAGGGTTAAATATCTGCTATCTATGCTTTTAATAACACAATCCTTTGTGCATTTTTCTGTAACTTTAAATACATAACTCCGGGGCTGGTTACAAAAACACACAATGTAGGACAGAGCAACGGAAATTTTAATGAAGCCTCATATTATACATTATCCATGAGTGTCTCCTGCTAAACCGACATCCGACAGCTCGAGACACACGAGGACATCCGGGAGGTGAAAAATAATAAAAGCTCACATTTTTAATAAAACAACAACTTGTTCTAATTAAATTTGGGGGAAAAAAATGATTAAATTTGGTTTTAAAACAGCAAGTGCATAACAAAACCTTGCAAGCTCTTTTATTTCCTAACAAGATCAGATCGCGTGCGTTTTTTCTTTTTTTTCCCTGTGTGATATAAAACAGCAGCGCAGCAGAAATTGAGGTTATTTATAGTGTACAACGCCGAGAACGAGTGGTTTTCTTGTAAATGTCATTTTATTCAAATTTCTGTTCTTTCCGGCAGCCCAGACCAAACCTATGGAGATTATGTTTTAAAATATTGTTAGGATCTTTTCTACTTTCTATACATTCGTCTTTTTTTTTTTTTTTGTTTTGTTTTCGCATTATTATTATTATTTTGTCGATTTGGCACTTTATGCTGCTCCTGCTCACTCCGTTAATACGAAAAGATGCTAGCGAGGCATAAACTCCGCCGCTGTCTGAATAAATTATTATAAGTTGCAGCTATCTCTCGGAAAGTGTGTGAGTTTTAATGATGTTACGCGTTGTGTAACTAAGTGGCATATGTTACATCAAAATGTTAAAAAATGCACAAACAAATCTCAACATATCCTCCGACACATTGTTGGCGAGAAACATTAATTCAATGCATTATGTAAAAAAAACATTATTATTATTATTGTACACTGCCTGGCCAAAAAAAAAGTCACCCCCTGTAATATTTGGTTGTGTCGCCTTTTGCTGTGATTGCGGCACTCATTCGCCGCGGCATTGTGTCGATAAGCTCATGCAATGTCACAGCATTTATTGGCGTCCAGAGCGGCATTAATTTATGGCGAAGATCTTGTATTGATGATGGGAGAGTCGCGGCGCTGCGTAAAGTCTTCTCCAGCACATTATCCCAAAGATTAACCTCAATGGGGTTAAGGTCTGGACTGTGCGGTGGCCAATCCATGTGTGACAATGATGTCTCATGCTCCCTCAGCCACTCTTGCACAATTTGAGCCCGATGAATCCTGGCATTGCCATCTTGGAATATGCCCGCTGTGCCATCAGGGGAGAAAAAACCCATTGATGGGAAAACCTGCATTTTTTGGGCACATAATGTTGTTGAACCTGGACCTCACCGACTGAACCAACCCCAGATCATAACAGGCTTGAATGGCAGGTGGGGACTTTTTTTTGGCGGGCAGTGTATAATAATTAATTAAACATTTAATCTGTGTATTAATTAAACATGTCAGAGGCCTTTCATAATGCAGGATGATGCAAGAAGTTAATAAACAATAAATTCACTGTGACAGAACACCGGGTATGGTCCTGGAAGTGTTTATGTTCCCCCAACAATGCAGTTTGCAGGTAGCTCAGCAGGTGAGTTCAGTGCAGGAGTTCTGGATTGCCCAGGGAGTTCCTCACCTGCTGGGTATAAGCACTTCCAGTGATGGATTCAGGGAGAGAGAGTTTATTTTTGTCTATTTGTACTGTCCTCCCTCCAAGTATCACTTTTGCGAAGTTTGACGTAGGGATGTGCGTTTCGGGTTTCGGAATTTTCACGAAATTTCCCGATTCGTGTTTTCGGATGCGGCCGATTTTCCGAAAATTTTTAGATCCGAAAATGGCAGATCCGAAAAGTTTTCCAAGCCGAAACTAAATATTTTCGGAATTTTCGAATGTACTTGAAATGTGTCAAATCGAAATTTATTGCTTTGAAACGAGGAGAACAGACGTTCCGAAAAAACGAAAATTTCCGAAAATCCGAAAAGTCGATACAAAAAACGAGCCAAGTTACACGAAAAATACGAAAAATGGTCGAAATTCCGAAAAAATGTGCACGAAAAACGAGTCGAGCCGAACCGAATCGAAACAGAAATCGGTCGAACCGAATCGAAAAGTTTAAAAATCCGAAAAATTGAATCGAACCGAAAAAAAAAAAAAATCGGTGCACAAGTCTAGTTTGACGGCAAGCTAAACTTCATCTATCATAGAGTCACGAAGAAGTTAAGTTTCAATTCCAGTCTTTATTGAAGAAAAATCATAAACTCTACGATGGATAATAGTGAAACTAAAATAAAAGAATTATAATGTACAATTAGTCTCTAACTATACATGCTCAAATACAACCAAATATATACAGCAATACCGTTGTCATTACACACATCTGGACATCATATGAGACTATTAAGGATATACTGTACATAGAAAAACATATGATAACATGCTATGTATTTAAATGGTAACATTACATCCACTCTACACATTAGAAACAGCAATATGTGTTGATGGAAGCAGATAAGGTAAGTAAACTTACAGCTATTGCTCTTCAGGATGCTCAAAGACAAGGGTTAATGGAGACTGCCCATGCAGGACTGTTCATCTGCTCACCACATAACAGCCATGAGTTAGCTTACACTTCCTGGATTTCTAAGAGCTGTATACTTCCTGGTTTCTAAATTGCCTGCGGTTTCTTAAAATGACCACTAGGTGGACTTACCAAAACAAAAGAGCTTAACTGATATTAATCTGGAGACAGAACACTACTAGATGGCTACGAATAAGCCAACCCCCTGTAGTCAGTGGTTTTATGTTAGTTAGTGCTCAGATGAGCTAGGTTTTGTTTTACTTTATTTTTGTTTTTCCCACTGCATGGTAGGCTTGTGCACCGATTTTTTTTTCGGTTCGATTCGGTTCGATTCGTTCGGATGTTTAAAATTTCGATTCGGCTAGTTTCGGCCGATTTCTGTTTCGATTCGGCTCGTTTTTCGTATACATTTTTTTTCGGAATATCAACCATTTTTCGTGTTTTCGGGTCACTCTGCTCGTTTTTTGTATCGACTTTTCGTGATTTCGGAAATTTTAGTTTTTTTCGGAACGTCTGTTCTCCTCGTTTCAAAGTGTCTAACTCTATTCGTTTTGACGTAAACTACTATGGTTTACTTTTTTTAATACTTTATATATTTTTTTATAATTAACTTTTGGTTTGTTTTTCGGATCCGATAATTTATTCTGTCGATACGATAATTCTGGCGACTCTATCGTGTTTTTTTTTTATTAAATAAAGATCCTTTTTTTATTATGAATATACATTTCACAACTTTATTTAATCATATTAAAATGGTATGAAAGCCAAGGAACAAAAAAAATGAACAAAACGATTTAAAAAACGCTAAACTGACCCGAATGCCACAAGAAACAAGTGATACGCATTACGCATTTACAAATACAAAATTTACAGAATCAGCGATATAACCGATAATATTTAAATATACGATGTCCAGAATTACTGAAATGGAACCGAAATCACGAATGGAACCGAAATCATGAATAGAGCAAAAATAAATTTCGATTTGACACATTTCAAGTCCATTCGAAAAATTCGAAATTTTTTCCATTCGGCTCGGAAAACTTTTCGGATCTGTCGGTTTTCGGGTCCGATCCGATTCGGAAATTTGGCCGAATCCGAAGACACGAATCGGGAAATTTCGTGAAAATTCTGAAATTCCGAAACCCAAAACGCACATCCCTACTGCAGGGTGTACCGTGCCGTCCCTGCGGCGGGTGGGCTTTGAAGAGACGGGGCGTACTAGTATGCCCCGCTGACTTCTATGGGCTGCCTTGGTCCCGCCCATCAGTCGGCGCCCCATTGGCTGCTGTGAGATAGCCTGAACTCAGGTCGTCCCCCTGTAGCCAATGACATGGGTCAGCGGCTAGGCGGGCCAGAGGAGGTGCCCACTGAAGAGACGGGCAAGCAGGGCGTAATAGTACGCCCCATCTGCGTTATCCCCCTCTCGCCGGGCACCACCCACCCGGCATTAATGGGTTAAAATAAAAAGGACTGTGTTTATTGGGTCTTAGCTCACAACACATATAAAAAATGATAATGATAGAAGCAAAAAAAAAAGTGCCACTGGTCAAGACAAACAGATTTCGTATGACCTGACCTGTTTGTCAACAGTGCTGTACGAAAGACGAGAGGTCATTCAATTTAATACTAATTTAATGAACACTGTATCTCTGGGATCTGATTTATTGTATGGAAGGAGCTCAAAGGCCCCAGGAAAGAGCGCCGCAGCAGGGATAGACAAGGAGTGCGGTGGGGTGTTGCCAGGTCGGTCATGGTTTCCTGGACACACATTACTAATTCATGCAGAGGGGAGCACAGGGAAAGTGCTGCCCTGCAACTTGTATTATTCATATGCTGCAGGAAGTAAATCAAGGTCGGTCACCTGGGACTCATTGATTTCTTTCCTGCAGCGTATGGATTATACATGCTGCAGGGTGGCATTTTTCATGTACTGCCCACCAGCATGAATAAATTATGTGTCTATGAAAACAAGGCCGATATGGCGACCCTAGTTGCCGGTAGCTTCTCCTTACATGTTATAGTACATAATGTCGAGTCTCGCAGCTCCTTTAAATCAGTTGTATAAAAATGTCACAGTGCGAGGGTTTTACGTCCTTCTTGTTTTCTGGCAATGTATGTTCAGAATGTAAATGAGGAGGGAATTAATTAAAATCCTGACGCATCTTCTCGTTAAAAAGATGATTATATGTAGAATGATTTCCCTTAATCTGCCAAAAAAAATGACTTCATACGCTATTTGACAATTAGCGATGTAACAGCTTGGAGACTTGGACGGGGGGTTTCTTGAATTAACAGTTGGTTACACTTGCCATGTTCAGAAACATAGAGATATCTAATAGAGGGGTGCTGAATGGGACCTCGGGTGGCTGGTATGGAATTATGGACGCTGGAGACCAGGGGTCGCAAACCTTGACCTTCCAGATGTTTTGCAACTGCATGTTCCATGAGGCTCAGCCCACCTGATGAGCGATTGAGCAACATGGTAGATGAGGTTCCAGGACACCTGGAGGGCCAAGGTCGCTGAACCCCTGCTGTAGACTAAAAATACCTGTCAGGCTGTCGATGGGTTTGGGTCAAAATCTCTACAACCAGGTTCCCTAATGCCAAAATCCCGATGGCCAGCTTCCCTACACAGACAACTCCCTGACGGCCAACTTCCAGACATCCAAAATCCCAGTGGCTAGCACTAACCCTACTCCCTAACCCCCTAAACCTAGCCCTAACCCTAACCCCCCTAAACCTAGCCCTAACCCAAACCCCCAAAACCTAGCCCTAACCCCCCTAACCTTAGCCCTAACCCCCTAAACCTAGTCCTAACCCTAAACCCCCTAAACCTAGCCCTAACCCTAACCCCCCTAAACCTAGCCCTAGCCCAAACCCCCTAAATCTAAACCTACTCCCTAAACCTTGCCCTAACCCCCTAAACCTAGCCATAACCCTACCCCCTAAACCTAGCCCTAACCCTAACACCCTAAACCTAGCCCTAGCCCAAACCCCCTAAACCTAACCCTACTCCTAACCCCCTAAACCTAGCCATAACCCCTCTAAACCTAGCCCTAACCCTAACCCCCCAAAAATCTAGCCCTAACCCTAACACCCTAAACCTAGCCCTAATCCCCTAGCCCTAACCCCCTAAACCTAGCCCTAACCCCCTAAACCTAGCCCTAACCCCCCTAAACCTAGCCCTAACCCCCTTAAACCTAGCCCTAACCCCCTTTAAACCTAGGGTTAGGGTGTTAGGTTTAGGGTTAGCCGCTGGGATTATGGATGTCTGGAAGTTGGCCGTGTAGGGAAATTGGTATGTCCGGCACTTGTTCTGTCTGGAAGTTGACCGTTGGGATGTTGGCATTAGGGAACCTGGCTATAGGGATTTTGTCTGGCACCCCTGGAGAGGGAACACTACCATGTCCTCCATTATTCCTGTACAGGGGTTCCCCACATTACTAGTGACTGTGTAGCAATAGCTGCCCAGTTGCTTATAGTTTAACCCTAGCAGGTCTGGTATGGAGGAGGTGAGCACTTGATGGATGCTCGGATGATATGCCCCTCCTGCGCTATGTCAGGTTGTGGTCACATGGTGTTATGGGGGTCTACTCTTTATGGCCCCCATATGTATTGGCTATGATGCGCTAACCAACCACTACAAATTTAACCTCTCACGCACCAGCAACTATTTGCCTCTTGCCACTAGAGCACTCTACAGGCAATCGGTATATTCCACAATTTGGTTCGTCTTTTCGAGGGTCTATTCACAAAGCAGCAAAATTGTGGGCAATTCCTTTGCGTTTCGGGGCACTTCGGAGATTCCATTTGGCCGAAAATACAGTGAATTCACTATCTAACGAATGGTCATCGTATTTTGCCGAAATTGGAGTCGCAGAACCAGTTAACGAACGTCGGCAAACACAGCCATATTAACTGCCGAATTGGCATTGGTGAATTTGAAGGTGAATAGGAGCTTAAGTCAATAAAAATAGAAAAAATGAGTCTAAATAATGAAAAAGGTCGTTTCAAACATAATAAAAAGATCTGTTCCAAAATAAAAAAGTATTTAAAAAAAAGCACAAAAAGGTGTTTTACGAAATAAAAAATAAATGGGGTTTTCGCAAAGAATAAAAAGAACAAACGTATCTTTAAAAAAAGAAATTTAAAAGGATATTACTTTTTTTACATTGAAAGCTATGGGATTCACCTGTTTAAACCTGTTGAACTGAAACACTGAAAATCGGGGCATTTCATCCGAATTTCGGTGCAATTCAACGTTCTGTGAATGGAAGACACAACAGTCTGCTATGGGGCAATTTTGGTGCTGCCGAATTGCACCGTATTTTGCTGTCACTTGTCTGTATTTGGCGAATTAACAATTTATTGAATAGACGAATTGACCCGAAATTGCACCAAACGGTGATATTTACCGTTCGGTGCAATTCGGGGCCGATTCGGAGGTTAGTGAATAAACCGTATAAAATTTAAAAAAGTCTTAGGACAAAACGATTCAGAGAACCCACATTTTTCCGCTGTGTTCCTTTGTGGCCAAACTTCTTATACAAGATTTTTTTCCCCCCATTAGCCTAAATAAAAGCTTCAGTGTTTCCAGAAATGAAGGTATCGGAAAGTTATATCATAAAGGTCTGACCTGCCTTCTGCTTTATTGTTTTTGCTTCATTGATGTTTGTGCATTGTTTTATTAAACGTATTACGAATCTCTTTGAAATCCCAGCGGTGCAATTACCCTCAGCATCCTGCGAGCATTTATAAGAGCGTCTTCACTCAGAGAAGAGGACGCCTCGTCTTGGCCTTCACCCGCTGCTCGGCAGAAAAGCCACAGTATTAAAAAGCAAAACAGAACAGGATACATGATTTCTGTTAAACACAAACAATGGAGACTTAGGATAAAAAGAGATGCCCACGCCCCCCATCTACCAGAGACTCAGGAGGCAGCAGCAGCTGACAGCTCTAGCAGGCCTGGCTAATGAATGGGCATCAGGTGGGGGTAAATGGAAGAGGTTTAACTTAAGAGTGTCCACCCCACTTCCCAAATTACTTTGTCAGGGACCAGCGGGGTTTTTGGAAATTCATTTTTAATTAATTACATACAAATACAATAACAAATATTTGGGAATATTCCCAATGTATTCCTTACTGTACTAGCTAGATACACTATATTGCCAAAAGTATTGGCTCACCTGCCTTGACTCACATATGAATTTAAGTGACATCCCATTCCTAATCCATAGGGTTCAATATGACGTCGGTCCACCCTTTGCAGCTATAACAGCTTCAACTCTTCTGGGAAGGCTGTCCACAAGGTTTAGGAGTGTGTTTATGGGAATTTTTGACCATTCTTCCAGAAGCGCATTTGTGAGGTCACACACTGATGTTGGACGAGAAGGCCTGGCTCTCAGTCTCCGCTCTAATTCATCCCAAAGGTGTTCTATCGGGTTGAGGTCAGGACTCTGTGCAGGCCAGTCAAGTTCATCCACACCAGACTCTGTCATCCATGTCTTTATGGACCTTGCTTTGTGCACTGGTGCACAGTCATGTTGGAAGAGGAAGGGACCAGCTCCAAACTATGCCCACAAAGTTGGGAGCATGGAATTGTCCAAAATGTCTTGGTATGCTGAAGCATTCAGAGTTCCTTTCATTGGAACTAAGGGGCCAAGCCCAGCTCCTGAAAAACAACCCCACACCATAATCCCCCCTCCAAACTTTACACTTGGCACAATGCAGTCAGACAAGTACCGTTCTCCTGGCAACCGCCTAACCCAGACTCGTCCATCAGATTGCCAGATGGAGAAGCGCGATTCATCACTCCAGAGAACGCGTCTCCACTGCTCTAGAGTCCAGTGGCGGCGTGCTTTACACCACTGCATCTGACGCTTTGCATTGCACCTGGTGATGTATGGCTTGGATGCAGCTGCTCGGCCATGGAAACCCATTCCATGAAGCTCTCTGCACACTGTTCTTGAGCTAATCTGAAGGCCACATGAAGTTTGGAGGTCTGTAGCAATTGACTCTGCAGAAAGTTGGTGACCTCTTCGCACTATGCGCCTCAGCATCCACTGACCGTCAGTTTACGTGGCCTACCACTTCGTGGCTGAGTTGCTGTCATTCCCAAACACTTCCACGTTCTTATAATACAGCTGACAGTTGACTGTGGAATATTTAGGAGCGAGAAAATTTCACGACTGGATTTGTTGCACAGGTGGCATCCTATCACAGTTCCACGCTGGAATTCACTGAGCTCCTGAGAGCGACCCATATTTTCACAAGTGTTTGTAAAAACAGTCTGCGTGCCTAGGTGCTTGATTTTATATACCTGTGGCCATGGAAGTGATTGGAACACCTGATTATGATTATTTGGATGGGTGAGCGAATACGTTTGGCAATATAGTGTATGTGCGTATCGTTTCGAATCGCAATTTGGACGAAATTATACCGATTCATATTTCGGAAGCACTTCTGAAATAACGAATTGATTTTGTCCCAAAAACGGAACGAAAACAAAGTGAAACAAAATATAACAAATTGATTCAGATTTTAAGAATCGATTCGTTATACCGTTTGCATTAGATTCAGCACCGCATCCCTGTCCATTGGCCGTGGTGCTCAATCTCTTGTATTCAGCACCAGAGGCCATGGACAGCGCCATGGTGCCGTTCGGTGCGAATCGGTGACAGTAAAAGTCCCTATAGACAAGTAATGGTTAATCTATTCAGAGAGCGTCAAACAGCACCGAAATGTCAGTGAAAGGCCCTGATGTTCGGTGGTTTCATTCGACAGGTTTAATCAGGAGAATCCCCTAGGTTTCAATGTCCAAAAAATTCCCATTTTTTATTAAATATTTATTCAACCGTTTATTCTTTTCACTTGCAGCAAAAAACTTTTTTATTTATTGATTTATTTATTTTTTAGAAATTTGAGTATTTTTTTTTTTTGGGTGAAATTTTAGGATTCACAATTATTTTAAAATGACAGGGCTTTTTTTCTTTGAAGAACGCAGCAGTTTTTTTTCCCCATTCCTGCAGTCCAGCTGGGTTCGGTGAGTGCTGTCCTTGGTGCTGAAACATAGTTCAGCACCAAAGACAGGTGTAGTTTCTTGCTCCGCAGCCACACGGTACTGCCGTCCTTGGCGCTGAAACATATTTCAGCACCAAGGACAGGAGGATTACACATCTTTTAACCCTCAATTACAGTAAAAACAATAATTACCATTTCACCATTCCAAAATAATCGATGAAATACGAATCACGGTAACATAATAAGCGCACTAAACAAATTTTAAAAAAACGGAATAAAATCGATCTGAAACAAAATTTTTCATTGTGCACATGTGTAGTAATAACATTTGGCAGGGAAATGTTGCCATCTGCTGGCCAAAAGGAGTTACGGCAGTATAGCTCTCCATGCAGGATCAGTTGGGGAGATGTCATTGAGACACATTCCCCAACTGGTTTTAAAACGAATTTGCACCTCGAGCATAATGCACGGGGTGCCAAAGCTTTAGGGGCATCTTCTGGAGCCCAAAAGCGATTTTATTTGCAATGTTGCAGCATAGCCCCAGATCGGGATAACACGGTCTTGGGCTGCTGTGTCTGCTACTGCTGAACACGTATGCACAATCACGTAGCGAAGGGCTTAAACCATCCCCAGGTGTGTGGGATGGGGTCTTGATGAATAAATAGGAGGGGGACTCCCATGCATTCCTTTATACTCCACCTATGATCAGTGGCTGTGGGTTTGAATCAGAGTAGGACAAATAGCCTACATGCTCTGTTTTAACCCTTTACTGATTGCCATGGGTGAGGATGTGGGGTGGTAGGGTGCAACACACCTTCAACCTCTGCTGCAGCATGATTTTTGATGATTATGATTAATTTTCTGTAGCTGGGGATTATTTTCTTGCACGAGGTAAAGGTTATGGCTGATAACGTCATTTAATCTGATACAGCAGATATTCCAAGC
Source organism: Leptobrachium leishanense (assembly GCA_009667805.1). Classification (NCBI taxonomy): domain Eukaryota; kingdom Metazoa; phylum Chordata; class Amphibia; order Anura; family Megophryidae; genus Leptobrachium; species Leptobrachium leishanense. The sequence goes on along the minus strand of CM019066.1, from coordinate 351,993,697 downwards.
TCACAACCTACGAGGGGGGGGGGACGCGCTTGTTTTTATAAGGAAGGTTCCCCGTAATCCTCTGCCTCGGCGATAGCACATTAGCAAAGAAAGAATTGGCTCAGCGTTAATAAGATCCCAGCGCCTTTAGCTCTTAGAAAAAAATCAATCTGCCCGGGATCTCTCGCTCTCTGCCGACGCGATCTTCGCTCGCCGCGATTTCTAGTGTTTCTGTTTTATTAACGCCGAGGATTTTTTCCATTATAATCTCGCCGACGAGTTTAAGATCAAAAAATGAGAAAAAAAAAAAAAACACCCCAAAAAAACGTTCCTGCAGATCTGAGGTGAACCGCAACGAGCTTTGTAAAGTGTAGTTTATAGAGTGTATTTATTTTGCTCTCTGGAAAGCACAGTATAAGCTTAATACTGCGGGCCAAAGATCAATACAAGGAGCTGATGCCAGCCCATTTTCTCTGTAAAGTCAGCAGAAATGTTTAAAGGTAAATTAATTCCCTGCTTTCCGCTACTCCAGATCTCTATTTCTTGAAATTACAAAATCTTTTTCCAAATGTGTGTGTTAAGTCCCAAATGAAGGGAACGCGTGTACGCCCGGGGGCTTTGCTGGTTATCCGGTAAAATCCAATCTGGAAATAAAATACCAATACGACGCTTTCAATCCACAAACCGACCCGAGCGTCAGCTTGTTAAAGGGACGCTATATTGGAAAATACAGTCCCTTTTTTTGCTCTTAAATAATAGGACAGCTGATGCGGACAGCCTCTGCCCAATTATTTTTCACATTTTTTAAATATATGATTTTAAACCCTTCACTACAAGAGCTTTTTTGGTTGACAACCTTTTTATCGTAACATAGATATCAAAAAAGTAAAATACTGTAAATGTGCTCATTTTATTATTATTTTTTTTAATAACAGTTTATCCTTTACAGAAATATCACTGGGATTAAAGGTTCTAAACTCTAATGGCGTCCCTTATCTGACTGTAATGGTTGGTGGGGTGTGGTGGTCTGAACTCAGTAATGCGGGGATTCACATACAGACAGACAGGAGGGACCAGGACACTTGGAAGACACTGGGACTGTACCTTGGGGTGGCAAACAGGATACAAGGGGGGGACTCCAGGCAAGGTACAATAGGGTGTTCCAATAGAGTGGTCAGGACGGTCCTTTGGTCAGCGGCTGGCAGCGGCTTTGGTCAGCGGCTGGTAATCGGGGGTCAAGCAAGGGGTCTGGTACACGGGAGGTCTGTAGTAATTCAGGGAGCTTCTGACTGGTTACTAACCCAGCTAGAAGGGTAATGCTGAAGCATTGCTGGAGGGGTGGAACCGACCTTTATGGAGGGCAGGGGTGTGGTGTGTGTGTGTCAGGTGCTGAACATGAGGCAGCACATTTCATGTAGCTGCCGGAGCACAGATGGTGGCACGATACATACAGCAGCACAGGCATTACACTGGCACAGTGTCGCACAGGGTCTGCATTATCAGCATTCAGGCATAAATGGCCTTTGTGTCAGTAAATGCGCAGCAGACAGATAATAAAACGGTGAGATATCCTGATTATGGGAATTTCTAGTGATCAGAATGAGATTATTTGGGTTGCGGTAAGCAAATTTAGAAAAAACAAATACAATACAGCACTCGTACACACAGCTATCCACCTTCCCTTTGAAACGAGCCAGCAAGAAACACACCTTTGTATCTTCCCTCTACTGCCCCACCCAGTCCTTGTCCTAATCTTACAGCGCTTTCTTCCAGTTGCTTCCACTTCTCCCCCTGATTACCCTTATCAAACCGAAGCTTTTGGTCTTTCTCCTGCAGTCTGCTATATTCTATCTGGTCACCAACTCCACACACCCCCCCCGTCCCTAGTGTTTCACTTACCTTTTTCGATTAGATTGTAAGCTCACGGGACATCTGACTGAACATTTGTGTAAAGTGCTGTATTAGCTGGACAATTTCCTACAGGACAGGCCATCTGTTCCTTATTACGATCATTTATTATAGGGGTTATTCAGAGAGGTCCGAAATGTCACCGAAATGTAACTGGACACTGAAATTCAGCGTATGGTTACCTTTTCCTGGCCATTCAGAGAGTAGGCAGTTCGCCAAATTGTGGCGAATTGCCTGCATGTATGGTGCTGTTTGACAGCAGTGAAATCCCCCATGGAGAAGCAATGGTTAATCTATTCAGAAACACCAAACAGCAGTGAAAAGTTGCCGAAATGCCTTGCTGTTCGGTGTTTTCATTCGGCAGGTTTAGTCAGGCGAATCCGATAGGCTTCAATGTTAAAAATATTACTGTTTTAATTCAATATCTAATAAACCGTTTATTATTTCAATCTGCAGCAAAAAGTCTCTTTATCTATAGATGTTTTTAGGATCTTTTAGACATTTTCCTGGATTTTTTTCGGTTAATATTTTTATGTTTTTTTTTTAAATCGTTTTTTCATTTTTCTGTAACAGACCTTTTTATTATCATTCATTGGATCTTATGTGTAGATTCCAGGCATTTTTGTTCAGTAGTTTTTTTGCCAACATCGTTTCAATTTTGAAAAGTTCAAACGTATTGTTGTTTTTTTTAACCCCGTTCGTCAGCTTGTCGGCTTTTTCCGGCGGCTGGTCTGCGCTGTGATCAGGGGCTTGCCAGCTTTTTCCGTTGTGTTCGGGGCAGTTTTTTCAGCAGTTTTTGCAGGTTTTCGGTGACTGTTGGTCGGGTTTGCGGTGGGTTTTCCCTGCACTCCGGGGACCCTGCGGTTGTACTTGAATACACAGCAGAGTCGGCAAACTAGAATCGCCGAATTGCCCCAAAGTGCAGGGAACAAAAGGGCACCTTTTGAATAACTCTCTGAATAACTCTGTATGTCTCATGTTTGTGCTTTCTTATTGTAAAGCGCTGCGGAATCTGTTGGCGCTATATAAATACTGTAACTTGTTACAGAAACGCACTGACATATTTTGGAATCACACAAAACTTTATTTTATAACAAGTCCTCTGTTTACAGGATGAAAATGAGAGGCACAAACTCATTTCTTCCACGTGATAATTCATGATAAAACATCTTCACTAAGTAAGGCCAAGGGTAATTCGGCGTTAATGTTCCCCAGACAATCCGTTACAGTTTCAATCAGACACCAATAAAAACTGCAAAGTCGTAAAATGTAAATAGATTGAAACCCTGTGATCGCATTGGGTTTTACGCCACACGCTGCGATATAGATCATACGACATTTTATCTCAGATGTCACTCTGCTGTGAAATCAGGCTTATACCCGGCAATGCAGAAGGAATCGATTATAACGCGCCACGTTCTGCATATCACGCTTTGATGAGATGCTCAATATAAACCTTTCATTTGTTTAATAAATAAGCAGAAACATGGGCTGCTTTAATTAATGGAGATATTTATTTTATACTAAGTCTATCAGGGTTATTCAAAGAGATCCGAATGGCTTGAGAAAGGTAACCGAACGCTGAAAATCAGCATTCGGTTACCTTTCTTGGCCATTCGGCTATCCAGAGAGCAGGCAATTCGCCAAATCCTGGCGAATTGCCTGCACATACGGTGCCTGTTCGGTGCCTGTTCGAGTGCAGTGAATCCCCATAGAGAAGCAATGCTTCGTCTATTCAGAGAACACAAACCAGCAGTGAAAGGTTCCCCTAATGCCCTGCCATTCGGTGGTTTAATGCGACAGGTTTATTCAGGCGAATTCCATAGGCTTCAATGTTAAAAATATTCCCGTTTTAATTCAATATCTAATAAACCGTTTATTATTTTATTCTGCAGTAAAGAGTCTCTTTATTTATAGATTTTTTAGGATATTTTAAGCATTATTCTGGATTTTTTTTTTTAAAAAAAGTCTGATTTTTTTTTTTAAGTTTACTTATTTTTTTCTGTTACAGCCCTTTTTATTATCATTCATTGGATTTTATATGTAAATTTCAGAAATTTTCGCTCAGTAGTTTCTTTGCAAACAGTGTTTCACTTTTCAAACATTCATGCAAACTGTTTTCCTAAGGCTAGGGTCAGACGAACGCATTTTTCGCGTTGTCCGTGAAAAAGTGCGTTCGAGCGAATGGACGTATTTTTTCACGGAATACGCGATAGCGGTCATACGATGCGCATTTTCGTCCGTGATTTTGTACGGATCATCAATAAAACACTTTTTGCGTCTGGACGTTATGTTGGCCGGACATTAGCAGCGTCTGACGTCTCCAAATCACGCACACACGCAGCTAGCGGAGGCAGCGCACTCTGTACGTCAGTACTAGTGGTTTGACGTTCTCGAAAAAATGTGTTTGTTTGCCACTTGCGTTGCACGGACAACCTTTCGTGCGGCCGTTCGTCGTATGTTCCCCAGCATTGGAAGTCATTTGCTGCTAGCACGGCCGTGAATTCGTGCGGCTAAACGCACGTGAAAAATGCGTTCGTCTGACCCTAGCCTAATTTATTCACTTCACTCGACTTCGGTGTCGGCTTTTTCCGGCGGCTGCACTGCATGTGATCCTCTCCTGCTCAGGTATTTCCGGTGTCTTCGGCGGGTTAATCCAGATGTTTTTGCGAGTTTCGGCGTGCATTCGCTGAGTATTTGAGGTGACTTTTCGTCGGGTTTGCGGCAGCTTTTCCCTGCGCTCCATCGGCTCTGGGGTGTTTGCTGAATACACCGCAGGGTCGCCGAAATGGGATTGCTGAATCGGCCTGAATTGAAGAGAACGAAAAGTCGCCGAACATGCGGTGACTTTTTGATTTTTTTGTATAACTTTATACATGTTGCATATGCTTATCCAAACCGCTCGGGACTAGCGGGGCTAGATTTACATCTCAGCAGCCTGCAGGCAGAGAATTCTGGAGAGCACCCCTTCCCCGCTTCCAAAAGAAGTGCCAAAACTAATTTTATGTTTTGGGTAAAACAACAAAAATAAATAACATTTTAAAAAAATCTTACAGGTTTACTCAAAGAGCTCCGAATTGTGGCTGAAAGGTAACCGAACAGTGAAATTTAGCATTCGGTTACCTTTCCTAGCCATTCGGCTATTCAGAGAGCAGGCAGTTCGTCAAATGTTGGCGAATTGCCTGCACATACGGTGCCTCTTCGAGGGCAGTGAAATCCCCCATAGAGAAGCAATGCATCGTCTATTCAGAGAACAAAAACCAGCTGTGAAACATTGACGAAATGCCCTGCTGTTCGGTGGTTTCATGCGACAGGTTTATTCAGGAGAATCCCATAGGTTTCAATGTTAAAAATATTCCCATTTTAATTCAATATCCAATAAACAACGTATTATAATGTTCTGCAGTAAAAAAGTTTCTTTATTTATAGATTTTTTAAGATCTTTTAGGCATTTTTGGGTTTTTTTTTGCTATTTTTTTTCCCGTTTTTTTAAATGTTTTTTCTGTAACAGCCCTTTTTATTCTCATTCATTGGATTTTATATGTATATTTCAGACATTTTCGTTCTGTAGTTTCTTTGCAAACAGCGTTTCACTTTTTAAACATTCAAGCGTCCGGTTTTTTTTTTCACTCCATTCGTCTGCGGTGTCAGCTTTTTCCGCGGCTGCTCTGCGCTCTGAAAGGCTCCTGCTCGGGTTTCTCCGACGTGTTCGGCGGGGTTAATCCAGATTTTATTGTGGGGTTAGGTGTGCATTCGCCTGGGGTTTGCGGCGGCTTTTCCCTGCACTACGACGGCCCTGTGGTGCTTGCTATATACACTGCAGGGTCACTGAAATGGGATCGCCAAATCACACCGAATTGAAGAGAATGAAAAGTTACCGAACGTGAGATGACTTTTCGATTCTCTTTGAATAATCCTGTAAAAACTGTTTCTTGCTGCACACACCTCAAAAGAAGGAGCAGAATCTGTTACCTTAAAATGAAGAAAAAGCTTGTGTTTTATATGAACCAATGCGTAATAACTCATTGCTCCATCACCTCCACATTTGCACCCGGCGTGGGAAATGAGAAGGCGAGTTAGTGCAGTGGCATTGTTTGCTTTACAAGTAAAAGCACATAAAGCCTCTGCCTTAGAACAGAGAAAAAACTAGCACATTTTGCATTCAATTTTTTTTTTTTTACACATTACAAAGACACCTCGCTTGACCTTGTGCAGTATAAAAATCAGAGATGCATGTTCCAAAGTCCCCCTGTTTCTCCTCGCTGCAGCACCACTCTTTAGGTTTTCGATGAAACAATGCGTCGTGCCATCGCCTTCACACGTGCTGGCAGTGTGGGAAATGAGAAGGTGTGTTAGTGAAGAGTGATGCTGCGCTAACTACAATACAATATAGCGCTGCGATAGAAAAAAAAGGAAAACTTATTTCTACTTTATTTGTTTGTTACTATATTTCTAAATAAACCTAGACATGTGTGGTATCGCAGGGACGGCCATAATCGGAACTTTCCAATGGTACCTTGTATGTCACTCTAGGACTTTAGGGTTCCAGAGAAACACGGTTTAAATGATTGTAAATTGTAATATATTTACTTACTTTTTTCCTTTTTTTTTTTCCCTAGAGCAAGGAGCGCCCTTGTGGTAGGCACCTGCAGGCGCATGTCTACTCTGCCTACTTATAAATCCAGCCCTGGGGACTAGGGGTGTTTTGGATTTGGGATTTGTTGGGGCTTTTGGAATATTAGTAGTTATAAATATATATATATATATATATTATTATTTTTTATTTATAAAGCGCCAGCATATTCCGCAGCGCTGTACAATAAGCACAGTATAGACAGGGTTACAATACATTGAACAACATTTGACAAACAGTACAGGAGGAGATGAGGGCCCTATTCCCGTAGGAACTCACAATCTGGGAGGGTTGGGGTTGGAAACAGGAGGAGAGGACTGCAAGGTGAGAGTGATTGATGGTTGCGTCAGTGAGTTGGGTGGTCGGCTTCCCTAAATAGGAATGTTTTAAGGGAGCGTTTGAAGGAAGAGAAGTTAGGGGAAAGTCTGACAGTACATGGGAGAGTGTTCCAGAGAGTGGGGGCTGCGCGTGAGAAATCCTGCAGTCTATCAATATATATATATATATATATATATTATATAATTCGATAGGCCATGTTAGTCCAGTTTGCCAAAATCACGAGTATAGCAGTACGTAGCTAAACGAGTAAGAGGAAAATTAGAGCTAAACACAAACAGCGCAGAAACGTAAAAACAGCAGCGGGCCCTTACGGACTGACAATCGTAAAACACCCGGTGCTTATGGTGTTAAACATGATGCCCATAAAAAGGTAAAAATTTGTCAGCACACAGAGGTGAAATGGCTCAGCAGTGAAGGGGTTAAAAAGCAAAAACATGTAAAAATTGGGGGCTCTATTACATTCTTCGAGCAAAAATGTGCACGTGCGCAAAAACGAATTAACACAAGGGGAAAAACCCTTCGCACTGATCGTCAAATTACAACGTTCGTGCACAAAATGCGCGTTAACGCCTAACGCGAGTTACCCAGCATGAGTGAAAGTTTGTGCGCGCATCCCATACTTAACATTGTGAGCGCAAATGCGTTCGTGCGCTGGTACGCGGCTGGTATTACAATCGATGCGCAACTTTTTACGAACGACGTTTGCGCGCATAATTTTAACGTCTTTGAAAAGCTGGTGGTAACGGCAAATCTTAACGTTCTGGCTGAAACCAAATACACCCGCACGAAAAAAAATACAGCACAGTATAGTTACACATTCTGCACATACCCAAACAATAAAACTGAGTGGTTGTGCGTATTTTTATTATTGCTGCAGCATATATATGCAGATTGATTTTGGCAGGAGCAAAAACTGAAAGGTAGACAATTGTGGTTCTTAATTCTGATTGGCTGAATCACGTGAAAAAACAGTCTGCCCACCGATTTCTGCGCGCAGCGTTAATTTGCGCTAGATTTTGTGCGTCTTTTTTACGCGCGATATTTTTTGATGGATGAAAAAATGCACTCGTAATACCTGGGTTAATAAACGCGTGTTAACATTTAATGCTGCGCGCAAAAAAATGCGCTGCGCATATGACATTGCGCGGAGAATGTAATAGAGCCCAGGGTATTTTCTATCTCAGGTAAAAATCTTGAAACTGTTTAGCCGGGGTCTTTTTTTAGATTTTGGAGATTAAAATTTTGGAAAAAGTGTGTTTTTTCTATTGTTTCCTCATATTTCATATTTTTTTTATAGTAAATTATAAGATATGATGGGAATAATGGTATCTTTAGAAAGTCCATTTAATGGCGAGAAAAACTGTATATAATATGTGTGGGTTGCATAAACGAGTAAGAGGAAAATTAGAGCTAAACACAAACAGCGCAGAATCGCAAAAACAGCAGCGGGCACTAAAGGACAGACTTTTGTAAAACCGCCCGGTCACTGGCGAGAAAAACGGTATATAATATGTGTGGGTTGCATAAACGAGTAAGAGGAAAATTAGAGCTAAACACAAACAGCGCAGAATCGCAAAAACAGCAGCGGGCACTAAAGGACAGACTTTTGTAAAACCGCCCAGTCACTAAGGGGTTAAAGTCTAAATGAAAAAAAAAATAGGATGAATGTTTAAAGCAACCATAAAGAGTTCTGAATTCACATTTCGCATGCAGTACGGTGCCGTAATTAAGTATTTAACACGTCCCTCCCGCTTCTATCCTGTACAGACGTTCCTCAATTAAATCCTGTGCTGTGGGTTCCTCTACTTATTAATTTTACATCACATGCAGGATATGTATGTACATATTTAACATGCGGCATATTACACTAATAAATCCACCGCGTGTCTTATGATTTATGGCTAAATCGCGCCAGAAACCTAGACCGGTAAAATATTTAATATTCATGATACTGTGACATATATATATGTATCTTCCAAAGAAACGCATTGAAAACACATGAAATGAAAGGGAGATTTGTTTCCTTAGCGGATGAAGGTCGAGAAGAAAATAAAAGAGTAATAGGAACATTTTAAAAGTGTATTCAGATGCGTATAATGGTATTCCGATGTCGCTGACATATAATATATTACAGAATATTGAGGTGAATCGCTGGCGGATTATACCTGCCCCCCGGCTGATGAGCCTCATCACAATAAAACACAGTCCATGTTTGGCCGTTAAATCCTAATTTGTGCTGGTTGTGACCTTTCAAACGGCAGCTCTTTTTATGGGAGCCCACAGTTACAGGGCGCAGATTTATTTCTCTTTATTTGCACAATATTCTGGCTCATCGTGTGTTATAACTCCTAAAGACAGGTACAAATTGGGAGGGCACAATCTGGATGGGCAGAGGGGCACGACTAGGGTGTCATCCATCTGCGCGCCAATGTATCAGAGTGTTGCTATAATAGTAACACGTGTCTAGGACACATGGATTGAAATACATTTATGAGATGATAGAGACGAGAGATAGAAGGATAGATATTATTATTATTATTAGCATCATCATCATTTATATGGCGCCAACAGTTTCCGCAGCGCTTTTACAATATCCAATGGGAATGAGACAAAATTACAATCAAACATAGGAGCAGATCATGAGGTGTAGAGGGCCCTGCTCAGAGGAACTTGCAATCTAGAGATACACCTACTGAGATACAAAGATAGATTAAGGATGGAAAGATAGATACAATGATAGATAGAGATGGGAGATCAATAGCCGATAGATAGGTAATGGATAGAAGAATAAATAGAAAGGGGCAGGTGGATAGATAGGTAATGGATGGAAGGATACATAGAAAGAGGTGGGTGGATAGATAGGTAATGGATGGAAGGATAAATAGAAAGAGGTGGGTGGATAGATAGGTAATGGATGGAAGGATAAATAGAAAGGGAAGGTGGATAGATAGGTAATGGATGGAAGAATAAATAGAAAGGGGTGGGTGGATAGATAGGTAATGGATGGAACGATAAATAGAAAGGGGAGAGTGGATAGATAGGTAATGGATGGAAGGATACATAGAAAGGGGAGGGTGGATAGATAGGTAATGGATGGAAGGATAAATAGAAAGGGGTGGGTGGATAGATAGGTAATGGATGGAAGGATAAATAGAAAGGGAAGGTGGATAAATAGGTAATGTATGGAAGGATAAATAGAAAGGGAAGGTGGATAAATAGGTAATGGATGGAAGGATAAATAGAAAGGGGTGGGTGGATAGATAGGTAATGGATGGAAGGATACATAGAAAGGGGTGGGTGGATAGATAGGTAATGGATAGAAGAATAAATAGAAAGGGGCGGGTGGATAGATAGGTAATGGATGGAGGATACATAGAAAGGTGTGGGTGGATAGATAGGTAATGGATGGAAGGATACATAGAGAAGAGGTGGGTGGATAGATAGGTAATGGATAAGAAGTAAAAATAGAAGGGGGTGGATAATAGGTAATGGATGGAAGGATACATAGAAAGGTGGGTGGATAGATAAAAGGATGGAAGGTAAATAGAAAGGGGTGGGTGGATAGATAGGTAATGATGGAAGGATAATAGAAAGGGGTGGGTGGATAGATAGGTATGGATGGAAGGAAAATAAATAAAAAGAGGTGGATGGATTAGATAAATAGATAATGGGTGGAAAGGATAAAATATAAAAGAGGTGGGTGGATAGATAGGTAATGGATGGAAGGATTAATAGAAAGAGGTGGGTGGATAGATAGGTAATGGAGAAGGATAAAGAAAGATGGGTGGATAGATAGGTAATGGATGGAAGGATAAATAGAAAGGGGTGGGTGGATAGATAGGTAATGGATGGAAGGATAAATAGAAAGGGGAGGGTGGATAGATAGGTAATGGATGGAAGGATAAATAGAAATGGGTGGGTGGATAGATAGGTAATGGATGGAAGGATACATAGAAAGAGATGGATAGATAGATAGGAAATGGATGGAAGGATAAATAGAAAGGGGAGGGTGGATAGATAGGTAATGGATGGAAGGATAATAGAAAGGGGTGGGTGGATAGATAGGTAATGGATGGAAGGATACATAGAAAGAGGTGGATAGATAGATAGGAAATGGATGGAAGGATAAATAGAAAGGGGAGGGTGGATAGATAGGTAATGGATGGAAGGATAAATAGAAAGGGGTGGGTGGATAGATAGGTAATGGATGGAAGGATAATAGAAAGGGGTGGGTGGATAGATAGGTAATGGATGGAAGGATAAATAGAAAGGGTGGGTGGATAGATAGGTAATGGATGGAAGGATAAATAGAAAGGGGTGGGTGGATAGATAAGTAATGGATGGAAGGATACATAGAAAGGGGTGGGTGGATAGATAGAAAGGGGAGGGTGGATAGATAGGTAATGGATGGAAGGATAAATAGAAAGGGGTGGGTGGATAGATAGGTAATGGATGGAAGGATAAATAGAAAGGGGTGGGTGGATAGATAGGTAATGGATGGAAGGATAAATAGAAAGGTGGGTGGATAGATAGGTAATGGATGGAAGGATAAATAGAAAGGGGAGGGTGGATAGATAGATAGGTAATGGATGGAAGGATAAATAGAAAGGGTGGGTGGATAAATAGGTAATGGATGGAAGGATAAATAGAAAGGGGAGGGTGGATAGATAGGTAATGGATGGAAGGATAAATAGAAAGGGGAGGGTGGATAGAGATAGGTAATGGATGGAAGGATAAATAGAAAGGGGTGGGTGGATAGATAGGTAATGGATGGAAGGATACATAGAAAGGGGTGGGTGGATAGATAGGTAAGGGGTGGGTGGATAGATAGGTAATGGATAGAAGAATAAATAGAAAGGGGCGGGTGGATAGATAGGTAATGGATGGAAGGATACATAGAAAGGGGTGGGTGGATAGATAGGTAATGGATGGAAGGATAAATAGAAAGGGGTGGGTGGATAGATAGGTAATGGATGGAAGAATAAATAGAAAGGGGTGGGTGGATAGATAGGTAATGGATGGAAGGATACATAGAAAGGGGTGGGTGGATAGATAGGTAATGGATGGAAGGATAAATAGAAATGGGTGGGTGGATAGATAGGTAATGGATGGAAGGATAAATAGAAAGGGGTGGGTGGATAGATAGATAGGTAAGGGATAGAAGGATAAATAGAAAGGGAAGGTGGATAGATAGGTAATGGATGGAAGAATAAATAGAAAGGGGTGGGTGGATAGATAGGTAATGGATAGAAGAATAAATAGAAAGGGGTGGGTGGATAGATAGGTAATGGATGGAAGGATAAATAGAAAGGGGTGGGTGGATAGATAGGTAATGGATGGAAGGATAAATAGAAAGGGTGGGTGGATAGATAGGTAATGGATGGAAGGATACATAGAAAGGGGAGGGTGGATAGATAGGTAATGGATGGAAGGATAAATAGAAATGGGTGGGTGGATAGATAGGTAATGGATGGAAGGATAAATAGAAAGGGGTGGGTGGATAGATAGGTAATGGATGGAAGGATACATAGAAAGGGGTGGGTGGATAGATAGGTAATGGATGGAAGGATACAATAGAAGGGGTGGGTGGATAGATAGGTAATGGATGGAAGGATAAATAGAAAGGGGTGGGTGGATAGATAGGTAATGGATGGAAGGATAAATAGAAAAGGGGTTGGATAGATAGGTAATGGATAGAAGGATAAATAGAAAGGGGAGGTGGATAGATAGGTAATGGATGGAAGATAAATAGAAAGGGGTGGGTGGATAGATAGGTAATGGATGGAAGGATAAATAGAAAGGGGTGGGTGGATAGATAGGTAATGGATGGAAGGATAAATAGAAAGGGGTGGGTGGATAGATAGGTAATGGATGGAAGGATAAATAGAAAGGGGTGTGAGGATAGATAGGTAATGGATGGAAGGATACATAGAAAGGGGAGGGTGGATAGATAGGTAATGGATGGAAGGATAAATAGAAAGGGGTGGGTGGATAGATAAGTAATGGATGGAAGGATACATAGAAAGGGGTGGGTGTATAGATAGAAAGGGGTGGGTGGATAGATAGGTAATGGATGGAAGGATAAATAGAAAGGGGTGGGTGGATAGATAGGTAATGGATGGAAGGATAAATAGAAAGGGGTGGGTGGATAGATAGGAAATGGATGGAAGGATAAATAGAAAGGGTGGGTGGATAGATAGGTAATGGATGGAAGGATAAATAGAAAGGGGTGGGTGGATAGATAGGTAATGGATGGAAGATGATAGGTAAGTGGATGGTAGAATTAAATAAGAAAGGGGTGGAGATAAATAGAAATGG